>CM044955.1:27062325-27120354 GCA_024516035.1 Bactericera cockerelli | reverse complement strand
AGGCGTCCATTCAGAATAAGCACAATCCATGGACATTCGACAAAACAGGGCTCCTCTTCTAAACCGGAACTTCCTCCACAAAGGCTGAAATAAAGGTGAGCTTTTAGAATTCAAGTATAAAATTCTTAAATTAATCTTTACTATTGAAGGTATCGCTTGGTAATATAAATAAAATAAAGATGCAATTAGATGGAATCAGATAGTGAAATTTTTAATTTTTTGATATCCAAACTACATACAAATTGCCTAGGGATATCTTGAAGATAAATGAATATCAATTAAGTTTTATCAGTCCAAACTTTCAAAGACACTACTGTTTAGAGTGGTACTTTGCAGCCATTAATTAAAACTTCACTGTTGCTAGACAATTTTTATGAAGCTTTATTTGGAAAGAGGCTTCTGTTTTTGGCTTATGTCAAACGTTAAAGTTATACTATGAAGTTAAAGTGGTGCTATGAAGATAAAGATTACATTAAAATAAACCAACTGAATTGCAAGATAAACCTCGAACTTACTTGGGATCAACCAGTTCGTTGTTCTCATCAAAACACCCCACGGATCGATAGCGGGTGCCAATGCCACAAAGTCCGGAGGTGCCATTGGTGAGACAGGCGGACCATTTGGACAGGGGCTTGGAGTAGTAGGAGGAGCAAGGGCACTGCGCCACCTCCACAAGGGAGTAGTCTCGACAGGCCAGGTGAGCTGATGATTGGTCTGGAAAGACGAAGTTAATGTTATCAGGTTTTCTTTCCCCGTATTTTTTTTTTTTTTTATTTTTAAAGTTTCCATGTATTAAGGAGCGCGGTAGCGCTCCGACCCGCCAAGTCAATCGAAATAGTTCGCGCGCTACCAAGAGTATACTATACGCGACAGCATAAGTAGCACATTTCGTGTAGTTGTAGGAGAAAAAGTACAAGTGATGGAGGAAATTGAACTACATATACAGATTGGGGCACGATAATAGACAAGCTTTTAAAAAAGAAACATCGAAATCGTTTGAGTTAAGTTGGTCAAAATCACACTGTAAAAACGTCATTTTTTTCAAAAAATTCTGCTTCTTCTTTGACGTTGACCGCTCTACAGCTAAAACTACTGGACCGATTTTCATGAACGATGGCTCATTTTTTTTCTTCTGGGTGGTAGGTGTGCCTTTTTATGGTTTCATTATCCTAAAAGCTACCATTTGGCCGTTAATTAGGAAAAGGATCATTTTCAGAGAACAGAATAACATTGGAGTATAGATATTCAATCTAGTTTATTATGTATATACCTATTCACTCACAAACCTTTCAATCCACATGTCCCGATGTGAAATTGTGTAAAGGTATACTAACCCATAAATAGTCGCCGGTGCTGAGTGAGTTAGCGCGCTAAGCTTACCACGCATGGTGACCTGTATTCGATCCCCAGCTGGTCAGGTTTTTTTCTGCACATTACTTGGGTGTTTGGGGTCCACTCATACCTCGTGAGGAAAAATGAGTAGTTACTGAATAAGTAACGACCAGTGGCGGCAATACCAGAGTAAAAATAAATTAATGTAATTGAATTTGAAAAGTAATGGAGGCTCTTAGTAATGCTGCGCTACCCACAAAATTTGTGAAGAGGCCTTGTTCTTGACCACAAATAAATTCATTCATACATACATAGGTATATTAAACCTGTAATGCCCAAGGAGTGAAAAAGACAAGATTTTTTTTCCTTCTAAAATGTTTGTTATATTAGGTTCAAAAATGTAAAAAATATGTAGTACCCAATGTTACATAATATTATGTATGTGTAACATGAATGTCATAAATGTATGGGGAGTTGGGGACCTTTCTAAGTAGGAAATGTAGAAGTTTCATAGAAAACTTTGTAAAAGCCCCTACACTACCTAATACCTATTCCTAATTAGGAATGTAGATACCTATTAGGTACATAGGAAGTGAAAGGCTTCCCTCCCTATCCAATTCTCTCAAGTAAATATTTCTTTCGCTGGCCGCTAAAAAGTTTATTATACAAAGTAAAGTAAAGTAAAGCTTTTATGTGTTGCAAAAACCGCGTAAATTCATCATACGTACAGTTAGCTCAGTGGTAAGGGCGGCACTGTAATATGCTGAAGGTGCCTGAGGTCCGCGAGTTCTAAACCCGCCTGGGACATGTCAGTTTTTTTTTCTTTTTTTTTTTTTAGTATTTTTAACAAAATACTCTTTATTTATTTTAATTTTACATAATTTACATTAAATTTAGTGAGTTTATGAGGTACTATTACCCTTTTTGTTGTGGGTTGTGTTGTACCTCATTTATAATATAACAATAAAAAAATTACAGTTTAAAAAAAAATATATTTGTCATTTATTACGTGAACAACACAATAAGCTTCGTTCTCAGTATTCTTTCACACAAATTAATTGTAAAATTACCTACATAGTTATCCTCCCATTTGGGATTTTTACCACATAATAATACATTTTGGACATACTGCTGGAATAATGGCACTTAAAAGTCCTAATTATTAGATCTGACATAAATTAAGGAAATATGTTCAGGGAGTACCCACTATCTGAACCAGTTGAGGGGCCCATCTTGGATAAAATAAATGGCACCACAGTATCCTTGTAAAAATCTGTGACAAAGGGCGAATCAAGCTCGCCGGGAGGCGAGCGCTCGTCAAGTAGCGCCAGCCACCCGGCCTATATTAACACGAAACAGAGTTTATATGTATTTTGTTTTATTGTTTTCGCCCACCTAACGCTAACTTTTATCAATTTTTATTTCAAATTCGTAATGAGACGCGAAAATAGATTGTGTTTCACGAAAGCGCGAGGTTCCTACGTACAGTTAAAGTCGTTTACTGGCCACGCCGAAAATCTTGAATTTCATGAAATTATTCATACGGGTTTTTTTTTTTTTTTTTCAGACCAATTTTCTGTCAAGGGTACAGCAACGTGTGCTTATCGTGGAAAGACGTAAGATACGTTTTTGAAAAGGGAATTTTCATCTCTGCATACCTTTAATAGTTTCAAGTATTTATTTTTTATAGGATAGGAGATATAGCCTTCTCAAATAAAACGGGAAAGTTGCACAGAGCCGCCCCTGGTTATCTTGGAGCTGCGATTGTGGTATTTTTCGAAAGGCCTTATCATAGGAAAAAATATAAAAATATAACTAAAGTATTACACTGGATCAAACTTGAGTTATACCCTTTGAAAGGAATACTTATTATGTGGCCCAGAGCCGTCTATTATTATCCTAGAGTTGTATTTCTGGTGTTTTTAGAAAGGTCTAGTCAAAGGGAATGAGATCACTTAATTTCAGATGGTTGAAACAAGTAAAAAAGTATTTAAAGCCATCTAAAGGAATATCTAAAATGAACCCTGGAGCCACGCCTATTTATCCCAAGTTGATGACTGAAGGTTCTTTCTAAAGGTCTAATTACGCAGAAATATACGACGATGTAAATAAAATGTTAGAAAAATCAGCGACAGTGTGAGACATAAAAATAAAAAACTGAAATAAGATTTATGAGAGTAACAAAAAATCTTCGCCTCACTTAGAACTTAAAATATGGGTGGGATCCAATCATCTTTGCTTCACCCAAGCTGCCAGCAGACTGAGGTATCAGTCAGGAAATAATAACGTTTTATAACTTCATTCAGAGATTTCTACATCAAGAGGTAAACTAGGTCTATATTATGAGAAGTGTATAAAGTATTGGCCAGTAAGAGGAAAAATATTGATTAAAATAGATCAAAACAATGATAAATTATAATAAAATATTATGTACCTATTGAGCAGTCTCTGTGGTCGTCGACTGGTGTAGGAAAACACAAAGTTTGCAAGGTGACCTGGGTTCGAATCCCGGCTAGGTATAATTTTTTTTTACTCTGTACTTTGGATGTCCGGTTTTCTCGTGAGAAAAAAAACAGTAGTTGGTAGTTTGCGTCAACTTCCTATGACCGTTTAATTTCGAACGAAGTGAGTATGGTTTAACTCGATCAATATTGATTTGTCACAATCTAATTATCCATCTACCTATGTATGTAACATTGTAACATGATATAATTTGCATTTTTTGTCCAATCGAGCTGAAATTTTCAGGGTATAAGGATATATGCTTGCTTATTAATTTATAATTATTAAATGTATTATCTAGTATAATGTCTCACTTCTTCTGTTTATACCTACCAACTGATTATGCTGAATTGACACCATGTTTAGTAACTCGAAGTTAGGCAAATATTTGGGTCAACATTTCTTAGAGCCATAGTAAGAGGCAATTTCGGAACATACAATAATACTCGGCACTTTCATTTCCCTCTTTATTTTACCAAGATCGAATTTCCATCTACCTACCATGTACTTAGGTACATATTATAATTCAAATTGTACTGTAAACAAAACCACTAAACAAAGTTGTCCGTTATTTAACGAGTTCATAACTAATTTTTCAATACAAGGTTAAAACACTAGTTGATTATTAATGAATTATTGTTAATGGATTTTAAGATTAAATAGGTATGTTTTTTTCTTCATTATTACTGGTTGAAGTTCCACAAAAGAAGCACCAATTATCACACCAACCTCATTTTAAAACGATTGTGACCAGTTGATTGTATTTGGTTTTAAGGTCCTGATTTGAACTAGTCAGGACGGGGGGTTTTACCCTGCATTCGCTGGGAATCGTTCCAGCTACCTACATTTAACTCGCCCAGCCTGGGTAGATTCCAGACTGACGTGTTTAGAGGGGAAAAAAATATTAGAAAAGTCTGGAACAACTGGGAATCGAACTCGAAATGTCTGAACTACGGGCAGTAGTTACAACCATTACGCCACGGAGGCTGGCCACTGACAACTGACAGTCTAAATAAAGCATTTATTTTGATCAATGCTTTTGTATTATGAATCGTAAATTACACAGATCTCATTCAAAATTTACAAATATGTACCTACATTATAAATATAAATAAAAAAACACTGCTAATTATGGACACAATACTTCCTCGTGATTGTTTCACATTGTATACACCTGGCAATTTTGATTTTTTTCGACTAAATCACTTGTATCTTCAAAACCGCATAACCGATTTTCTTCAAATTTGTTTTAATACAAATAATACATTAACATTAATAATAATTTTAAATAAAAATAAAATCTACCTTACTAGACTTTTAACCTGGAACTTGGAGTTCAAGACCTCATTAAAGGCTAACCGTCAATTTGGTATTTTATTTAGTTTGGTTGTTAGGTGGTATTCTAATGACAAGACTTTGTCCTCCACAGTTAAAATAATTTAGACAAATCTTATTACTATACTTACTATAGAGAAGGATAACGTACCCGAAAAGTACCCAAAAAAATACCGGGTACATTTACAAAAGTACCCGCACCGGTTACATAATAAAATCAGGTACCCGTACCCATACCGGGTACAAAATTTTGCTAGGTACCTGTACCCGTACCGGGTACAACACTGGTGACGGTATAACACACTGGATCCGCATACCGTACTGGGTACCGATTTTATGAAATACTCGGTATTACACACTGGGACCGAGTACCGACGTATCGTACGTAGTAGGCGGGTACCGTTTTTATTAAATACTTGGTATTACACGCCGGGGCCGGGTACCATACCGGGTACCGGTTCTATGAAATAATCGGTATTACAATAATACCCAAATACCCATCTCTAGAACTGGGTACAGCAGAGAGAGGTACTTCATTATTCCGATATTATCTATGAATAATATTCAGGCTGTCGGTGTCCTAATATTTTTCTTTTTGTCTCGTAGAACCAAGTCTTCTATTTGAAACTTCTTTGTCAAACAATTGGACGGTTTAGGGAAATGTACATTATTTAATTCAGGTTATAAAATAGGAGGTGGAGCTTCTAATCTATTGAAACACTTGAAACTAAAACACCCAACAAATTTTGTGAATCGAGATTCGTCTCCTGTAAACATTCTGAATGCAAAATTGTGAGATTTAGTTAGTGTACGGTGCTTTTGTACTTGGTTCTTGAGTGATTACTCGAATCCACTATTCCATTTACATCCGCTCGCAGAATCTCAAAAACCAAGTACAAAAGAACCTCGGTAAATACTCAGTACTTTTATGTAATCGATTACTGAAGTACCGGTTCTATGAAATACTCGGAACTTTTCTGTTAATGAATCTAGCAGTGGGTTTCAAAATTTGAAAAGATCAACAAAATTGCTGAGCGCTATCTAGTGCCACTCAATAAGGATCACACTTGTTATCTCAAGATTTCTCCTCTCTTCAGAAAGTACTATAAAATTTTCTCTCAGCATCTTTCTAAAGTTTCTTTTTTGTTTGCGGGGCTTGATGGAAAAAGGGTGTAAGTCGATTTACGCCATTTTTGCATCACTGATTGAGGAAAATCAATTAAATCAAAAAGTAGTGATATCCCCCAAAAACACTTCGTGTAAAAATAGTCGTCAAGTGTTGGAATAGTTAAAAAGAACTGATATCAAAAACGTCAATTTTCTATGTGTTCAAGGAATTATTTTTCACGTAATTAGTCACACAACAAAATAATACTCTTGAAAGAACCATGTTGTATAGTTACAGAACCACGTCCTTGACTACTGCACACTGTTTGTTAGCAGATTACTACACATAAATTTCAGAACAAAACAGTGTGCAGTAGTCAAGCACGTGGTTCTGTAACTATACAACATGGTTCTTTCAAGAGTATTATTTTTGTTGTGTGACTAATTACGTGAAAAATAATTCCTTGAACACATAGAAAATTGACGTTTTTGATATCAGTTCTTTTTAACTATTCCAACACTTGACGACTATTTTTACACGAAGTGTTTTTGGGGGATTTATGAAACGGGATTAATTTTAGAATAACCCGGACTATCTCTCTAATCGTTCTTCGACTTGAGGGAGGGTCTCGCTTGTTATCTTACCTTCTTTTAAACATAATTAACCAAATACAGTGAGAACGAACTCACTAAGTGAGGTTCTGTTTTAACTTGGGTACTGGACAAATTGGCTGTCTGTTTGTCTGTTCTGTTTGCGATAACTCCCGAACGGATTCTTCAAAATTGATGAAATTTTGTATACATGTTTATTTTCTAATACTAAAATTTTACTTATACTTTAAGTAGACCACTCGAGGCCATATGGGGGCCGTCTTGGTGAAAAATGAAAACCATTTTTCTTTTTTTCAATAAAACAAGTGACACTCTTGAGTCGTTGAAAATATATATATAAGTAAGTTCATTAGTGAAATTCGGAAATCGTGAAACCTAAGGGGGTCGCACTGTGGTAAAAAATCGATAAAGGGTCAAAAAAATAAAAAAAAGGCCGGTTGAAAATTATGTTTTATATAAAACTTATCGAGTGGGGTATTAAATTGCTTGATTGTACATTTATAATGCGATAGTTGAATCTGTTTGAGATTTACTGTTCAAAGAAACACTAGTTATTGTTGGATGGAAGAGCTTCTTTAAGGAGAACCCTGCCATGTAAAAGAAAACCAAAAAACAATAATATTGACGTTACACAATATAGGACATACTATTATTAACCGAACACAGTGAGGGAGCGAAGCAACCTCACTAAGAGGGGTTCTGTTTTAACTTGCATTGACTTTCGTTTTTCTGTCCCATAAATAAGGCGAGATCAATTATTATATTATTAAAATGCTATCATTATTATAATGATAAAAAATTAATTTATTTATTTACCAAGTGATATTATACGCCAGAGCAAAAGTAGCACAATTGTTGTAGCTGTAGGAAAAAAAGTACAAGTGATGAAGGAAATCGGACTATAAATACATATACATAGATTGGGGCCCGATAAAGACAAGCTTTGAAAAAAGAACCATCAAAATCGTTTGAGTTAAGTTGGAGAAAACCAAACTTTAAAAACGTCATTTTTTTCATCATTTTCTGCTTCTTCTTTCACGTTGACCGCTCTACAGCCAAAACTACTAGACCGATTTTCACAAACGATGGCTAATTTTTTTCTCGTGAGTGGTAGGTGTGCTATTTATTGTTATATTATCCTTAAAAGGGACATTTGGCCCTTAATTAGGAAAAGGATCATTTTCAGAGCTTAGAACAAAGTTGGTGTATAGATATTCAGTATCTACTATAATCTTATTATCACTCTCCTAGATGAGTCAAAGTCGCATATCTACTTTTTAGGTGAAAGAATAATTTGGAGAAGGATACTGTGCTTAGGTATGAATATCAAACTAAAATCTTTATCTTCACATTCAAACTGTTTCACTTATCGACACTTGTTCTTTTAAAGTCATTATTTAATATGTTACTAAAATAGTTTTTTTTATTGAAACAACATGTATGATACACCCCACACCTATGCAGGGCCACTACAAAAAGTTATAAGATCCCCCAAAAAATATCACTTCGTGACATAAAAAAAAGTCCCGCCAAGTCGTTCCCCAAAAATATTTCAGTTCCCAAATTCATCCCTCCGTTCCCTAAATATATATTACTTATTTGTGACCTCCCCCCAAAAAAATTATTGAAATCAATTTATGGCCCCGCCTTTTATTCATTCACCTAAGTGCAACAGTATACTTATTAATAGCCTCCCCTCTCTCTTTCTTCTAATGTCCTCTTTCTTTTGTTCCTTGTTGCATGTTGGAATGTTTCCTTTACAAACTCAGAACTTAAGTCTAATTTCCTTGCTTCTTTCACCGACTTGGGCTCTTGGCGGAGTACCACTAACTGGGAATGATAAATATATGAATCTAATAGACAGTGCTATTTTTAAAGAATTAAAAAGAGATATTTTAACATAGTAGTTCTTATGGAGAACAGGAAATGAGAAGTCTAGGCGACCGCGACTTAAGGATGCATTATCTGTATCTAAGTCGCAAAATATCTGCCACCAACAAGAATAGGAGCATCAGATCAAGTCACGATTCAGGCTCATTTCCAAGGATCACATGTTTACATATGTCTACATTTATATATAATCTTATAAAAGAACCAAGACATCAGTTCCTTTGGCTAAGAACGGACCTGCTGGGTGGTACTCCGCCAAGAGCCCAAGTCGGTGAAAGAAGCAATGAAATTAGACTTAAGTTCTGAGTTTGTAAAGGAAACATTCCAACATGCAACAAGGAACAAAAGAAAGAGGACATTAGAAGAAAGAGAGAGGGGAGGCTATTAATAAGTATACTGTTGCACTTAGGTGAATGAATAAAAGGCGGGGCCATAAATTGATTTCAATAATTTTTTGGGGGGAGGTCACAAATAAGTAATATATATTTAGGGAACGGAGGGATGAATTTGGGAACTGAAATATTTTTGGGGAACGACTTGGCGGGACTTTTTTTATGTCACGAAGTGATATTTTTTGGGGGATTTATATTACACAATAACATGTTCAATAAACAATGAGGGTATACGGTATACCCACCTTCAAAAGATAAAAAAATCTTGTGCTGAAGATGGGGAATTATTATATGGTAGTTTGTGCCGATCCTCTCAACGTTTACATGAGGTGAACAAAGTTGGTGATAAGACCATGCAGTTGAAAGTGACATTAAACCCAAATTAAAAAAAGAAGAAGGTTGATACTTCTTATAAAGTAATCAGCGATGATTCCACTTCACTGGTATATTAGATTCAAGTAAAATTTGAAATTGTAGAAAAAAATCTTCAGAAATATAGTAAGTCTGTGAGAAAAAAATACCTCACCAATTGAGCCACCACCCCTTGGTAATATTTTTTCTATTTACTTGAACTCTTCCCTATAAAAATATATAGTCAGCTTTTATCAAAAATACCTACAGGCTATACTATAAGACTATAATCTTTACTGTACAAATTACTTAATTTGTTTACAATTGTTTGTAAGGGATACTTTCCGGTACGCTCGTGTTGACCCAGCAACTGAATGGGAAGTATTGTGTCACTTCTCGCCCATCAGAGGGGAGGCAACTACGGGATGGACAGGCTACAACACAGACCACAAGCGTCTACAGTAGCTCCTGTTTCACGGCTACGAAATAAAAAAGGCTGTGAAATATTCATCTTAAAAAATAAAAAAAAAAAAAACTGTGAACGGGACGAAACTTTCCAGAATTAATAGTTAGGCTAACTCACCGATCAGCTGGCGGGTTCTGGACCTGACTCCCGTGCAAGGCTGGTCGCAGGGGGACCAGTGAGACCAATCAGTGACTGTGCAGGGCTTGGAACAGTCCACATGACAGCGCTCTATGCTGGGGGGGACTTTGGCCTGGGTCTTGATGCAGTACTTAATCTCCACGTGGGTGCTCGAGCCGTCGGCACTGCACCAGATGTCTGGAGAGGAAAAAAGAAAATTACGAAGAAAATCAAATTAAAATACTAATTATACACCGAGTTCGTCAGATAAGCAAAGATATCTATCTTTTTTCCCCAGTGGTGGAAGGATAACATTCACGCCAAGATCCAATGATTAAGTGCATTGGTAGTAAAGTGAAATATGTACTTGTAAATATTAATTTTATTTGTACACTTGATGATTTATCCTGTTTGATGTCAGGGTCAATTTGATTACTTCATCGAACCAATATTCTAGGAGGGGTTAACTCTTTGTTAGGAGTATTATATGAGTTTCTGAATACAAATAAATACCTAAATTGGAGGGTTCGTCGCTTTCAACTGCATAGTCGTATCACAAAATTTACCTAAATCCTGATTCAATGTTGAAGAATTGTATTTATATTTGTATATCCTATTAAAGATATCCAATAAAGAATTACATATTTGTATATCCAATAAAGAATTACAGAAATTGTTTAAACTACTAGCAAATTGGGAATCCTATGTTTAAGAAGGAGGAATGAGAACGCACTAGTAGGCTATCTGAATTGAGACTGAACTTTATTAACAATTTATGTACAACGGCCAGTCTAAATATTAACTGGCCCAAACACGCTCTTTCTTTTTTTTTTTTTTTTTTTTTTTTTTTTTTTTTTTTTTTTTTTTTTTTTTTTTTTTTTTATAAGGACAGATATTTGGGTCTTTTGAGAATTCTGCCATATCGACTTCTAAGAACAGGAGTTGGAGGGGGAATCTCATTATTTGAATCCAAGGGAATCTCGGAGCTGGGATCTGCATTCAAATCTTCAACAGGTTGTGGCAATACAGTACGAATGTCAGGTTCAGGTGTAGGTAGTATGTTCATTTCATAGTTAGATGAATTTCCTTCAGTACTTCCAGAATCACTTATAGCATACGAGTAATCATAATGATTCATTACTTCAGTACCAGTATACCTTTGAACACGATCATCCTCAGTATCATTATACCTTTGAACACCACCATCATTATACTTTCTAATATACACAGAATTTCTTCTCAAGATCAAACCATTTTCAAATTTTATCAGATACGATCGAATATCCATTTTCTTAACTATCTCTCCTTTTTCCCACACACTTTTTTTAATGTTTTTTACGAGTACTTTTTCACCCACAATAAACTCAATACAGTTTTTCTGACTAGTTTTATTGTAAAAATTAGCTTGATCTTTCTGATTATCTGACATTCTTTTAGAGGCTAGCTCAGGGTCTACTAAATTTGGCTTTAACTGACTCAGAGCAACAGGCAACTTACCTCTAAGGTTTCTAGAGAATAGTAACTGAGCCGGAGACCAGGGCAAACTTTCCACTGGTGAGTTTCTGTAGTTAAGTAGGTACAAATTTATGTCTTTACCTTCAAGAGCCGACTTTTCCAACATACCTTTAACAATTCCTACTGCTTTTTCTACCATACCTCGGCTTTGACAGTGATGTGGACTTGCAGTATGAATTTTAAAATTCCATTCTTCAGCAAATTTACCCATCTCATAACTGGCAAATGGATTGTTATCGCAAAACAATTCTGCTGGAATTCCATGAATACTAAAAATCCTTTTCAAACAGTTTATCACCTCCGTGCTACTCTTATCAGACATTTTTCTAATTTCAATCCACCGGGAAAAATAATCCACCAGGACCAAAAAATACTTACCAGCCCATTGAGCTATATCCACACCAACTTTATAGAATGGAATATCTGGGATAGTATGACTTACAAGAGGTTCCTTAATTTTAATAGGAATTCTCCTACAAGGACTTGCTCGAGGGATAGCTCCCTCTTTTACTTTTAACGAGTTTTCATCGGGAAAACAACCAATACCAGCAAATACATCATTATTTTTATTTAATACATTTACTTTCTTGATCAAGCCTAGATCAACACAAGAATCTAACCCAAGTATTGGTACTGTATTCAATTCAACAATGACAAATTCGGCCTCTATAATTCTATCTTTAGACTCTAGCAGTAGACTTACCTTGCCTTTGGGATAGATGAAATGTCCACCATAAGCCTCAAGTTTGATACTAGATTTTTTCAAACTGGGTCTAGGCTTCATACGTCCTAAGTACTTAATAGGTAAAACATTAACTTCACTGCCTGTATCTAATTTAAAATCTATAGGAAAATTATTAACCTGTATCTGTTTCATCCATGATTTCTGCTTTTTACCGCCTTGCAGCTCATTAGTATGCACTTCAGTTCTAGCCACTGAATCAATATTAACTTCATAATCATACTTTGAAGCAACATCATCACATTTTACTTCACGAACATTCTTACGAAAAAATAATTTTCTTTTACACATTCTAGCAAAATGACCCTTTTCACCACAAGCATTACATTGCCTACCCCTTGCCAGACATACTACATCACTATCATGATATCTACCACACTGCTGACATTGCTCACTGTACTGACGACTCTGCTGGGGAGGCCTTGAAGATGAAGATGGATATCGCTTCTCATCATACACTGCATGGATCTGCGCCTCATCTCCACTTTGCACAGCTCCACCTTGAGAAAGCACATGAGTAACCGGAATGTTTAAGCACAACGCTTGCGACTTTTTTTCCGCCAACTCCACAGATTTACAGTAATCGACAACCTTCTCCAGTGACATATCTTCTCTTAGTAGCCGCTGCTGCACACTTCTTGAATGGACACCCAACACGATTTGAACTTTGAGCAGCTTCTCTTCTTGGGAATCAAAACAACAGCTCTTCACTAATCTTCTCAGCTCAGAATAATAATTGTCAAACGTTTCACCACTTTGCTGTTTTCTATCAAAAAATTGATAAACGTCCCAGATTTCATTTTTTTGGGCAGACAAATCTCTGATAGCACTTTCATTATTCCTTCCATTGTTTCTTCATCCTCCTTCAAAGTAGTTCTTGCTTCATAATGATTTAATGCTTCTCGTCCCATTAAATTTTTTAGACGAGCTACTTTTACAGTTTTTGACTCGGTGTCTGTCTTCGTAGCTGCAAAATATATCTTGATATCTCGTACAAAATCTTTGAAGTTCAGGGCTGAATTTCCCATCATTAGTAGTGAACACGGTTTATTAAATTGATCCATCATTATTCACCAAAAAGTTTGAAACTTAGAAACTTTACTTAGAAGAGAAACGTAGGTATAAAATTTTTCGACCGCGCCATGTTTAAGAAGGAGGAATGAGAACGCACTAGTAGGCTATCTGAATTGAGACTGAACTTTATTAACAATTTATGTACAACGGCCAGTCTAAATATTAACTGGCCCAAACATCCTACGCCAGCAGTATAAATAAAGCAATTCTAACCCCTTGCTCTCAGTCCACTACCACACGTCCTGTCCGGGCCCATCTGGCACTGGGACCAGGACCCTAGGGCCCAGTTGTAACAATTACCTAATTAATCCTAATTAAATGTAGAAGAATGGTGTTACCCCTTGCTCTGAGTCCGCTGCCACACGTCCTGTCCGGACCCATCTGGCACTGGGACCAGGACCCTAGGGCCCAGTTGTACTCCGGACACTTCCCGGATATCTTCTTGCAGGGGCTCTCCTCCAGGAGACGCTCGTGGCAGTCTTCACCAGACAAGATCTGGCGGGTCCTCCGAGTGTAGGCCAGTTCATCTCTGTCGGCTGGAAAAAAATGGTAAATGTCGATGAGATGAACCCACCCTAAAAATAATTAGAGAGGGGCAAGGACTTCGCTTGTTGTAGACCTCTCTTTAAATAAATGTTCATAAAAAATAGAAGAATAATAATATCGCCTTATTTATACTGCTTGATTAGGACTATTAAGTCCTATTATTCCAGCAGTAAGCCCAAGACGTATTATTAGTGGTAAAATTCCCAAATAAGAGGATAACTTGTCATGTCCCGGCTGGGTTTCGAACCCACGACATCTGGAATCTCTGGATTCAGAAGAACTGGAGCGAGCGTCTACAGTAGTGCTTCTCTTGTGGAACTCCAACCAGTCTGTAATAATAACTGTAGTATAATTACAATTTGGTGCTTCTCTTGTGGAACTCCAACCAGTCTGTAATAATAACTGTAGTATAATTACAATTTTTGTTTAATTTGTGTTCAACGTCGCTTTTAACTGCATGGTCATATCACGACGGGAGTGTTACCCTCCGTTCGCAGGAAATTCTCAAACATGGTACCCAAATTAAGCTCACCTAGTCTGGGTTGGGCCGGAATGTTAGCATCAAAAAGTCTTCACCGCGCTGGACGTTGCTTAACTTCGGAGATCCTACGAGAACCGGTGCATTCAACACGCCATTGACGCTGGCAATTATAATTTAAATATAAAGATCGTATCCTTGCAATAAACGTGTTTCTGAATCCAATGAATGAAATGACCGATAAGATTGAATATATTTAGGTCTTCTATGACAAAATCTTTTTTTTTTTTTTTAAAAAAACATTATTGTCATAATGCTATAATAACAGGCTACTTACTTTTGGTGCAAGTAGGCACATCCTCACAAGTAGACCACTTGGTCCACTCAGAGTAGACACAAGGTTCCGGGCATTTCTTGTTGCAAGGTCGCCATTCTGGTGGTTTTGGCAGGAGTTGACATCTGAAAGAGAATAAAAAATGATTGTAAGAACAAGAGTATGATAACGTTTAACGTTTACACGTGTTTGTAATTTTTCACCAGTTCTCTTCAAACAAAAATCTTAGGTCTCGAATTAGGTATTGTCCAAGATAGGGAAAACTGATGCTAAGCAATTTCTTAATGTTTGCTGAGTATATATTTCGAAAGCTCTAACCATATTTTTTGTCATTTTTACTGTAAATGGGAGTTTTTTTATAGGTTTGACATTACTTTCAACTGTACGGTCAATGGTCATATTTTCTTTAATCTAGGTGAATTTAAAGTAAAAATCGTTTAGATTGAGCTGAAATTTTACTTGGATACCAAATTCTGTTCAAATAGAAACGGTGATGAATACCTAGTTGTTTGATTTGTAAAACCTACCTTGCTTCCGGCAACTTTATTTCGTTGTCTTCCACGCACCAGACTTCCCATTATAGTAATTACTTCCCTCACTTAAATACCAGAGCCACAAATTGCGTTGCAAGTAAAACCTACCTTGCTTCCGGCAACTTTATTTCGTTGTCTTCCACGCACCAGACTTCCCTCACTTGAATACCAGAGCCACAAGTTGCGTTACAAGGTTGCCATGGTAACGTCAGCCAGCTGAATTTGTGGCAGTCGTGGGTGTTGCAGGATTCCGACTGGGTCATCTCACCAGCTGGAGGGCATTGGTGCCCGCCTGAGAAGAAGGAAAAAGAAAGATCGTTTTCAGTTGAAGGTGCGTTCTCGTAACATCTCACCTATTAAGCAAAGATCCAGATAGTCCACATACATTCCAGTTGTATAATATTTGATGGAAAAAGAAAGATAGTTTTCAGTTGAAGGTGTATCCTCGTAACATATCACCTATTAAGCAAAGATCCTGATACATTCCAGTGGTGTAATATTTCGCCAACCTCTTCTTTTGAATAATTGTATGTGATGGCTTAGGGTGAAATTAATTGACATAATAGAGCTCTTAAGTCATGATTTAGCATTGATTTTCCCCATCTGAGACAGTCCACAAAATCCATTGAGGCATTACAGAAACGTCTATGAATTCCGCCCTTAGAGTCCATTATTTAATTTTAGTAGGATTTTTCAATAAAGGATTCTTTTCGCACTGAAAACTTATGCCAAGGACGATTAATATTTGATTGGTAACTCTATTACTTATTATTATTTTATTATTATATCAAGTTTTATTAGAAGGACAAAGTATACAATATTTATATTATAAAATAGTTTGAAAAAAAAGTTAATAAATAATAAAATTGTTTAAAAAAATAAATGATAACGAAGAAAATAATACCAATGTCCTAACTAAAGGGCGGGGTTATTTCCTGCGGCAATGCATAAAAAAAAAACTTTAGCTATTGTAAACTCTTTTGAAAGTGGTAATCAACATAGATACGAGTATGCCTATAAATTGTTGAAGCCCATTTTCCCTTTCAATTTCCTCTCAAATCAATTTTTTTTTTTTTTTTTTTTTTTTTTTTTACACTTTATTTATTTTTACAAAACAATCATCAACAAGGATAACAATAATTTAAAAAGAACTTAGAAATATGTACAAAAAAAAAAAAAAAATATAATAAAAAAGATCAATGTTAATTTTTAATTACAATTGTTTTGTAACCTGGGGCGAAGTTAATGCCTTAGGCATCAAAAGGTTGCTTTCTTTCTCAACCTGCTCACCTGGGCCCGGCGGTGCGATGACAGTTCTGTTCCGGCTCTTGAAGGGTGTCTGCTTGCCGTCGAAACATTGCGACGAGCACGCCGTCCAGTCAGACCAGCCGGACACCACGCAATCGTTCGGGCAAGGGATCAGACAGCTCTCCTGCGTGATGGGCTTCAGTTTGGTGCAGTGGTAGTCACCAACCGTTTCCTGAAGCGACAAAGATGTGAAGATGTATTGAATGTTCATTTGAAGCTCAAAAAACGAAAAACATATCTCTATAATCTCTATATATGTTTTAATTAATCTATGTTTCTTTCATTGTAGTAACATGTATTTATGTTTGATTTTACACTGGGATTGACCCGTAAATATACAATTACAATTACAATATCTCTATATATAAAACAGAAAAAAGGACTACCTACCTATGTTTGTTTGTTTGTCCGGAGTTGTTTAGCCAAAACGGTAAGAGATAGCGAAAAATGTCTCAGAATTGACCCCCCCAAAACCATTATCGCTTTGTCCAGAAAAATTATAAAAAGTTCAAAAAGGCATTGCTGTCCAGCAGTAAGGCCATGCCTTAGTAAATTTGAAATTTAGTCCCGTTGCAAAGCACCGGCAAACGGCTAGTTATATATAAAACAGAAAAATACTACATACCTACCTACCTACCTACCTATGTTTGTTTGTTTGTCCGGAGTTGTTTAGCCAAAACGGTAAGAGATAGCGAAAAATGTCTCAGAATTGACCCCCCCAAAACCATTATCGCTTTGTCCAGAAAAATTATAAAAAGTTCAAAAAGGCATTGCTGTCCAGCAGTACGGCCATGCCTTAGTAAATTTGAAATTCAGTCCCGTTGCAAAGCACGGGCAAATGGCTAGTTTAATATAAAAATGTAGTAGTCATCGTGGCAGAGTGAGTTCGCTAGGCATTGCACGCATGGTGACCTGGGTTTGATTCCCAGCAAGGCAAGAATTTCTGCTGTGTACTTGGATGTTCGGGGTCTAGCTACGCCACTGGACTTACGCCGCCATGGTCCTTGCACATGATTTTTCGACTCCTCACTCTGTTGCCGCACTTGCTGACTCCCAGGTCCAGCATGCAGGAGGACCACACGTCCGCATACCAGTGGTAGCACTCCGGGTTGCTGCAGGTTTGAATCTCGTCGGTGGCAGGACACTCCAGACCATTCTCGGACGGCGCCTCGATCACCTGTCGCGATCGACGGCGGAAGCCTGAAACGACAGAGATACAATACAATACAATACAATAACTATACAATACAATACTCTGTTTATCGTGCAAGAATGATAGGTACTACAGAGTCCTTTTAATCTCAGAGTCTGAAAAGAAACTTATTTATTGGTGGTGATTATTTATTGGTGGTATAATAGAGGTGAGATGTTTGCTATACAATACAATACTCTGTTTATCGCGCAAGAATGATACTAAAGAGTCCCTTTAATATCAGAATCTGAAAAAAAAAACTTATTTATTGGTGATGACAAGAGGTGAGATGTTTACTATAATACTATACAATGCAATACTCTGTTTATGGCCAAAAAATGATACTAAAGAGTCCCTTTAATCTCAGAGTCTGAAAAAAAAAAACTTTTTTATTGGTGATGAATAGAGGCGAGATGTTTACTATACAATACAATACTCTGTTTATCGTGCAAGAATGATACTATAGAGTCCCTTCAATCTCAGAGTCTGAAAAAAAAACTTATTTATTGGTGATGAATAGAGGTGAGATGTTTACTATACAATACAATACTCTGTTTATTGCGCAAGAATGATACTAAAGAGTCTTTTTATTCTCAAGAGTCTGAAAAAAACTTATTTATTGTTGATGAATAGAGAAGATATTTATCTGTTCCTGTTTCTCCTCTAACTCTTCCTAAAGAGGCAATAAAATACAAAAACTATCTACTCTATTTATCCTGCAAGAATGAGACTGAAGAGTGCCTTTACTGTCATAGCTTAAAGAACGTTTCATTTAATATTGGTAATTGCCATATACACTTACGTGCAATGTAATATCACTTTAAATCAGTAGCATATCATATTAACAATTATGGCTACATAAGTAATTTTTGATGGTCTTTTAGCAGGTCCGTAAGTAACAGTATCAGTGAGTTATGTTTCCTGTGGCATTATTGTATTTAGGAAATTTGCAGAAACACTATTCCCAACTACATTATATCTAGAGTATTTTTTCGAGTCATTTGATAGTTCTTTATCGGCAAGACCAACAATCGGATTGTGAGAAATTTTGAAATTTTCTTGTTTCAAGCCTTCTCACAACTTAAGAATCTGTCAGATAGCTGAGCTGGTTTCTGTTTTTGTTTTAGTATAATTATTGTTTATTCATACGCTAGTAAATATTTCAAAGACTTTTACTCACATTGAATGAAATATACATTATATACTAACAGTAAATCGAGCATAATCACCAGGCGCGGCCGGTGAGAAAATAATTCGGGGTCGCTGCCACATAAATGGGACTAAAATGACATTTATAGAGTCGCTCTTTCAGTATCTAAAGAGTTCGAGTTTGGTTACCATGAAAATCATAATAATTATAGATTTATTAATCTAGATCTAGAAATGTGTGATAATTTTCATTGTGTACGAGCTAGGACTTGAGAAGATCCTCTTTTTTTAAGTCTGGGGGTGCTGCAGTTCCGCAGCTCCTTACGTCACATTAGCTTTAAACGCTTCAATGAATATCAGAGGAAAGTCTGGGAACTGGAATTCTGGAAAAACCACTATCAATTTTATTTAGAACACGGTTACCTTTGAGTGGCATTGGTTCACTATCACTGACAGGAAAACCACTATCAATTTTATTTAGAGCACGGTTACCTTTGAGTGGCATTGGTTCACTATCACTGACAGGACAAGCTTTAGCAGGCAGACACGGACCCCAGGCAGACCACAAACTGACAGAGCAATCCCTCTCACACGGTACTTCACAGCTGAGGATAGAAATATTATTACAATTAGAGTGTCTTATAAGGTATATTATGTACTTCACAGCTGAGGATAGAAATATTATTACAATTAGAGTGTCTTATAAGGTATATTATGTACTTCACAGCTGAGGATAGAAATATTAATACAATTAGAGTGTCTTATAAGGTATATTATGTACTTCACAGCTGAGGATAGAAATATTATTACAATTAGAGTGTGTGGTGTGTATGACCATAGATGTTGACATGCACCACTATAATCTAATAAAAGATAGATAGATAGACAATTAGAGTGTCTTATAAGGTTACAATTAGTGTATTATAAGGTATGTATAATCTATGTTATTACAGACCATAGTACCTTGATCGAGGACTTGTAACCTGGAGGTCGGTGGTTCAAGTCCCGGTTTCAGCGTGGATTTAGCAAAGCTAGTTTGAGTAGTTGTGATATTACGAAAGTGGTTAACACAAATATGATAACTTAACCTATGTTATTCATTCTGGGGAAAACAATTTTTTCAACAATGAAATAAAACGTACTAAGTTTGTATGTGAATGATTCGTAAAATTATATAGTCATAAATTCGAGCGAAACATAGGTACGTTGAAAACTCTGAAAACAATTTGTTGAAAACTCATCCAATAAAGGAGAAGGACAGTACATAATGATTTAAAAGCTGAACCACAATGATGAAAAAGCTATCATATTTGTGTTAATCACTTTCGTGATGTCATAACTACTCAAAATCGCTTTACTAATTCCACGCTGAAACCGGGACTTGAACCACCGACCTTCAGGTTACAAGTCCGCCGCCTTATCGATCAAGCTACTAAGGTCGGCATAATGATTGGTAAGTATTTTTTGTCCCTTAAAGCCCATGTTACCATGAAAAGTGTTCATTTTTAATAAAAAAATATCTGGCTTTTTTTGTTGTTGCAATTTCACTAGTGTTTTAGAAACTCTTAATGATTCTGTGAATCAAAATTTCTGTATTGTAAATTTCAGATTAGAAATTTTGGATAGTTTTGTCTATTTTTGACTCACCGCTGCACAGTGGACAAAGTGGTCAAGTGGCACTCCTCCTCGCTCACTTCCCATCCGGTTTCCTGGGACACACAGGTGACGTTTCTGAACTGGAGACCACCGCCACACAACTCCTGACTAAGTCCCTTGGGAAGCTTGCACTTCGACCAACTGGACGTCAGCCATTTGTATCTGAAATTACACGCGTCACATGCACCAAACGAAGCCTAGTGATAATCTCAGTAAGGTGCCTGGTTCCCCAGGTACCTTAGTGTGATAGTATAAGTGCATAACTGCATACTCATAATTATTTTATTTGATTTATTTTAAGTACTCATATATTTATTATGTTATTGTTATTCAAAATATTGTAATGAAATGATGTACAAAAATAAAGCACAAATCTTGTTAAAAAAAAAAAAAAAATCGCCAATCGCACACTGAACGCATCAGATCTCTCAAGACTGCAGAACTTTAGCAACGTCGCAATATAAGAACATGGTGGATGATCATTGGTAGTCAAGTGGTTAACGCGCTAGTCTGGTAATACAGGTAGCGGAGGGGTCCATTGGTTCCAAGCCCACCCAGTGCATGAATTTTTCCTCATTAATTTGAGTTTATGACCATATAATAATAAGACTCAGAAAGTTAGGTGGTAAAAAATGCTTTGACCTCGCATTAACTTTCCATTAAAGAGTATAATTATATGATAAATAAGGCAATATTCTTCTTATTATTATTGTACCAGAGTGTCACTTACAGATCGATACATTTCCTCCTGCTGCGTTCCTCTTGGGTCTCTTCCAAGTGAGGACATTGCTTGCCTGAGCCCTCGTGAAGTTTGGAAACGTCACGTGATCTCACTGAAACTGTTGGCCAATTCTGAAATAAGAAAAAGATCAAGACAAATCAGCCTAGCTAATGATCAGGGCGATAAAAAATCTTTGTGATATAAAATATATTAAAAATCAATGTTCCCAGTTAAACCATTGGGTAAATTATATACTAGTTTCTTTTCAAAGCACAAACGATGGTGCATAACTTTATACTATTAATAAATGGGATTTGGAGCACTCACTTTTCCATTCTCGTCTATGCAGCCTCGTCTGGTTTGCTTCCATTCAGTCCAGGGCGTGACGACACAGTCCTGTGACATGATGCAGGACCTGGACGCCAAAGGTCCTTTCTTCGAGTCCATGCATTGGCTGAAATAAAATGAGCATTATGTATAAACCTCTAGTAATGATTCAAAACAATGACTCAAAGAGTTTAGAAAATGGAAAAAGAGTATAGGAGTATGAGCACAATCAATATAGAAAGATGAATTCACAAGATTCAGTTGATTTTTTATTTTTCCTATTTAAAACAATATTAGGACCCAAGTGCAAAGTCGCTAATGAACTAATTTAATCCATCCATTTCATACTCAAACAAATGGCGAATAACCGTGTTAGTTACTATACTGACCATCCAACCCATAATTAGGCCAAAATAATAGACAAATTTTATATCACAAGTCATTGCTAAGCGTCGGTTCTTCCTATCTTACACAGTGCGCAATCCGTGACTTAGCGCCACAGAGGTATTACAAAAAACGTCTATTAATTCCGCCCTTAGTCTTACAAAACATAATATTATATCGCCTGATAATTAGGTAGATATGGTAGAATGCCAAATGCACTTGCCTCAAGTCTAGATCGAATCCGGATGAATTATAGCAGGATAGAGTTCTTTTCTGGTAGCCAACCTGGGGCCAATGCTTGTAATAGTTGTCCGATAGGTCTGAACTCTGCCACATGAGGCTGTGAGAGCCTTCTGGCTCAAACCTCTCGCACTTGCTCCAAGGACCCACACTCAGGATGTTGTTCTCAGACTTCTGCCGCTTGCAGGACACACCCTTGTCATCGCAGTTTCTCCATTCACTAAGCTAAGGGCGCAAGACAGATATAATTAGAATAACACCTCTGAATTTGGATAAGCAGGTGAGGCCATACCAGATCACAAATGAATGTTCTAGTCAAATATCAGCAATGTGTACTTAAACGAAAGATCCTAAAAAAGATAATAATTTGATCGTTCCAATAATTGTCATTAAGAAAGAATTCTCCAAAAAAACATACCAGTATGTTCTCCTTACATACCAGTATGTTTACGTTTATGAACAACATAAAAGACAAACATGAAAATACACAATTCAAGTATGAACTGGTAAAGTTTGACGGAATTTGTCTCGAAATCGACATTGAAACCAAAATATAGTACCTATACATTAGCATTATCAATGTAATTCTCGATCATTAATACAAAAGTATGGGAAAGTAAAATTTTATTTAAATGTGGTCTGGATAAATTATTTGACTGAAAACTGTAACATGGTTCAGCCCTCAGACTTACTTGAGGACAGGGCTTCCCGTAGATGCTGGGCGCAACCAGGACACTTCTCAAGCGATGCTGGGCCTTGTCACAACACTCCGACCACTCAGAGAATTCGGTGACCACGCAGTCCTGTTTGTCGGTGATCTCACACTTCTCAATGGTGGGTGGCTCTGGGATGCTATCGCAGACTTCACGGCGCATGTTGCGATATTGCTGAGAAGAAAACAAAAGATGAATCGACTGCGCCACTTATGAAATTACAAAATGTCCCAAACAATTAAATTGTAATTGGTCTAACCTTGTTGAATAAAGTGAGGGAGGCACTACAATTATCGCTTCTGTGCTTACAATTTGCAACACAGGTGTAGGAACTTGAAGAATTGTATGCGTCTTGCCTTGGGGAAAAAAAACATTCCTCTATTTTTCTCGACTTACCACTGTTGCCAACTCTTTATTATGCAGGACAGTCACGCACTTGGTCTCCCGATGTCGGACGCCTTTAGAAGATCCTGGTTTGACAACACAGGAGCTCCACAGTCCCACATCCCAGTCGATTTTTTCTGCACGAAAAAAGAAAGACTGTCAATTTTTTTCTATACGAGATTGTATATTACATTAGATGCTAACAGCTAAGATTATCAGAATTTGTAAAGACTGGGATATCACAAAATCTTGAACACAGATTTAAGCTGTTTTTGATCAGCCTCATGTTTAGTGGTTCTACTAACTGATTGTATAAAATAATATGTTAGTTGAATCAAGCTGGAATTTGGTGCCTAATGAATACAACTATTAACATACATTATGCTCTTTGAAAATAGTAAAATTACAGAACACCTCCTACTTTGGAAGGATCCCAAGTGCTGTGCCCATAGAGTCAGGAGGTTGGCGCTTGGGTTCTTTTCACGTTTTTATTTTTCACCCACCAAGTCAATTCTGTTTTCATAAAAGATCATACCTTTTCCGCAGGGTATGTAGCAAAGTCGATTGAATTCTGGTATGCCAGACAGACCACAGAGCTCCTTTTTGAGTTCTACTTTCGGATGTTTACTGTCGATGCATTCGATTTTCCTGCTCTTTACTCCGTAGCCGCAGTAGTCGGTATTGGAAGACTTGGGAACACAAGTCTCCCAGTGACCTGAAATTTAATTTAGAAAATGCGATATCTGTTGGAAGGTCACAAAAGATCTTACTAGGTCGCAGTGTTCATTGTATGGTGTTTCATCTGCAACCCTGCAACCAGGTCACATAAGAATATCTGTTGGAAATCCGACGTTCGCTTTGAGGTTTAATGTCATTAAATCATGATGAAAGTTTTTCACATCTTTTGTTTGATACTCAAAATAACCTCACCTCGTCCTGCTAGAGTCGAGGAAATAGTTAAAAATGAAATACCTTGTTTACCATGGATAAATTTTAAATATTATGTCAACATTGGTCACCAATCCATGTCTTGTCCTAAATCGAAGTTGCTCGTTAGTTTTTCGGGGAAAACCGTTTGATGTAAAGTGCCATGTAAACTCTACTATTATAAAGCCAATATACATAATGATATTAATTTGTATTATTAAAAAACGACTAACTAAATTTGAACTCAAACATAATCTTAATATATAAATGTCAAAGTCACTGACCACTCACTGACTGATCATCGCTCTACAGCCCAAACCGTAAGTCCTAGGAAGCTGAAATTTGGTGGGTAGCTTTGTCTTATAGTCTAGATGTGCAATAAGACGGGATTTTTCGAAATTCCCACTACAACACCTGCCATTAGCGAAAAAGGATTTTTTGCTTTCACGGCCATGCCTCGGCCCGCAAAGCGGGCGACAGCCCGCTTGTTGTATATACGTAAAGACATTTAGGCGAAATTATTATACGTTTTTGCAATACCTCTGAGGCGCTAAGTCACGGATTGCGTATACTGTGTTTAAAAAGGAAAAACCGATCCTTAGCAATGACTTGACTTATACATAGAATTTGTCTATTAATTTCGCCCTTAGTATAACATTTTCATATTTACGGCGAAATTAAAAGACAAAATTAAGATCTCAAGTCATGACTTAAGCAATAGTTTCCCCATTTAAAACAATACGCAAAATCTAGACTTAGCGCCACAGAGGTAATACAAAAACGCCACAGAGGTAAATGACGTCCTGTAATTTCGCCTAAAATACCGTCCAGTGTCCTGGAGTGTCTAGCTTGTCCTGCTAACCTTTACTTTTCAGCAGGAAGAGTGGAGGGAGAACACAAGTCTAGAATCAATTTCGCTTCATTGCCTTAGGAAATTCTCTTGAAAGTGCTTGGGGTTTGGTCATAATAAGAGTTGAGTGGAAGAGATTGCCGCAAGCAATAACCCCGCCCTTTAGTTGGGGCAGTAGTATTTTTTTCTTTGTTATTAACTTATTAATATTGTTTTATTTTGTTTAATCTATTTTTTTTTCTCTCTTAAAACTTTATATTGTAAATAAATATTGTGCTCCTAATAAAGAATTTAGCATCATTTTCATATTTTATTGATTTGACAGTTCAATAGTCATCTTTAATTTTCCAACTAGAAGAGAAAGAATTTCCAGGACTTCTCAGCTTGTCCGCATATCCTTAATTTTCAAACAAGAAGAGAGGAGAAGGTAAACATGTCCTGAATTAATCTCGCTTCATTGACTAAAGAAATTCTCTTGAAAGTGTTGGGGATTTGGGCGTGGTATCTTATTTTCATATTTTATTGATTTGAAAATTTGCGAATTGTTTCTGGAATGTTCTAAACTATTTCTTTGAAGCATCAAGCGAAACGGTCGTTTAGCGGGAGAACGCCTCCCAGAAAACTACAGTGATGCTTGTACAGGGTCCGCCAAAAAAAAGGAGCCACTCGAAATATCTAGAGAACGGATTAATAATAAAAAAATAAAATAAAAAAAATGCTAAAACACGTGTACCATGAAATCGAGGGGGAAACCTTTTCTACTAAGTATTGATTTTTTATCATTACCAGGGTCGGCCCGGGGGGGGGGGGGCAACTACTTTTCTGAAAAGTAGTTGCCGTTAAAAGTATTTCAGACAAGTTTGATATTTTGAATCAAAATAGGGCCGGAGATATTTTTTTTTTCAGTATTTTTTTTTATAAGAAATTAACTATATATTTCTAAAAATTGTTGAACACGCATGTCTTTCTATTTGAAATAATTAAATTTTCATGACTTTTTGATACAATTACTCTAAGGCAAAGGGTCATTTTTTTTTTTTAAATGTGGAATAACTATTATTGTTTCAGTGTAATCTCTGCTAAATAAATGCACTGAATGTTATTTTTTATTAGTACATAGTTTACCTGTTATCCAGATATAGTTGGAGTTCTCCTCCAGGGGTATGTGTGCGCGAGACCCGCCCACAAGCAGAGCTAGCAGGATCGGCAGAATCATAGCTCAGACGTCCCTCTACTCTCTCATAGTAACCTGTAAACAAAAAACAAGATACCAAGACATGATGAAACAATACAATACTCCGTTTATCCGAGAAGAATGAGACTTCGGGTCAAATAAATAGACAAATTCTATATCAGAAGTCATTGCTAAGCGTCGGTTTTACCTATCTTACACAGTATGCAATCCGTGACTTAGCGCCACAGAGGTATTACAAAAACGTCTATTGATTGCGCCCTTAGAGTTAAAATTTGAACTCTACTGATAGTCAGCTAAATGACTGGAATACAAAACTTAAAATCTGCTCTTCCAAATCAAAATAAACTTAAAACTATCAAATTCCTCGTCAAGCCTTGGACCTCCAGTAACCGCTCTTGTAGAGCCGAACAGGTGGTACTAGACTTACGCACAGATTTATTTTAAATAAATCTCCACCCCCCTGTCAATGTGGAGAGCCACTTACAGTCCCCTATATTATAATACATTGCCAATTACTTGAGAACATTAGAAGAGGTTTGCCTCGCATTCCCTCGCTATCGTACGACTCTTTCGATACCGACTCATTATTTTGCCTTCTAAAAGAGGATAATATATTTCACAAAATTTAAACACAACACGGGATCAGCAAGAACGACAGGAATAAGACCTAGTTAAAGTGCTTCAAAAGAGAAAAAAAAATCTGCTCCCGAAAAATTCTACACGAAAAAGCTTTGGATTGTCAACAACAAAAATCACACGAGAAAAAAAAGTCACCGCCTGCATGAACACCCGAACACGGAAATTACTAAAACTGTTCCTCAAGTCACATTCTGTAGAGTCTAGGTTGGGTGCAAGAGATTGCCGTAGGAAATAACCCCGCCCTTTGTTCAGGGCATATGTTTATTGTTTATACATATTTTTCTTTTCTTTTTCCTTTTTATTGTACTTATATAGTTTCCATTTTGTTTCATTGTTATAATAATTATTTGTATTGTACCTACATATATTATGTTTTCTTATCTAACAAAGTGTTTAATGATAATAATAATAATCTAGTAAAGGGACCCTGTATAATCTACCAACAGCTGTTTCATAGAAAGCGCCAGTACAGTCGTGATACAAATCTGCATTGTGCATTGTGAGGTTTTTGAAACTTTTTTTCCAACGAGATAAAAAAGCGCATTGAAAAAGTTTATCGATGCTAGAAAATTGCTTTCTTTTGTTGCATCTTGCACGTGCTGTAATACTTTGTTGTACTCAAATAAAATAGTCATTATTATTTCAATACTATTCTCTATATTATTTTTGTTGAGTTATAAAAGGTATGGTAAGTCTCGCTAGGGGGACATTGAACACGTGGTAAACTTCAAATCTATATATATAGATATATGTGATATTCTTCATCAAGTATTCATGGCTCAATGGTAAACATGTGGTACCAATGATCCATGGGTCTCAGGTCAAAACCCTGGGCTCGGCAAGAAATGAATATTCAGCTATGCCTAACTGATGAGTTCAAATAAGAACGAAACAATCGTCCTGGGCTGCTTGTGGGATGAATGTCACATATGTAAATGAAAGTTGGACTAAATGTACTAAAAAAAAATAGATTTGATCTGATTCGACATTGCTACTATATGGTCCTTGATAATTAAAAAAAAAATCCATACTTGAATTGTAGCTAAAAGATATTAGCTTTGTCAGGCACAAAACACAAAAATCATTGGCGCCTTTTACAGGGTTGACATTAGAAAGGGCATGCACTCGTATGATGTGGATTGTGGAAGTACGAATGCCAGAACCAAACAACCTAGACCATGAGAAAGAGGATTCTCAATGCCGACCCCAAGTAGGTAGTAGATTTGAGAAAAGGCAAAGTGAAAGAAGAAGATGTAATTGTTTAATTAAATACAAGGTATATAATATAAAGGTTTATAATAATTGAAGGTATATAATTAAATACAAAGTATATACATATTATGTAATATAAAGGTATATAATAATTGACTCTTGGGCCTTATTACGAAATTCTGACTGTCAAATTTCCAAAATCTTTCCTTCAACTTGCAATTGATGTATTCAGAACGTGCATTATGATAGCAAAATGTGACAGTTAAAAGGGATATTTGGGGATCCTCATAATCCCAAATCTCCCTTTTGACGGTAACACAGCGCACCTTGATTGTTTAATTTGAACAAAATAACCAATCAGATTGCTTTGTGTGACGGTGAAAAGGGTGATTATGAGAGTGAGAGTACTTCTTGGAATAAGGCCCTGGTTACCTGATGAAAAAACATAATAGCTTTACTATGATGGTACCTACATACTATAATAAAGTTATGAGGATTCCAAGTAACCACGCGCAAAATATTTCTCCCGTATTCCAATTTACCCGCAGGGTGACAACAGAACACAGATCTGTTCCGACGTGGCTCAGGCGGGGCGGAGGTGAGAGAACAAGATATTTGCAAAGCGCACATGCAAAACTAGGCGAGGAATATTACAGGGAAGTGGCGGTGGATACTTTATTGTGTACGCTTTTCAGAACACAATTTTATTAGTCTGAAAAATGAACGTATCCACAGAGCAGGAGGAGAGAGGAGGTTGCTCCTCCATCGCGTCTCCATCGCCGCCTCTACCTTCCCAGACTCACTGCATTGGTAGAAGCAAAGGTTTTATTGATTTTCACCGCATTTCTCTCACCACCTCAGCGCTCCCTCCCTTTACCTCTCTTCCCCACCGCAAAACACACAGAGCATTGCGTGTAAAAGACATTTGAGATAGCTCAAGTGGCATTGTAACATAAATAATGCTCGCATGCTGAACGGTGGTGAAGTCTATTAATGCGCCGCGTTGGAACGACCTAATCTATGATGTATGTGACTGGGGTGTAGGCAGGATACCACCTAGTGAGTGCTGTGAAATATATGTAAAATGATAGGGTGCTATTTTACAGCCTTGGTCAAGGAAAAATTATGTCAGTACTGTCCTTGCAATATTCATGTACAGATAGATTCCTATCATAATATATAGGTAGAGAAAAGAAATAATTGAGAATAAACTGAGCATTAACAGTCCATTTTTTATTGTAAAGTAGCAGCAAGGACAATTTCGACACTTTGAAAAGACGCTTCGGATAGCTAGGTTGTAAGTAATATCATTCTTATTTAATAATGTATGGGTTTTTTTGGTATTGGTGTATGTGTATGGATCACTGCAACCTTGAATAAATCCTTTTTGACTTGCCCCTGTAACTCTAAATGAGATCAAAACTATTAATATTCTTTTAGGACTGATTCAAGTAACTTCTTTAATAAAATAAAAATAAAATGTACGATAGTATTGATGATTATGCTGTGTTATAGCAACCTGACAAAAGTTAGGCAGCATCGTTTGTATTTTAAATAAACTGTAATATATATAAAAAAAGCCTTGAGAAGAGTTTCAGTAGAGCGTGAGAGGCTGCTCCAATTTCACAGAAAATGTGTTTGGTGCCTGGGTTTAAATTACCTATCAATTTTATTAAATTACACGGAAACTCCTTTTTCCGGGAATTTCCGGCCATACCCAGGCTGAGTGAGGTTAAAGTGGGTAGCTGGTGCGATTCCCAGCGAATGGAGGGTGAAACCCCCGTCCTGATTCAGGACGTTAAATCAAATAGAATCGTTAGCGTTTGGAAGGGCATCCAGCCGTAAAAAATGTGCCAAAACCAACCAACCTCAACCATGAGGTTGAACAACGTCGACCCTGCTCAAGCGGAATATGGTTAAGTTGCTCACGCATTGTTCGTATGAAACTTTTGGCTTCTTTGCAATGTGCTAATAAATTATGAATGAATGAAAATGAAAAATATGAAGAAAAAACCAAAATGAAAAAACCTGATGATATAAAAAACTCTTGCAATATGTTCCAGAGAGACACATGAATTTCGTCAAGGGGATTGTAGAGTGGCCAATAGTGGATGTGTAAAAAAGTATGAGATAAAAAAAAAACTTTCTCGTCGTTTCCAACAGAAAATTGTTTGCTGTTGACTTTATTTTCATTTTACTATCTTACCAGTGGATTTTATCATAGAAAACAAGTCTGATGCTAGTGATGCTCCAAAGAGAAAGAGCCTCATTCCAAAACCTACAATGGTTAAGACTGCGAGGTAAAAAAAAAGTTTTTTTACTCTAATTAAGTATGTTAGACGATGTACTTTACACACACATTGATAGTTTTTGTCTACTGTAAAAGCTAACTATGCAAATCACTTTTTTAAGTTTTCCAAACACTTGATTTTTTGTCATTAGGCCCTTTCTCTTTGAAGTTATTGAATTACTCAAACTAGCCCTAATATTCTTTTCTAGGGACTTGAACAATCCACGACCTTACTTGAAGACTGTTAACAGAAATCAACTAGCCCACTTAATCAGTCTATCAGTTTTCCCAAGGGTTTAAAAGCTTAAGGATAATTAGTTTAAGGATTAATAGCTTTAAGAATTAATCTTAGTTTTAATAAACTGTACACTTAGGGCATTGTCCCGTTGACTTGTAAAAAATAAATGAATTAAGAATAAAAAGTCAGAGTTCTCACAGGGGTTTATCTTACATTAAAATATTTTGTGGTTCATGTCAAGTCAACTAAAAAGCACTGGAAACCGTTATTGTGGCCATGCTGTTTATATCAACAATGATTTTTTTTTTTTTTTTTTTCATTTTCTTTCTAATTGGGTTTAACGTCAATTTCATATTATAATCATGACGGGGGTGTTACCCTCCATTTGCAGGAATCTTCACAAACCTGCTGCCCACATTGACCTCACCCAGTCTGGGTTGGGTGAGGTTAATAGGTCTTTACTTCCCTGGACGTTATTTACTTAACTTCGGTGATCTTACGAGAACCGGTGCTTTAAACGCGCCATCGACGTTGGCTAACAACGACTTTCTAGTCAAGCTACTAAGGTTTAAGTTACTTCTAAAAAGAACCGACCTCAGTAGCTTGATCGATAAGGCGGCGGACTTGTAACCTGGAGGTCGGTGGTTCAAGTCCCGGTTTCAGCGTAGATTTAGTAAAGCGAGTTTGAGTAGTTGTGATATCACGAAAGTGATTAACACAAATGTGATAACTTTAAAAAAAAAAACTTTTTAAACTTAAAATAAACTTCTAAAAATACATACATATGTCTGTCCCGGTAGCTCAGTGGTAAAGGTGGCACTGTGTGAAGCCAGATATTCTAGAAGTCGTGGGTTCGAAACCCAGCCGGGACATGACAAGTTATCCTCCCATTTGGGATTGTTACCACATAATAATGTGTCTTGAGGTTACTGCTGGAATAATGGGACTTTAATTGTCTTATTCGGGCAGTATAAATAAGGCGATATTATTATTACTATTATTATTACGTTGCAGTGGACCTGCATAATCCTAGAAGAAGCAGCTGTTCTCTAGTCAGGAGCTCGTTATCCCGAGAGTTACTTAAGCACAGCACCAACCCCTCCCACCCAGTATTCTGCTCTTGAGAAATTCACACTCTACTCCACATCTAGGTCAAAATTTTACTTAAAATCATATTTTTACTCAGCAAAGAGATTTAAAAAAAGAAAATAAAAATAAATCCAGTTATTTTATCTCTTCTCTATTTTGTACAACTCTCTAACTTCATCTTTTTCTCTTTCTCCCTTTTTTCTCTCTCTCCCCCTCCGTTTTTCTCCTTCTCGCCAACATGGAGGATCAAAGCTGTCATTTCCATTTTCTATATTTCCAATTCAAGCTCCTGTTCCGTATTTTGCTGTAAATATTGCTGTAGTTCTGCAGTTTTTTTTTATTGATAATATATTTACGAGTGTTGAAGGACCTCCAGCAAGGTGGCGGGGTACTAGACTATTCTCATTTCACTACGTTCAAAGGGAAAACCATGAATATGAACTACTGTCATTAAAATAAAAATGGTGTTATTTCTGAACTTCAAGCGTCGGAAATAACCTTAGAACAAGATACTGAATAATTAAGTAATGTGTCGGATACCGTAAGGCTGTAACCCTTATGCATTTTTCATCCAATATCTACATACATTTGGTTATTTTTAGTTCGTGTATGCTGTTACGTGCTAAACATGACTTTATATTGATATTCAGATAACACTCTGCGTCAGCAGTTTAGAATTTGAATGCACGGGTTGTCGTAAGATCACAGAAGTTAAGCAAAATCCAGTGATGTGAAGACTTCGTGGTGCTGGCCCAACCCAAGCTGGGTGAGGTTAAGGCTGGTAGCAGGTATGTGAGTTACTTGCGAATGGTGTGTAACAACCCCGTCTTGATATGACCATGTAGTCGAAAGCGACGTTGAACCTATATTTTAAAAAAATATATGATTCCATTACTTTCCTTTTTATAGGAAATAGAATTTAAAAAATAAATAGAATTCACAGATCCAATGTTTCAGTCAGTTGCACAATGTTGCGAGACAAATGTTGCATTCTGTGAGATCTCAGTTTAGTTTCATTACGACCAAATTTCCAATGGTCTCTTTTTGTGGTGGTTAACTCTTTCCCTCCCTTGGTAAAACGACTTGTGCAGGTCTTTCTTCCTCCCAGGTCACATTTTTACAACTCTAGTGCCTATTAGCTCGGTTTTTTTTAAATGCTAGACACATTGCATATCTAATTATTATTGTTAGGCGCTCATACAAATTATTTTTAAAATATAGGTTGAAGTAGGAAGTAGGTCTTACTTTTAGGTTGAACAGAGTGTTGTAATGTTATTATTACATGACAGCACGCTGTTTCTTTTGGAAGGTAAGACTTAAGCCCGAATTATGAAATAGGATTAGATTGACTAATCCTACACTATCCCTCACGCCCTCTGGTGGGAATTTTAACCAATCTCAGCGCATTTATATCAGCTGTTATTGCTGTTAACTGATAGTAACTTGGAATAAATCCAGGATATTCAATCCTATTTCATTATCCCGGCCCTCCATGGCGTACCGGTTGGAGTATACTTTCACAGAGAAAATTCTGTTCCCTCCGAACATGTGAGGCTGTAATTTCCGGCCCTACCCAGACTGAGTGAGGTTAATTTGGGTAGCTGATGAGATTCCCAGCAAATGGAGGGTAAAAACACCACACTAACTAACTTGATAAAACCAAATAGAACTATAAAAAAAATAAAACTATTCAACATTAAAGGAGCATAGAACACCGTGATGAAGCTCGCCGGGAGACGAGTGTTCATTAAGAGAACACGCGTCAGCAGGCCTAAAATAACACACTATAGGTATCTGTGCCTATTTCACGGACATGTAATTATTATATTATGTATTATAAAGTCGTCCCTAAAAAGTACCTGTACTCCTACTGTCTAAACAAAGTCTCATTTATTGTAGTTTTCTTCAAATTATTAAATATTGTGTCCCATTGATAGCCCACAAAGTCCCTAAAAAAACAGAATATTGTTTGCTACTTACTGACTCATTTACAGCACTTAGAGCCTCCAGAAGAATACATTATTAAAATGGTGCAGCTCAAGACAAAGGGACCGCTATTATGCTGGAAGACTCCCCGGGAGGCCCATTAGCTTTCATTTCCCTCATTTTCCTCTTCGGGGCATTTAGATATTTTCATTAAAGTTCTGGCCCATTATGTCCAATTTATCTCCGGTATTTATTTCAACTCTTTCTGCTGAAAGTATAAAGTTAACTAGGGACTCTAATATAGTCTGTTCAAGTTAATGTGATAGTGAAATTCGAAATTCAACCTTTAGGTATTAAAAAAGTTAAAATAATAGTTATCATATTTGTGTTAATCGCTTTCGTGACGAATAAGTGACGTCACATATTATAATATACACTTTTGCGATATCACAACTAGTCAAACTAGCTTTACTAAATCTACGCTGAAACCAGGACTTGAACCACCGACCTTCAGGTTGCAAGTCCGCCGCCTTATTGATCAAGCTACTGAGGTCGGTTAATCTTTAGGTATTAGAACTAACTATACTCCAAAACAGATGGAATGTAACCAAAATATTGCTTAACAAATAATGATAATGATTTTTTTTTTTCAATTTCCTACGATCTGCTGGTTCTCTCAATTTAGGAGGCTCCTGCTTTAAAAACGGGACTTATTAGTTGTACTTAGGCAGTATAAATTAATAAGGTGACGACATTATTTATACATGACTCCATGATAATAATAATAAACATTTTGCCTTTTTAATAATGTCCGACTAGGACTAATGAATTCCATCTGTCTAGTAGTAAGAGCTAGTTGTTTGTCGTATTATGTCACAATTATTAGTGGGTAGCATCGACATTACGATAACCAATGCTAATGCATCACATCATCATATCAAAAACAAAAAAATCTCCAACCAACCGCCATATTCCAATATCTATCTCGTAATGCCGCCACTGGTTGTTGCCAACTCTTCAACCACCCCAATTGTCCTCACGAGGCTAGAGTAAGCCCCGCAATCTAAAGTACAGAGCCAATGAAATCCGACCCCGCCGGGATTCGAACCCGGGTCACCTGGAGTGCAAGCCGATCATGCTACCGCTAGTGACTACTTTTTTCTAGCAATAAGTATTATTACTGTGTTCAAAATCCTAAGTGTCCCGCATGGGTTTCAAACCTGCGACCTCTGGACTGCCAGACTGAGGATGGCGCCGCGCCGCCTGAACTACTGAGTTATCAGAGTCGGATATGGTAGTCCAGGCATTGAATAAATTTCTAGGATTAGGAATATCTAGCTCCTAAGTATACAAGGAAGTCAAAATCTTCTAGAATAATATTATTGGTATTTGGTACTCTGATTGGAATCAGGGTCCCCGGAATCGTTCATCAGCTCAAAAATATTATGGTAAACCATTCTTGCCTTAATTGATAAATTAAAAAAAACAGCTGTTTTTTATTACAATAATTCAAACAGTAATTTAAGTGTAAGGTTCTATTAAAAATAGTATAAAACAAAAACTTCCATTTCTAATACAAAAAACTATCGGAAGAAAAAGGAACCATACTCTAGAATAGTAAAATATTATTTGATCTGCAATTAAAGATTAAAAAAAAAAAAAAAAAAAAAACATAGAACCAAAAAATAAATGTGATGACTGATGAATATTCATTTCTTAAAATAATAATAAAAAAAAAGAAAATGCTACCAAATATAAATGACATATATATTGAAAGGCTTAGAAATACAAGAGGGCTAAAAATATTAAACCAAATTTAGTGTTAAACATCAATAATAAATAATTGGACTGTGACAATATGGGAAATTTTTCGACAATATCTTCTCACAAGAAAAATTTAAATGTACCTATTGAACCTTGAAAATAATTATTTTGAATTAAAGGCAAGATTTTTTTTTAATTTTCAACGAAAAAATAAATAATTATATTATTTAATTAAACTTACCAGTACTAGACTTGTAGTAGGAAACAAGATTAATTTAAACTATGATAGTTCAGCATTATGACGAGAAAATAATCCCAATTATTATGCACTAAAGCTCACACGCAAATGCCAAATGGGCTTCAAAGTTGTATATTTCGCTGAAGAATATTCCTCCGTTCAGAACTCCGATTCCTTTTTAGAAAATATTAAAATTTAATTTTATATTTCAATTTTTTTCTCAAATTTATTATTTATATTTAAAAATAAATAAGTGTTTTATATATTTCAAACAACTTTTTTTTATGTAAAAAAAAATTCAAAGGAAAAATAAACTACCTCTCCTTTTTTGTAACGTACTTTGTAGCTCGTCCACGACTTTTTGGGCAAAAAATACCCCTGAAAATGAGAATAAAGTAATATAGGCAACTGGTGTTGCAGCCCGAGCTTACAGATCGATGCAAGAGTATACCTATGCTATCTATGTGTTTATTTCCGTTGCTATGGTAACCCGGGACGTACAACACTCCCTGGTTTTTCTTCCTCTCAGAGAAGAAAACTTTTTAAATTCCGAGTTTATGATGGAGCATTGTGTTTGGGGAACTGGCCTCACCTTGGCTTGGGCTGGTCCTTTGAATCAATATCTAGTTATTAAAATTCATATTGAAATCTATATGGATAGATGGATAAAGGTAGATAGATTAGGTTAGAGGAGAGAAAATGGGGTGAAAATAAAATAATAAGGAGAACACAATGCTTCCGATGTCAAAAGATATAACAAAATAACTACCTACCTATTCGGAAGTAATAAATCATAGTAATGTAAATGATACCCTTTAGTGGAAGGTCTAATGATAATAATGTAAATAATAGAAGGTAACCACCAGGCGAGGTTAATGCTTAAAGCATTGTCTACCACCTAACCCTCAGGGTCTTATTATTATGTGGCCAAATTCTCAAATAAATGAGGAAAAATTCATCCACTGGGTGGCATTCGAACCAACCGATCTCTACGCTATCAGACTAGCTCGTTTCCCACTTTATACTACCATCATCACAACATCTCATCACTTACCTACCAGTAGATTTTTTTACCAGTACAAATATGCAATGTTTAGTTATTAGTCAGTCGAAGAGTCGATCAGTGAGTGAGTGAATTTCGTGTTTGTCAAAGGAAAGTTATTTCATCCGTTGCGTCGCCAATCCTCTTATTAGGAATTTAGAAAAAGATCTAAGTTTAAGCTAAAGTCCGACATCTGATAGTTGAAATTTCGCCAGAGTCTCAATCATTACTTTTATTACAAAATTCTCTTATATTTAGGGGCTTTATACACTTAAGACACAGTATAATTAAAAGGGGGGTCAATTCTCATACATAATAATTTTTGGATGAACTGGTGTGAAATTTTCAACAGTTCAGCCAAAAATTATCAAATTTGATGTTTTTTGGGCTATTTTCTCATTTTAATTAACCTCTGCAGGGCTACAGACTCATATTAATCATTTAAGCTTACCTGATTTTAATAAAAAAAGCAGCTTTCCCTGGGTGACTTTGAGGGACCTTCTTGTTGTTCTAATATTGTACCTACTAGACAACTAGATTACTAGAGTACATATTTATGTATATTATTATATTAAGTTAACTTAAAAGTTATCATGTTTGTGTTGATCCCAATTATGATAATCATCACAACTACTCCAAATCGCTTCACTAAAATTTGCTTGAACCACCGAGCTCCAGATTACAAGTTCGCCGCCTTAGGAATCAAGCTACTGAGGTCGATAGTAAGTCCAATTAGCTTGATCCATTAGGCGGCGGACTTGTAACCTGGAGGTTGGTGGTTCAAGTCCCGGCTTCAGCGTAGAGTTAGAAACACGAGTTTAAGTACTTGTGATATCGCAAAAGTGTATTATTATATGTGACGTCACTTAATCGTCACGAAGGCTGGCTACTACTCCGTTACGCCGCAGAGCTAATATACAGCTACAAAGTTCGGCTTAGTTATGACCTCTACAGTTGTTGTCAAGGTGAAAGATAAGGGATAGTGTCCACTAAGATTAACCTATCCTGTTTTATAATTCGGCCCTTTGTCATTTTTAGAGCACCAGTGTATGGAATTTAATTTAAAATACTTACCTTATTTTACACCCCTTAAAGTCGACACCAGCAGCCATATTGCAAGTAGTACCTACATATACTTATGTACCTACATCGCATGACCCTCTGTTTATAACGCTTAAGCCACAGTATATTAAAACTCGGTACATTCAAGTTCAGCATAGTAAATACTTGTTATTCTGTGATTTTATGTGTCTGACCTTGACCGTATTTTGCCCTCACTTTATATCTCTTTACTAAGTACTTTTTCCCTTTTTTTTCTCTCTCTCTCTCCTCTCTCTCTCTCTCTCTCTACACAGATAAGATTAATGGTAACAATTAATAAAAGTAAAAAAGACACTCCTTGTTACCTGAAACAAATGCTCTATTTATTGTAGCAAAAGCTCTATTTCTTTTAGTAAGTACTCTTGTAGAAAGTGCAAGCTCTGTTTTTTCGAGTAAACGTTCGATTTTTTCGGTAGCATAATGATTTTACATACTTTTCCTTTAAAAGATCTGTTCTTCAAGGAAGTTTTTCTATTTTCTATTTCATGGTTTCTTTTTTTTTACATTTGCTCTTTTACTTGAAGCATGATTTGCTATTATTTCTTTTGATAATGCTCTATTTCCTGTAGCTAATGTTCTGTTTTCCATTAATAATGCTTTTTTTCATGTATCTAATACTATTTTTCCAGTAATTAATACTATTTTTCCTGTATCTAATACTATTTTTTCCTGTATCTAATACTATTTTTTCTTGTATCTAATACTATTTCTCTATTAGCACCTACAAAACATGCATGCTTTTTCCTGGTACAAAGGTCCAGTAGCATTACTCTTCTTCGATTAAATGTTTTTTCCCCCGCAAACAGGTCACCTGTAGTCGCTTCCAGAAACACTCTCCACTCTCATAATCTCCAAGTCTCCTTTTCAACTGTTACACGGTTACACAACGCAGTCTGATTGGTTAATTTGAACGCAATAACCAATCAAAGCGCGTTGTGTGACGGTTTAATTGGAGATTCAACGATTTTAAGAGTGGAGAGTGTTTCTGGGCTACTGATTATTCTTAAATTAAGTTACCTATTAGATAAGATAAGATTTTATCTATTATCTGAAGCCATTTTATTGCTCTATTTCCTTTGGCGAAAGCTCTATTTTTTTATTTTTCTTTGCACTGCTCTCTCAGTCTCCTGGCACCATTTAATTTTTTTTTTCTTCATAAAACCTCATGGTAACAAAATAAATGAAGACGATTAGGAAATTGTGAAAAGGAGAGGTAAAGAGAGAAATGGGGAGAGAGAGTGATAGAGAAAGCGATAAAAAAGAGAAACAGAGAGAGACAGAGGGATGGAGAGAGAAAGAAAATAAATAGAAACAGGAAGAAGTAGAGAGTAAGAGTTTCAAAAATCTGAGAGACGGGAGGCAGAGGGAGAGAGAGAGAAAGAGAGAGAGAGAGAAGGGAGAAGAGGGAAAGAGAATAAATACGATGAAGAGAGATTAAAAAGGAGTAAGGAAAGATAATGGGAGAGGGTCTGCAAAACCAGCTGTTAATTTTTCCGTCAGCATCTCATAACAGGATATTTTCTTTCTTTACGAAAACGTAAAGCTACTTCAAGTTCCATCAGTTACCGCTAGGGGGCAGGAGCTGTTTGACATTTTACCTTCCACTAATTGAATAGGTGAGTAAAGTCAATAGATAGCCAGCGTCAATGGCTCGTTTAATGCACTGGGTCTAGTAGGATCAACGAAGTTTAGCAACGTCCAGCGAGGTGAATACTTCGTGATGCTGGCATTTCGGCCGAACTCAGGCTGGGTGAGGTTAATTTGGGTAGCAGTTTTATGAGATTCCTGCGACTTGAGGGTATCAACCCCGTCGTGATATGACCATGCAGTTGAAAGCGACGTTAAACCTTAAAGATATGTTGTTTATGTGGCTCTACATAATTATTCTTCTCATCCTTCCTTTCTTTTTGGTTTTTTCTTTCTTGTTTTTTGGTCTTTTCTTTTTCTTTGTTATTCTTTGTTCTCTTTCTTACTCTTTGGTCTTTTTTTTCTTATTCTTTGGTCTTTTTTATGCACGCTTTGGAGTCTTTGGTGTTCTCTTCCTTACTCTCTGGTCTTTTCTTTCTTACTCATTGGTTTTTTCTTTCTTAATCTTTAGAATTTTCTTTTGCACTCTTTGGAGTCTTTAGTGTTCTCTTCCTCAGTCTTTGGTCTTGTCCTTTTTATTCTTTGGTATTTTCTATTTCACTCTTTTGGAAGTTCTCACTCTTACTCTTTTGTTTTTTTCTTTCTTACTCTTTAGTATTTTCTTTTGCACTCATTGGAGTCTTTGGTGTTTTCTTCCTCACTCTTTGGTCTTTTCTTTCTTATTCTTTGGTCTTTACTTTCTTATTCTTTGGTCTTTTCTTTTGCACTCTGTGGAGTTTTTGGTGTTTTCTTCTTCACTCTTCGGTCTTTTCTTTCTTATTCTTTGGTATTTTCTTTCAACTTTTAATGAATCCCACCCTTTTGTCTCTCTTTCTCTCTCTCTCTTTCTCTTCATACCTGTATCTCACAATTAAGAGTTTTTAATTGCTTTGTTTGAAACAAAGAAACTTGTTTCAAAGTTGTTTTATTATTACAATTAAATTTATTTCGAACTTGTTTCTTACGTTCAGTATTATTGTTGGCGAGTGTGTTCGTTTAATACTGTTTGAGCTAAAAGATAAATCTGTTGTTCAAAGAACATGAAGACTGTCACGAGTGTTAAGCACGAGTGTTATAACCATGGCAATAGGAGCAAGGAGGCAAGGGGGGTGCCGCTGCCCCCCCCTTTCATAATAAAATTTTAAGCAGTCACCTGTCTGAAGAAAAATTTCAACCCCCCCCTCCCCTCGCCTTCCAATACCTTGAATACCTTGAACAGATTGTTGCCCCCCCTTTTGCCAAACCCTTTCTACGCCCATGTTACTCACCTGATTCTGATCACTGGTTCTCTACATTTTAATATTTACCGAAGTGTACAACCAACAGTAGAAAAAAAAAAACAGTATTTAATATATATCTCCTACAGGGAATAGAAAGATTAAGTAATGAACAGATTTAATCAATCAACCGTATAAACACAATCAAATAGCTAATGGCTGTGCTTATATTGTTAGTTTCTATACAACCTATGACAGGTGTTTCAACGATGTCGATGGTTGCCAATTTTCATAGAGCAGCATTGTACTCAACTATTGCATTTTCACTAGGGGGCTGATAATAGCCAAGGGCCCCCAGATTCATAGGTTTCAGAGTTTGTCTTTTTATCCTTTACAAAAACTATGGAAATATGTCATTTCCAATGGTATCATATAGGTATTTAAAAATCATTTCTAATAAAGAGCACCCATTATTATAATAATTTAGTAACCCTGAAATTCTAAGAGACGCACAGTTACGTAACTCATGGTGATGAGAGGATTATATGGACGTCAAGATCCAAAGTCTAAAATACGCTACCTAAATTACCATACTAGCGCGTTACGCACTTGACTATCAATGAACGGTGTAATAAAAAGAATAAATGGGTGATATTGAAAAGTAGGTATTGAAGAGTTTTTAGAATTTCTTTTTTCTCAAAGAGGACACTTTTCTATCTTCCGTGAAGGTACCCTGTAAGGAACGATCTGCGTACATTGTTATCGATAAAAAGATCTTTCATAGAAATATTAAAAAAATAAATACAACATTCTACTTATCCTGTAAAAATGAGACTAAAAAATCTCTTTACTCTAACAGCACACTAGAAAAAAGATTTTATTCGACAAATAAAATAATTTACATACTAATTCGATGTACCTATGTACATTAATATACATAAAACTAGGTACCGCTATTTTATTTGCACAATTACTTTCACAAACACTCCCTTATCAGAGCTCCCATCAGTTTTCTCTCCTGCTTTTTGGCACCAAATTGCCACAGTCACCTTGTATGCAAGGGATTTTCTCCTGGCACAAAAGAGCCAACTAGACAACTTTTGTGTGGAAAAAAAGAACGCCAATGTCATAAATCAACGGAGATGTAATTTTCCGATAAAACAAGGTACCCACCGCTACCTGGGAAAAAAGGGAAAATTAAACTAATTTTTTTTTTTCATACAATGAATGTAATCAAAAGATAAAGGCAGGTATGGCTAAGAGGGGCATGAAAGAGGGAGGTGGGAGAGAAGGGAGGAGAGGGGGAGGAGAGGGAGGGGAGAGGGAGAGAGAGGAGGGAGAGGGAGGGAGGAGAGGAGAGGGGGAGGGAGGGAGGGAGAGAGAGGGAGGGGGAGAGAGGGAGGGGGAGAGAGGGGAGCGGGAGGGAGAGAGGGAGGGGAGAGAGGGAGCGGGAGGGAGGAGAGAGAGGACGGAAAAGTGAGGAGACGGGAGTGAGGAGGAGAGAGATTTAGTTTGTGGAATAAAATATTCATTTTGGCAAAAAATATTTTTTGTATACTAGGTAACTATGTACAGTTTTACATACACCCATATACCTATAAATATTTAAAAAGTTGGGTTTTTGAAAAAAAAAAAAAATAATAAAAAAAAAAAAAAAAAAAAAAAAAAACAGCCAGGCAGAACATGAGATAACTAGCGGACGTGGTATTAAAAAACAAATTTTGACATTTTAAAAAAGTTACAATTTTTATTCCGGAGATGAAAATTAGCAAAATAACTTTACAGCTTTCATAAAAGCTAAATTGAGCCCTGCTAGAGTTTTGTACTCGTATTGACCATGCATAGAGGAGTAATAATGAAATTCCGGAGAAATATTTTACTTCCGAGAAATTTGTAATATTAGAAATTAGAAGTATTGTGTTTTATTTGTTTATACCCACTCTGGTTTATACACAATCTGGCTGGGGTACAATAAACAGGGAGTAGACCAGCAGTCTGGCTGGGGGACAATAAACAGGGAGAAGACCAGCAGTCTGGCTGGGGGACTGACTATAAACAGGTTCAGGGGGCCCTTGTCAATTATTAGCCTCCTTGTAAAGACAGTGGTAGAGGTTTAACCACTGAGTCATTCCTTATACTGTCTGGCTACCATCGTTCACGATGACGCCACCCTATGATGATACCCAAGCATAGTGTGTGATTTTTTTTTTTAATTTGTTTTTATTTTTTTAATTCATAATAGTGGTGAATTTCAACTGTGGTCAAATTCAGGTCCTAGACCTTTTTGACAACCATCTGCGGTCATGGTAATTATTCATATTTTTTACTTTGACCGCAGCTAGGTTGTCCATTTTCAATAAAGAAAAAATCAAAATATGTCTAATTTATCGAGTAAATAATTGAAATATGTCAAAAAAAGATCGAAGTAAAATCAATTATATTTATCTGTACTCTACTCTTATGTTCAAGTTTAATTGGGTCTTTTACAACAAAATCTGGTTATGTTGATACGTATTGGACCATTCGGTGAATATTAGGGCTATTTGAAATGTATACAAGGCAATCCCTTAGTTGTATAGTAGTGTTAGGAAAAATAACCCATTAGAACGTGAATCACCAGGATGACCATTGATGGAAAGGTCACTAACCCATGTCTTCACTAACTCATTACGCTGGACGTTGCTTAACAACTTGCTTCTTCGGATAAGACTGGTGTATTCAGCTCCGCCATGGCCACATTAAAAATAAAAAGTTTCTCTAGTAAACACGGAGTAGACCAGCAGTCTGGCTGGGGAACTATAAATAGGGAGTAGACCGCATTGGCTTGGTTCTGGGGGCCCTTTTCAATTATTAGCCTCCTTGTAAAGACAGTGGTAGAAGTGCTGGCTGAGTCATTCCTTCACTGTCTGGCTACCATCGTGCACGATGACGCCACCCTAATATGATGGAAGTAAACAAAGCCTGATTAAGGGTAGTTATAGCCCCCATGCATGAGTCTTAAAGTTGTAAGTTGTATAAACATAGAGATGTAATAGTCATGAATCAAAAATAATATTAGTTCCTGTGGCAAATATTAATAGTTCCAGCCGGAAGCACTGCGAATCCATTCCGTCCCTGATAAATTTACAAAGCAATGAAAAATAAAACTGATAAAGCATTTTTTTTCTTTCTCTAAATAACTGAGAGTTGTTCAACACAAAGATTTTAATTTTAGATTTCATTTTAATTTCTTCCTTTCTTCCTTGTAGAACGAGAGCCAACAAATTTGTTGTACTAGCGCTTTCCATTCCCGAACTTCCTCTTTTATTTGATTTTTCTTTTCTTTTTTCGAAGAAGAGTGGGTTTCAAAAACAGCGGAAAATATCCTTTTGATTAGACAATAGACATGGGAACTTTCATATTGAAGATGAGCAGGTACGCAGAATATTTTGAAAGAGCTCAAAATTAAATCGTGCTTTATTAAGAAACCGTTGTTGAGTTCTTGTCGAATAATTAAATCTTCAAGACCACGAGTGTTTGGTTACGAAAATGAATGAAGTCAGGCTCCCACAAGAACAAGAAGGACCGCATTAATAAACAGGATTAAATTTGAGATGGGCAGACTTTCAACCAATCACTATAGCGTTGGGTGGAAGAGCGTTTTTATAAATTTTCTATTCTTTTTTATTTTTATTGTATATATTGTTTCTATTTTTTTCATTATTAAAATAATTATTTGTAAGTACATAATGTCCATTTATATCTAATAAAGTGTTGTACGAGTATAATAATAATAATATAACCTGTCTAAATTATCTAAATTTAATCTGGCCCTAATAATAGAATTATTATAAAACAGGATTTATTTTTTATTTTATTTGACAAATGGTCTTGACATTAATAAATTATGAGTGGACCCGTCATAAAAAACAATTTAATAATTAATTAGAAATTTAATATTAAGGGAACAAAATGAGTTTATGATTATTTGAAATTACTAGGTATGTTATTGTTATCTTTGTATTAAAAAAAAAATTTGTTATAAATTTCTTGTTAAGTTACATATTATTCAAAATTATCTAAATGTTCTTGTATGCAATATAAAAGGCTTTATTCCGTACTAAATCTTTTATGATTATTAGAAATTGTTTTTCGTTATTTCTCTCAACCCTATTAGTAAAACAATAAATAAATTAGCTCCATTAAATTGAATACTCTTTTCACATAACGCTGTGGAATGAGGTTCAATTGTTAAAATATATAATTATGTTATTATCTCTAAATCTTGTTTCATATGTTTGGCGGCACTCTGTGAATCCAGAGATTGCAGAGGTCGCGTGTTCGAAACCCAGCCGGGACATGACAAGTTACCCACCCATTTGGGATTTTTACCAAATAATAATATGTCTTGGGCTTATTTCTGGAATAATGGGACTTAATAGTCCTAATCAGGCAGTATAAATAAGACGATATTATTATTATTATATTCAATTCAAAATAGCAATATGTTTTAGAGAGTGGAATTTCCAGAAGAGGCCTAGATTCGATGGCTACAGTGCCTATTGATAAAAATGACAAGTTGCTTTGAACATTCACCCTGTAAAAAAGCTTTTTAATTAAAAAGAGTATTATATTTCATTACAAAAAACTTTTTTGCTAATATTGCAATAAAAAGTATAAAAACACGCTCTTCATAATTTTAATATTAATTTATCATTCTCTGTTGCAAGTTTAAGCTAAAAAGAGTTTGGAATTGAGGACACCATTACAAGATTTCTGTTTCAAATTGAATAGACACGCTCTGAAATCGTAACCGTAGAATTCACTCCCTAATCGATTGAAAATCTATGTACAAAGGGAAGTAGTGTCTAGAGAAGTCTAAGGAGGAGGAAGTGTAATTTTTATTGAATAAATTGTGTTTGTCTTCTGATATTAAGGAAAATCCGAAAAATAGGTTCGCAACCGGGGTGCCGCGGCACCCTCGGATGCCTTGAGTCACCTTCAGGGGTGCCACGAAAACTATGTTAGCCTACTTAGCTGACGTTTTTCATCATCTGAATGCTCTGAATATAGGTCTGCAAGGTCCCTCTAACCTTTTTTCTCTCCTGGAGTGCTGCTGGGCTAAGATTCAAGGAAAGGGTGCCGCAATGGAGAAAAGGTTGCGGACCACTGATCCAGAGAAACACGCTATTCTGCAAAAAAAAAAAAAAAAAAAAAAAAAAACACAATATTAGAGAGAACCGATTAATTTTTTCTGTTGAGATAACTGTGATTTAGTAAATTATCTCAAAATATAAAAAGAGTTGATGAAAATTTTATTAATTTATAACTATTCACAAGGAAATTTTGTGTCCATGATTGGCAGGGTATTCTCATGTCGTGTCTGAAGATCAAACTGAGGATCTATTCAGATGAATTTCGTAATTTTAAGGAAATTATGAAAAATTATAAATAATTGAAATTATAAATAATTGCACACCAATTCCGATGTATTCCAAGATATTCTTCAAAGACTTAGAAAATTGTAAATTAAAACTTTAGTTACCAGTAATAATAATAATAAATGACAACTCCGCCACCTTGTCCTGCGCAGATATCCTCAGGGGGTCGCTAAGTTTTCTCGCGTCATTATTTTATTTATGACAGGGCCAAAAAAAGTCACGACTCACTCCCCTCTGCATGAGTAAATATAAGTCGTGTATCGAAAAATAATAGAGCCTTAATTAAAGTATGAGGGTCCCATAAGATAAATAGTCGCATTATGCCAACAGCGCAAGATAAGTAGTCCCATTATGTCAATAATGCTCAATCCTGACATAAGAGTTCGTGTCTCGGGAATCGCACTGTTGACCTCCAGGTCGAAGGTGTATAAAACAATCCCAATTGCACAACCGTGACAAGTCTGCCCTTCTCTGACGGACAATTTTTTTTTTTTTTTTCATACTGCCCAATTAGAACTTAAAGTGTCCCTTTATCTGCAGTCTTTATAAGATAAGATAAGAGCTAGTTATTTGTATTATTATGTCACAATTTTTAGTGGGTAGCAACGACATCATGAGAAATAATGCTTATGCATCAACTAGAGTGCAAGCTGAGCAATTGAGCATGCTACGCTAAGCCAACTACTCTGCAGCTTTTATGGTGATATTATTATGTGGTCAAACCCCGAACTTGTAAAATATAATATATTTATTTTATTTTATCTTCTTTATTAATAACTATGTTGTCATTATATATCTCCTATTAAGCAGGTACCTAGTTACCTACTCTTCTACTTTTCAGGAAATTTTTATACATTAAGTGGTTTTTTTAACGGATCAAACCGCTAACTATAAATTTTCAGACTAGCGCCTTAACCAGTAGACCAATAGACTTGGATGGGTGACCTTGCAAATTCGAAACCTCATGATGCTGGTTATTGTCGGCCCCACTCAGGCTGGGTAGGTTAATTTTCTATGGTTTCTAAGTTTCCAGTGAATGGAGGGTAAAATCTCCTTCTTGATAAGACCATGCTTTTGAAAGCGATGTTTAACCTAAATTACAACAAGAAAAAAAGACCACAAATCTTGCTTACTCCCTAACTTTTTTTCGACCCTCTATCTTGATGCCCTATTGTGTCCTCAATTTCTTCATTGCGTCACGTACAACAAATTTTACTTTAAATATTTCATCTTCTTTTTTCTGCTCGCTATAAAGAAAAACTCTAATGGAAATTCTACCCTCGGGTCACCATGGTAATTGATCATCAAGTTTTGCAAATTGTTATGCACCAACTGAAACCCAAGAAAAATTATTCAGCAAGGATGCAACTTTCCCTCTCTCTTCAATATCTTCCATTTTCTCTCCTCTTTCTATTTTCGTAATTTATAAGTCTCTCTCTTTCTCTTTTATTTACTTTTTCTCTTTTCTCTCTATCTTTGTAATTTATCTCTAACGTCCCTACCTCTTTCTCTTTCATAAAGTTTCTTTTTTCCTTTTCATTTCATCTTCGTTATGTGTCAGTCCCTTTTTCTATCCATGTCTCTCTTTCGCTCTCTCCCTCCTTCTCTCTCTCTCTATCTCTTTCTCTCTCTCTTATTTACTTTTTCTCTCCTCTCTCTATCTTTGTAATTTATCTTTAACGTCCCTGCCTCTTTCTTTTTCATAAAGTTCTTTTTTCCTTTTCTATTCATCTTCGTTATGTGTATTCTATTCATCTTCGTTATGTGTCAGTCCCTTTTTTATCCTCATCTTTCTTTCGCTCTCTCTCTCTCTCTTTCTTCTTTCTCTCTCTCTCTCTTTTATTTACTTTTTCTTTATCTTTCTATCTTTGTAAATTATCTCTAACGTCCCTCCTTCTTTTCTCTCTTTCAAATAGTTCTTCTCTTCTATCATCTTCGTCATGTATCAGTCCCTTTTTCTATCTCTGTTTCTCTTTCTTACATTTTCTCATTCTATATTTACGATTTTTCTTCAACAACCCTCTCTTTTTCTATTCTCTATTTTCTCTTTCTTTCTCTCTTTCTTATCTTTTCTGTCCTCTCTCTCTTTTTGTATTTTGAATTTATCTCTGACGTCCTTATTTAACTATCTTCTCCTTTCTGTCTCTCTAGAACTATTCTACTTTAGCTTTCTCCTCTATCTTCGTAATGCATCTTTCCCTCTTTCCTTCTATCACTTTGTGTTCCTCTTTCTCTTCTTTCTTCCTCTTCCTCTTTTTCTAACTCTCTCACTCTTTCTATTGCTTCTCATTTTAATCACTTTCTCTCTGAAATACATTTCCTATCTCTCATTTTTTACCATCTTTGTCTATTATTCCCTCTGTCTTTCTCTCTCAAATACATTTCCTATCTCTCATTTTCATCATCTTTGTCTATTAATCCCTCTCTCTTTATTTATCTTTCACTTTCTCTCTCAAATACATTTTCTGTTTCTCATTTTCACCATCTTTGTCTATTATTCCCTCTCTCTTTATTTATCTCTCTCTTTCTCTCTCAAATACATTTTCTATTTCTCATTTTCACTCTCTTTGTCTATTATTCCCTCTCTATTTATTTATTTCTCTCTATCTCTCTCACTATCTTAATAATTTTATTTCTCTCTTTCTAGTTCCATTCCCCACCAACGTTTCTTTCCATCGTTTAATAAATTTAATCTCTACCTTTCCTCTCTCTCCCCCTCGCTCCCTCTATCTTTCTCTCTCTCTCTCTCCCTCACTTTAATTTCTGTACATCATCTAGAGCAGCTTAAGTTGATATTTCGTGTAAGAAAATTAATACCCCAGTCAGATGATAGTTTTGTACAGGGTGGTATCTGGTCTAGCAATGTGGTAATGGAAATATAGACGTTACTGACAAACCTACCAAGTAAAGTAGTTGTATCAAGTACTAGCTGGTAACCCGTCCTATGGATCTTGGTCTAGCAGTGTGGCAATGGAAATATAGACGTTACTGACAAACCTACCAAGTAAAATAGTTTTTATCAAGTACTAGCTGGTAACCCGTCCTATGGTACGGGGACCGACGCATTGCCGTTATTGGTCCAAATTCCATGTTAACAAACATACTTTTTTTAACTGTTCTGGGCTGAATAGCATTATTAATTTATTACTAGGCTTGTTAGATTATTTTTATAAAATAATATGTGACTCTTGTTCATGGGAACTGGAGCTTGATTATTATAGAACGTTTTTTCCGGACCCCGTTGAGATCGCTTACATTTTTAACAACAAAGATAGATTATTTTACGTGGTTACAACGCTACCCTAGGATCTATGGATAGTGCTCCGTTATGTGCTTGGTATAGTAGACGAGATCTAGCATGTCATATGAATCAATGGATGCGCAGTGTACGATTTTATGAACATGCGGCTTGCGACAACATGACCCTCTATTGCTTTTTTTTCCTTAATTCGCACCCTTGTCCGAGTTGTTAGGGAAAGAGAAAATACATACTCACGGTAGATTTGTAAACCTAGAGCCACCGCACATTTACCCTCTTTGATATCCTTACTCGGCGCCAAAGGGGAGGTTCATATGACATCTACATTGCTACATCTGTCTACTAAAGTAAAGTGCTATTTGGTAATCCCGATAGAGTAGGGAACCGTTGGTTTGAATCCTACCCAGTGCATGAATTTTTCCTTATTAATTTGACTTTGTGGACCACAGAATAATAAGTCTCTGAGGGTTAGGTGATAGAAAATGCTTGAGCATTAACCCCGCCTGTGGTTTACCTTTCACTAAATAGTCTTATTATTATTATTATAGAAAACATTGAAAGTTTCTTCAGTGATAAAGAGAGAGCACCACAAGTGACATTGACTACAAATGAGTACATTATTCACTTAGCAAGCTTTCGCCAAGCACTTGATGTAATGAACTCTAATTAGCCATTTCATGGTGAAAAATTACCTTTGCTATAATTATTAAGACTGATATCTCAAGCACACTTTTTCTTCTGCTATAAGTAAAACTGCTGACATCACTCTAGGTCTGGTAGTTTATTCAGTACATTTTTCTAACCCTCTCTTTCTTCTCATTTATATCAGAGGCGGAATTGAAGAAATTTAATTTCAAACGGTGGGAAGGTAGGAATATACTAGCTGCCGTTGATCGCAGTTAGAATACAACAATCTCATCAGATTGTTGAAGTAAAAGTTGCAGTTTAGCGTGGTTCAAATGTGGAGGGTGACTTCTGAAATTAAACCATCGCGTCGTTAGCATTCCTGGCCCTACACATTCTGGGGTGAGGTTATCAACAGTTCCCAGTTTTGTGAGTTACCAACAATTAGAAAGTAAAACCCTTCTCTCAAATAACCTTACAAAAGAGAAATCTAGACGAACTGCCGAGAACGCAAGGACACTTTATTCCAGGTAAAACTCATACTGTAAATTTTTGAGATGTAGGTACTGAATACGTTACAAAACCGAACCGTACTGATCCCGGGTTAACTAGAAAATATAGGGTCCTGGAGGTTCTACCAGGACTAAGGGTTCTACCGGGCCGTCTCCTTTAGCTTCTCACTGAGCGTATATCACAAAATTGTGATATCACAACACAAATATGATAACTTTTAACTAGAAAACATAGGGATTTGAAGGTTCACAAGACAAAACAGTCGTATTTTTGAACAGAAAAAGCAGTATTACAGATTCTGAAGCATGTTTTTCCTTTAACACTTAGACGACCGGGTGTACCACCGGTGGTACACGCACGTTCGTACGGAATGGACCGGGTGTACCACCGGTGGACACAATGTCGGAGAGCCGTATTATCGCCGGGGCCCACAAGAGAATTCACGAAAAACCATGCCCGGGCGTCTAAGTGTTAATATTATTGGCCAATACCTTGCTTGGACATGCTCAGACGGCATTTTTCTGTTCATAAATAGGGTGTAAGGGTTCTACCGGGCCGTCTCCTACAGCTTCTGTGATTGTTTGTGATATCACAAAAACATTTTTAACACAATATGATAACTTTTAGCTAGAAAACATGGGTTTGGAGGTTTTTACAGGACTAAGGCTACCGGGCCGTCTCCTTTAGCTTCTCACTGAGCGTATATCACAAAATTGTGATATCACAACACAAATATGATAACTTTTAACTTGAAAAATATAGGTTTGGAGGTTCTACAAGACTAAGGAGGTTTTATTAAAAAAATAAAAAATAATAATAAATATGGGATCTCAAAGTGTACGGTGGACAAACAAGGGATCAAGCCCCTCACATCGAGTTTGAGTAGTTGAATTGTGATATCACAACACAAATATGATAACTTTTAACCCGCAATCAGTACGGTTGTGAGAGATTTCTCTCACACCGTATACGTTACCGTGTAGGTATGAAAGATTTCCTATAACTTTTTCGGGATCAAGAAATATTCAAATGTTTGCAAAAGTCTTTTTCTTGTGAGAGAAAAGCCAAGTTAAGTTAAAAAATAAGTCCTCATAATTATTTGCGTAAATTTAGAAAAAAAGTAATTCGGAGATCAATGAGTTCATGACAATCGTGACAAGCCTATTACAATTACTAAATCTCCCCCCCAAGTAATTTTGGACGTAATTTGGACTCAAATCACCGACAGAGGTTACATGCCTTTTTGATTGACCTTCTGGCGTGCGCTTGGAAAGAAAATGCAATTCAGCGGAGATGACAGGCATGTGGCTTGTAAAGATGCCATTCCTTGACGCGTCTCGCCTTGTAAAGATGCCATTTTCCCTTTACGCGTCTCGCCAGCGCCGGCGTCTGTCGGCTGTGTCTGAATCGCGCAGCCAGCCCCTGACTACTTCTTCAAAGAATTATCTATGGGATGGCTTTGCTCGATGCATTTCCCACACTCGTAAGGTACGGAATCCTGGGGAACGCATAGACAAAGTAACCCCTTTAACATTACACTGGAATAGTGGTCAGCGTTGGTTGCGCCAACCCAGACGCATCCGTGAAATCCTCTAGAGAAATAGCATCTTAACACGTCGTATAGAATAAAAAAAACTTTATAATCTTACAAAATTCACTTGATGGTGTATTTTGTGAAGTCTCCCCAAAACCAATACAAGCTTCCTTGTGCTCTGAGTTCATCACAGTCGTTAAACCGGGGGTTTTGACCTCATCATTCTCTTCACTCAGGACTTCCCCACCGGGGCTCCATGTCCTCCTTCCTGGGTCCAATCCCCCCCCCGTCTGATGCAATGTCTGCACAGAAAAGATACAAGCCAGCACCGTTCGCAAACTTTTCGCTGTAAAAATTTTTTTGCTGAAGTTGGATTTTTTTTAATGTAGAAATGACGTGGAAATTAAGATAAGTATCAAATTATTTCCCCCGCAAGCGAGAGAGACGGGAGGGAATGGGGCTGCAAGTTTTACGATACCAGACTAGTGGGGAGTAAAACGCGATGAAGGGGGAAAAAGGGAAAACTGTAGTGGAATTTGAAAATAATAATAGAAACTTATAAGGCAAATTTTATAAGTAAAGTATTCCCCCAGAATATGGGGGTAAGTTTTTGTAATTAAAAATATTAAAAAATAAAAAAATTATAAAAAAAACCCCGGGGTAAAGCCAGGAAAACCCAAGATCAAAAGGGGGGGGGACGGAGTGAAACGACTAAGGAAATGAACTTAGGGGTAGATGCAAGGACTTGGCGCAGTCTTTGGAGCAATCAAGGGGCCCCAAGGTCCGAGAGACAGGGCCTGGCAGTAAAAAAAAAAAATAAGTATTTTCTTTTTTAAAATTTGGGGTTTTAAATTTTCTTTAACTATGGGGCATACCCAAGGGTGTTTCCCCCCCTTTCAAAAAAAACTCAAAAAAAGTAACGGTACCCCAAAAAAGGCCCCGTAGATTTTTCCAAAGTTCTTACAAACTTTGTCAAACTTTTTGGAATGTTTAAATTTTTAAAACCCCCCCGGCCCCGGGGGGGGGAGTAGGTATTGGTTGTGAAGGGAAATTGGGTTAATTTTTCCCAGCCGCAGAATTTTCTGCTTGACGGTGGTCGGAGTTCAATCAAACCCGTAACAAAAAAAATGGTTTTTTGTGTGAAAGGACCTGTGAACAGTGGTGGATTTCAAAAAGGGAAAAAAGGGTGTTGAAAATTTTTAAATTTTAGGGTTTTTTTTAAAATATTTTATCACCGTAAATTTTTTCTTAAACCCCAGTTTTCGCATTGGAATTTTAGCAGAAACTTTATCCTAAAAAAAAAAATTTAATAAAAAAGCATTATTTTACGTTCTTGAAAAAAAACTGTTGTAGAAAATTTACTGGCCCCAGAGAGTAAAATGGAGGTGTTTTTATTTCACCCCTATCTTATTTTAAAATGAGCAACGACAACCCCCCCAAAAAAACCCCCAAAATCATAAAAATGTTTGCACAATCTGTATGTACCCTTTCCCCTGAAATATATTGTTGACAAGTAAATTTTTTTTCCTTAGAGAAAAATTTCGGAAAAAAAAAAAATTTCCAAAATAAAAAAACCTTTCGAAGGTATTACATAAATTAAAGTATATTTTAACTTGATTTTTCCCAACAAAAGGGGGTTTGGAAAGTAAGTTTTTTAGAATTTCCTAAATTTTGAAATTTTTCGTGTGTAGCTAGGGTTTTTGTGGATTTGGGGATTAAAACCCCCATTTATTTTGTAATAATTCGTGGGGTTTTAAAAAATGTCTCTGTTCAAATAGAATGGAAAAATATAAGAGTAATATTATATTTTAAGGGGGATACAAAAGAACAAGAGAAAAATTTTTGAAATAAATTTTTTAATTATTTTAACTTTATGTTTAAAATTTTTAGAAAAAAGTAAGATTCATTATCTAGAAATATAAAAAATCAATTTTTTAAATTTCTTATGTAAAACTAAAATTAAAGGAAAATGGGGAATCTAAAAAAAAGTTGCAACATTAAAAATTCATCGTTATAGGGTTTTTTTTATTTAGGGAAAAATTTTACTTTTTGTTTTTTTAAAAGGATAGGAAAATTTTTACAAGAAAAAAGAAAAAGAATCCCCCAAAAAAAATTTGCGTTTTGCGAAACCCGGGGTTTTAAAACCCCCAAACATCACATTAAAAAGGGAAGAAAGAACAAATGGGTTGAAAATATTTGAAGCACCCAAACCATGAGGTACCAAACAACGAGGGCTGGAGTCAACCCCTGTAGATAAACTTGACTGGGAGAACCCCGAAAGATATTTCGAGAGTTCTTTAAAGGTGCTATTGAGGATGAAAGACTGTCAAGTTGAATTTCTCATTTTATGGGGGTCCCCGCCCCAAAGCGGAAAAATTTTACCATTTTTGGGTTCACATAAATCCCAAAAACAATAGAGGGTAGCTTTCCGAATTGAGCGGGACTATTAAAACAAAGCAAACGCAAACCCCAATGTGATTTTTAAATGAGGGGGAAGAAAACAACGAAAAAAAATAATGATTTTAGAGCCCAAAGAAAAAAAACCGGGAATGAGTTCAAAAAAATACTTGTAAAATCAAAAGGCGAAGATATTTTAATTACACCGTTGAGGTTGTGAGAAAAATCCCAAAAAAAACCAGATACATAGAGGTGTCGTTTGCATTTTTCCCTAAAAAACATTTTAAAATTTTAAAAAAAGCAAATATTATAGTGGTATGGAAGCCCAATAAGAAAAAAAAAGATCCTATATGCAATAGATAAAAATTAATAGAAAGTTTTTGTAAAAAAATTTTTAAATAAGGTCAAAAAAAAATGGAAGTCAGAAATTAAAATCTTAAAAAGGGAATTGAAAAGTGTTCATTAATTTTGAAAACAATTTCCAAAAAATTTAAGTGGTTTAAAATATCCATTTATACAAAAGGCAACGAGAAAAACATAGGGAAGACATGAAAAACAAAATTATGAAATAAATTGGGGATTTGAAGTAGTGAAGATACATCAAAGTTTTGGAGAGCCAATTTTTGAAGATGTTTTTTAATTTCCTAAAACGTCTTCTTTTGACGTTTATGACAAAATGGAAAAGGGGGTCTTAAAAAAATCAGTGGAACCTGAGACAATGTGTTTCAGGTGGCCGAGTTGTATGTCATTTAATTGATTTGGGGAAGAAAGAACGAAGTATTAATGAAATTATCAAAGACAAACGAAAAAATGGAAAGAAAATGTAAAGAGAAAGATGATGAAAGTTTAAAAAAGACGAGGTAGTTAAGAGGAAGAAGGAGAAAAAGAGACGTAGCAAATGAAGTTTAGAAAAAAAAATCTAAAAAATCATATGAATTTTTAAAAAAAATAACAAAATTTTACCCATTCAAGTGATGTCATTCAAAATATATGGGAACATTTTTGGAAAAGAATCCAAATTTCAATTTTTTCTGAATAACCTTTTAGAATTACAATCTGCAAAAAGAATTGGGGTGCAAAAGAGAAGGGGAACAATACACGTCCATTAAATAGAAAAGATCATTAAAAAAGGGGTTTTGTGAAGTGGGCACAACTTATACTTGCAAAAAGAATTATTTGGAGGGGCCCGTGATCTGTTTTTTGGAGTATGAACTTGAAAACAAAAATTCAGCCCTTTCCAAGGATGATAATTAAAGAGATCTTATACCAGTTCATTTTGTAATGGAGTTGATTTAGCATTGAAAAGCATGATTTTATCGCCGAAATTTTTTGTATATACTATGAAAAAATTTTACAATAAAACCCACATATCTCAGTTAAATCATGAAGGGTTTTTTTTAAAAATAATTTATTTAAATTCGTATTTTTTTATTTACTAAAATTTCTGTTTTTTATGTAGACTGAAAAAGCAGATTCGGTTAAGAGTCTGCCCCCTTACCAAATTTTAATAGAAAAATAAAAAGAAGAAAAATGCATTTTCCTTTTTGTTATTATATACAATTTTGTTAGTTGGGTTTAAATATTTTACACTTCTTTTCTTTTTAAAAAGTTATCAATTTCCCATTATTCTACCATGTGTTCCCCTTTTCAAAAGTTTTTCATTTTCCTCAAGGTTGAGCGGACCCAAATAAGTAAACCCCCCGAAAAATTTCGAACCCCCTGGTATTCGCCCAAAAACCGTTAGCGGGTACACAGCGGCCGGCTAATAAAAAAAAAATCGCTTCTAAATTTTTTTTGTTTCAAAAAAAGAAAAAAAATTTTTGTAAGTAAGGTCTTCAATTGATATTGCATCCAATCCCAACAAATAAGCGAATTGTTTATAGTTAGAAAAGTGAGGTTTCCCAAAAAAAATAAATTTTTTATTTTTTAAAGTGTTTTTTGTTTTTTAAATCAAATTTTTATGGAAGCGGAATTTAGGGTTTTTCCCAATCTTTAATACAAAAATACTTTTTTTGTCAAAATTGCCCCCGGCCGTTAAAATTAAAACAGCTACCCTTTTTTCAGAGGTAAAAAGGGGACCCCCAACACGCAAATACGAGAAAAAAAAATCAGCCCCCCTGGGAATCGAACCTAGCCCGTGCGCGCAATGTCTAGCGCGAAAAATTAGGCCACGGGGATACCCAGTCACCACCCAGAAAAGGGAAAATAAAGAACAGAATATCTTTTTTTTTTTTCTTCCGAAAATTTTAATCTTTTTGAAATCATTCCAAAATTTCATCTAACCTGGACAGAAATTTTTTTTGTTTAAAATGAGTTGATCCCAATGCATTTTCATTAGCCTTTCATCAAAAACAAACGAAATAGCTGTTGATAATTCTTATTTGCCGGCGTTAATAAGAAATAGAGATAGGAGTGGAAGAAATTTATTTGTTATATTAGTATTTTTATTATAAGGGTTTTAAAAGGTAAAGTAAAATCTTTAAGGGGTGGTAATTAGATCATTTAACCCTTTAAAGTTCCCAAAAACTTTTATTTAAAAATCAGGGGTTTTGGTATTATTTTTTTTGAAATTTTTCAAGTCCCCCCCGGTCGCAAAAAATTTGGATTACCCCCCGTAAATAAGTAAGAAAAAAATAGATTTTTTAATTTTTTTTATAAGATAACAATATTTATATTATTTTGATAATTTATTCTTAAAAAGTGCACAGTATGAAAAAAAAACGGCAGCACGAAAAAAATTTTCGCGAAAAGAAACACTTTCCAGCCGCCCTTTTTTAAAAATATGCCCCTAAGATTGGTTTCATTTATTAAAAACTTTCTTGAATCTTATCTTTCAAAAATAGACACACTTGATATAAAACTTAAAATTTTTATTGAAAAAAAAAAAAAAAAAAAAAAAATCAGTTTAAATGTAACTAGGGGACCATTACTTTTATAGGGAATAATTTTTTTTTCAATTTTAAAAATTTTGGTTTCCATTTTTTTTCCCGGCCCAAAAGTTTTTTAAACCCTTTAAAATTGGGTTAAGGTTCGAGCCTCAAGTGGGCAAATTTTATGTACTTATCCAATATCCCGTATGATATTTGCTGTGGGCTTCAAAATCAAAATAAAGTAAGTTATTGCATAAGGGGAAAAAGGGGCTCAAAGTAAAATGGTTTTTAAAGAAATAAAATAAAAAGAAAACATTTAACACCCACGGGAAAAGGGGTACGGGAAAACTGAAATATAGTTGACATAAGGAAAAAAATTTTTAGTTTGAGTCCGAATTTATTAAAAAATGGGAAAACTAAAATAAAGGCAATTGTAAAAACCGTGGCACAGTGAGTTAGGTGCTAGGCGTTGCACGCTGGGCCTGGGTCGACCCCCGAGACAGAATTTTTTGCTTGTTTTTGGGTGTTTCGGGGGGCCATCATATTGTGGAAAAAAAGAATTATTTTTTGAGTTTCGACTTTGGCGGGTTTTAAAATAAAAAAAAAAATTTAAAGTAAAAGATAAAAATTTGAAAAGAAAAGGGGGCCTTTTGAATGC
>CM044955.1:26758311-27062225 GCA_024516035.1 Bactericera cockerelli | reverse complement strand
ATAATCTAATATGGGATAAAGGCAAGATAGATCTACATTTTGCATTCTATAATAAAATAAAATGTTTTTTCAATAGGATTAAAAAAATGAATTGCCTTTCTAATGGTTTATAGTCTTATTATTACATTGTCTTATCTCTATATACAGGGTGTAACAGACTAAATGAAAATCACTTAAGGGGTGGTAGTATAGATCATTTCCAACCATTAATGTGCTATAACACTTTTGATTTAACTCAGTGGTTCTCGAGATATTATTTTTTTGAATTATTTTTACAAGTCCCCTGCCGCTCGACAAAGAATGGCATCTAACTCCGTAAATACAGCAGATGAAACAATAGATTTAACTTTTTCCATAAGATAACAATATTTCACTATTATTTAGACTAGATTTATTCTTAAAAAGTGCACACGTACTGAAAAAAATCGGCAGCAGCGGAAAATTTATCGCGAACATGAAATCCACCTGAAACTTCAGCCGCCATTTTCTCAAAATATTGCCCTCATAAAGTATTGGTTTCATTTATGTAAAAACTTGCTTGAAGTCTTATCTTTCATAAAATATGACACACTTGATATAAAACTTTCATTTTTTATTGAAACCAAGAGAAATAAAAAAAAAGTCAGTCAGTACTACTAACAGTACCTACTAGGCAACCATCCTACTTTTACCTAGGGAACTAATTTTTTTCTTCAATTTGACAAATTATGGTTGCCATTTATTTTCCAATGGCCCAAAAGTTTGCCTCAGTAGACTCTTAACTTGGAGGTCACTGGTTCGAGTCTCAAGTGTGGCAAATTAGTATGTACGTATCCATGTATGATACTTTTAGCTGTGGTGCTTCAAAAATCAATATTAATCGTAATTGTTCATTTGTTCATAAGAGGAAAGGGTCTCAATGATAAAATGGTTTGAATGAAATGGAACATAACAATGTACCTACATAGTTAACACCCACAGGTAAAGGTGGTACGGTAAATACTGAACATTCATAAGTTGGTACATAGAGGTACAAATTATTATGTTAGTAGGTACCGAATTTTAGTAAAACACATGGAATACTAAAATATTAAGGTCAATTAGTAGTCACCGTGGCAGAGTGAGTTAGCGTGCTAGGCGTTGCACGCATGGTGACCTGGGTTCGATCCCCAGCGGGACAGGAGTTTTTCTGCTCTGTACTTGGATTTTCGGGGTCCACTCATACCTCGTGAGGAAAAATGAGTAGTTACTTGTATGAGTAACGACCAGTGGCGGCATTACCAGAGTAAAAAGAAATTAATGTAATAGAATAATTCGAAAAGTAAAGGAGGCTCTTAGTAATGCCTTGTGCTTCACCACAAATAAAACCATACATACATACTAAAATATTAAAGTCAATTAATCACGATCGTTGTGTCACAATAGCTCAAACTCGTCTTACTAAATATTTGCCATACTTGAGACTCGAACCAGTGACCTCCAAGTTAAGAGTCCGCAGCCTTATCAATGAATCGACTGAGGCTATCTTTTTGGGCCGTTTCAAAGTAAATGACAACCATAATTTGTCAAATTGAAGAAAAAAATTAGTTCCCTAGGTAAAAGTAGGATGGTAGCCTAGTAGGTACAGTTAGTACTACTGACTGACTTTTTTTTTAGTTTCTCTTGGTTCCAATAGAAAATGAAAGTTTTATATCAAGTGTGTCATATTTTATGAAAGATAAGACTTCAAGCAAGTTTTTAAATAAATAAAACTAATACTTTATGAGGGCAGTATTTTGAGAAAATGGCGGCTGAAGTTTCAGGTGGATTTCATGTTCGCGATAAATTTTCCGCTGCTGCCGATTTTTTTCAGTACGTGTGCACTTTTTAAGAATAAATCTAGTCTAAATAATAGTGAAATATTGTTATCTTATGGAAAAAGTTAAATCTATTGTTTCATCTGCTGTATTTACGGAGTTAGATGCCATTCTTTATCGAGCGGCAGGGGACTTGTAAAAATAATTCAAAAAAATAATATCTCGAGAACCACTGAGTTAAATCAAAAGTGTTATAGCACATTAATGGTTGGAAATGATCTATACTACCACCTCTTAAGAGATTTTACATTTAGTCTGTTACACCCTGTATAAATGAGAAATATGGACGGGCTTTGTTGTATCTTTGTATCTTTGTGTGCAGCAATTGTTTAGGCGAAACGGTAAGAGATAGCGAAAAATTGATGAGAGATGACCCCAAGTAAAATTGTCGGAAAATATCAAGAAAACTATCAAAAGTCCGAAATTCCAAACCGTCCTTGAGTTATGACCTTCCTCAAGTATTGCCTTGAGGAAGGGTCCGATTTTAAGACAGTCTTTGCCCTGGAACTTGAAATCTATCGCCAGGACCTATATTTTTTATTATTTAATAACACATTAGACAAAATTAACTTTCATTTAATTCATTTTAGGCCACATTCTGACGTACCGTTCTGGAGATATAAGCCAGAATGTTCGAAATTTCGATCTTTTTTTCAGACTTTTCACGTTTTTTAGCAGATTCCAGCGCGGAACTTAAAATTTGTCGCGAGGACCTATATTTTTTATTATTTAATAACACATAAGACAAAACTAGCTTTCATTTAATTCATATTAGGCCACATTCTAACGTACCGTTCTCGAGATAGAAGCCAGAATGTTCGAAATTTCGACCCTTTTTTCAGACTTTTCACGTTTTTTTTTTTTTTTTTTTTTTTACAGATTCCAGCACGGAACAAGTTATCGTGAGGACCTATATTTTCATTGTAAAAACTGTCTGAGAACATCACATGATTTTATTTGAGCCCTTTATTGCCATATTCTGACAAACCGTTCTCGAAATATAGGCCAGTTTGTTACATTATCAATATCCGCTGTGATAGATTTGGCTCGGGATTTTGAAATTTACAGCGATGATGGTTGCGTGCGTGCGTGTGTGTGTGTGTGTGTGTGTGTGTGTGTGTGTTTGGGTGGGTGTGTGTATGGGTGTGTGTGTGGATGTGGATGGGTGTGTTGTGTGTGTGTGTGTGTGGGTGTGTGTGGGTGGGTGTGTTTGGGTGGGTGTGTTTGGGTGGGTGTGTGTATGGGTGTGTGTGTGGATGTGGATGTGTGTATGTGTGGATGGGTGTGTGAGGTGTGTGTATGTGGTGTGTGGGTGTGGTGTCTTCATAATAAAACTAAGACAGTAAAAAATAAGATTTTTTTAGTTTATATTTGGAGAAGCACAAAACCTCCTTTACTTTTCAAATTATTCCATTACATTAATTACTTCTTACTCTGGTAATGCCGTTACTGGTTGTTACCCATACAAGTAACTAATCATTTTTTCTCACGAGGCATGAGTGGACCACGTGCAGAAAAATTCCTGCTTCGCTGGGGTTTGAACCCAGGTCACCATGCGTGCAATGCCTAGCGCACTAACTCGCTCTGCAACCGTGACTTAAAAAAATAAAATAATAATAATAAGATGTACCTACTATTTGCTGCAATCCACCACATACTGAAAAGTACATTGTACAGCAAGACCTGTTATATATTACATGAAGTATGTACATAATAAAGGAAAATAAAATATAGTTATTGGAAAAAAAAAGAAGAAAAAAAAACGGATCAAGATTTTCTTCCTTATTCCGGTTTTCCTCAAGTATCACACCCCATACTCCACCCCTGGAAGCTAATCATTAATTACCCAGACGTCGATAAATTAGTCTGCCGGAGCTCATTGACTTGAGCTTACATTGAGAGCAGGCCAAAAGTTATATTTGGCAAAATATGGAAACAGTTTCGGGAACTCCCACATCCTGCCTGCTTTAAATTTTGATGAAAATTGACGTTATGGCGCGAGACATGTTTGAAATAACAATTTCAAAAGACATTAGGCCGTATGATTATGATGTTGGTGTGGATTATTGTTTTGGAATTCCGTTATGCCTTTGAGATAACAATGAAATTATGTGTCAGTTGACAGTTTGAAAAGCTTTTGAAATGAACAGAATAGAGAGAGGTCTTGATAGAACAGCTTTTCTTTCTGTTATATAATCAAACCTGGATATAGGAGAACTCAAGAGACCGGATTTTTTTCTCTTACATCTATGGTTTCTTATAAAGAGGTTATTTTACCCTATAAAATATAGCGCGGGAATGCTAATTTGGCAGATGTTTATTTATTTATTTACACTTTATTAGATAATAGGACATATACAATACAAATAATTACAAACGAAAATACAAAATACAATATAACAAAACAAAAAAATAATAATAAATAAAGAAAAAATAAATAAATATATACATAATATATGTCCTAACTAAAGGGCGGGGTTATTGCCTTAGGCAATCTCTTCCACCCAACCCTTTTTTTTTATTTATTTTTTCTTTATTTTTCCATGTTTATTACCTGGAAATTGTTCTGTTATACCTAGATTGGGTTGTAGTAGCTTTAATAATATATCTTAACTTCGTGCCTATATTACATATCAACCTCACTAGCGCAATATACATTTAGGCCCGTATTTTTGAACGTCCCTAAAACTACTTTAGGGACAACCGTCGGGATTTTGAAATTTTTTGGCCAATTAAGTATATAAATTGTGACTTATGAATCTCTCGATTCCACTGAGATCATATAATATAGAGGGAACCTTACCTATCTCGAGTTGAACAAATTTATGCGTCCAACTTTGAACAGCTGATGGTCCCTCTTTCAACAAATCCCGGCTTCTGATTGGTTCAATTTATTTGAATTTTTTGTTTACTTCATGTAAAGGCGGACATCTAAACATCTTTAATTTTCACGTCAGATACCAACTCTTATATTACTACATAATAAGTAGAAAATAAGGGAAGTAAAAGAGGAAGAAAGACAAAAATTACTAATATGTAAGTATGAAAATAGTAAAAATATTATTTCAGAAGAATTAGGTAGTTTAGGTACCCACTCTTTCGCGAGAGAAAAATTACTACAAGTCCGGCATTGATATTGAAATCAGCTGATGGTCCCTTTTGAACGCAAATCTTGATACATCGGGTTCCCTCTATGTTATATAACCTCAGTGATCGATTCCGTTTCCGCACAGGCGCAATATTGGGCCCTATTCAAAAGAAGGAAATGCTTTTTCTTCCGAAATCCAAAGGAGTTTCTTCGATCTACAATAAAAAAGTTTTGAGTACAATAAAGAGTTTTTTCTTTTATCAAATATCAAAAGCTTTTGTTTCTATGGAAGTAAAAGGTATATGTACATCACAAAGCCAAAAATTAAACTTGCAAACATTTTCTTTGCTCACGAGCAATTACAATTTTTCTGTGAATATGGCCCATTTCACACAGAGGGTATTTTCACCTCTGTGTGAAAATCATCTGTGTTATTGTTTACATTTTCTTATCTTTTCAAAAATAATTTTTGTCTGGTGATTCTTCTTGTTTAATAGTTTTAAATTTCTTTATCCTTTTTAAGAATTTAAACAAGTTTTTTCCGAGATGGAAGCCAATTTGAAAATAATTATTACTATTCCGATCTCAGCCTTCTCAGCGAAAGAAGTACCTACAATTTATATCTCACAGGCACGTTGAATCTTGATATCAGTGTCGATGGCACGTTGAATTCACCAGTTTTCGTTCCGTCGATTATGATAAGCAACGTCCAGCGAATTCAGGACTCGGATGGGTGACCATTTAAATTTTGGACAATCTTGATGCTAGCTATTCCCGGTCCAACTCAGACTGTGCTATCTATTGTTCAATAATTGAATTAATTTATTAATAAAGAAAAATGTTAATTCATTGTTTTATCACATATCCAATGTTCTCTTTTCAATGTTGCATTCTACTTATTTTCTACACAGGTATCTACCAAATGTACTCATTATTCATGATTTCCCAAGCCCTTCAAAGACTTTTTATGCTCGACGGTGTCAGGAGTCACAGTGTCCGAGTGGTCTAGCGCACCAGACTTACATTGAAGTGAGCTGAGTTTGAATTCCGGAGGAATTAGACTTTTTTATATCTGTATTTTGGATGTTACGTGGTTCACTAATATCTGGTGTGGAAAAATGACTATTGGTAGAGACGACCACTTGTGACATACGAGAATAAAAAATGAATATGTTACTTGAAATTTCGTCAACCTACCGACATACGTTGTGATATAAAATCACAAATAAACCAGATAGAGCCAGCGTTGATGGCGCTGTGAATGCACCGGTTCTCGTGGTACCACCAAAGTTAAGCAACGTCCAGGTGAAGACTTCGTGATGCTGGCATTTCGACCCAACCCAGGCTGGCTGAAGTTAATGTGGGTAGAAGGTTTGTGAGTTTCCTACGATCGCAGGGTAAAACCCCCGTCGTAATATGAAAAAAAAACGAGATAGGTAAATGCTACCTCTGTCCTAAAATGAGGAGGGTACAGTAAAAATATTTTTTTTTTGCATATATACTTAATTAAAAGATACATATAATATTTTTTATTAATATTTAGAATATAATGACAAATATTTAACTTTCAATAAATACAACATGTCTATTGTAAATTAGTTTGTCCAAACTACTTGTTAGCAAACTTTTTTCTTAATCAGATGTCTTCAGGTCTTTCAGGCTCTATTAGGCCATTCAAAATTAAGGATATCTCTTGAAAGATGTTCGTCTTCCCAAAGAAAATACGTGAATATACGTAGGAATATAAAAAAAGCTTTCTTTCTTTCTTGGCGGTGCAAAATTAGCGTTTTGTTTGTTTCTCGAATATTGCCAGCATAATTATAAGGGATTATCACAAATTTGTTAAAAAAGTTATCTATTTGCTAAATAAATAAAATACAATAATAGTTAGGAAGTAAAATCACTTCCAAGAAATATTATAATGTGTCTTCACGTATTTCAAAAATACCGATGAGAAATTACCGGCAGTTGTAAAGTGACCAATTTCCGACACTTCAAAATTTCAACAAATTTCATTCACTTTTAGGGTCAGCTGATTGGAAATGCAAAGACACGTGTTGTTTATTTATATTTATATCTACATCTTTCTGGCTGAAATGGTTTCTGCTCATGCGCTGAGCAGCGCTCAAGATTTGTGAGAAGCGTTCAAGACTTAAGTTCAAAATAAATTCTGTCTCTGTGGCTGATATGATTCACTGCGCACGCGTATCCGGACCACTCACACTAAATTTGTTTTAGGGTCGTTCAAAAATACGGGCCTTAAAGTGACAGATTCGCAACTTGAATGTCGATAGTTCGACTTTCAAGTTCAGGTACATTGACTATTTGATAAGGTGGTGTTGAGAATTAATTTGTGACATAAAATCTAAGCAAGTTTTACAAAAAGATACGAATAAAACAATCATGACAAAAAATATTTTTGAAACAAAATAAATCAATATTTTTCGCAGAACTTTAGAAGATATCAGTGGTTAATCACTCGCTTGCCATGCGGAAGGTCTCGGGTTCGAACTCCCGCGCCGACAAAATTTGTATTAAAAATTTGGTTAAAGTTGTTTGTCGGGAATACATTCCGGTGCGCTCGTGTTGACTAAGTACCTAAATGGGAAGTATTGTGTCACCTCTCGCCCATGAGAGGGGAGGCATACTACGGAATGGACATTGGACAGGCTACAACACAGACCAGAAGCGTCTACAGTAGCTCCTGTTTCATGGCTACGAAATAAAAAAGACTGTGAAACACTCATCTTTTAATAAAAAAATATCGCTATGAAATAAATGAGTAGGTACGGTACAATGAATTTTCTCATTAGTACAACTTCTCACTTTCTGATTATACTGATTCACTTCCCATTACAAAATCATATTATACATTTTATACGTAGGTAATATTTAAATGTGAGAATTGGGTATATGTACATTATACAATATACACTCTTATATTGGAACATCATATACATATGTATAATATATGAATTTAATATTTGACGATATACATCTATCTATGTACAATATCCACTCTCATTCGGAGTCAAAACTTCATAAATCAGACCCTTTGAACATTGCCAAATTAACTATACATCCATATTGAGAAGAACCCAGTCAAGAATAGAGCGGATAGAATGAATTCCAGTACTCTATTACTTACATTGTTTAGCGGAGATGCAGGGGAGGGAGGGGAGGGAGGGAGAGAGGAAATTGAAAACGATTGGGGAGGAAGAGAGAGAGGACATGATAAATGCTGAGTGGGAGTTAAACTCCCTGCCAGTGGCAAAACACGGTTCTTGGAACACAAGGATATTTAATTCACATTGCCATGACCTCCCTCAGTCTGGGTCGGAAACAGATTTTCTGTTGAACGAAGAATATACATATTTATTTATTTGAATACATCATCATCGTAGGGTGGCGTCATCGTGAACGATGGTAGCCAGACAGTGGAGTAAAAAAAGAAAAAGATTTTATTTTACCAAGGTATACGGGGTATTTTTCAAGGTACTCAAGGAATTTAGAGATGTTTGGATGAAATAGATCGGTTTTAGGAAAAGTTTTTTTTTTACTAAAGACTAAAGTTAATGGAAAGTGCCACGTATTTAACTTGGAAGAATGTATTATAAATAGGTTATTGGTTCGACGGCAGGATCGAAGGGGAACTCTCATGTTAAAGTTTTCAAGGAAAAATTTTCACAAGCTAATAGAACTCGCGACCTGTAATCATAGAGCAGTTGTCACACGGATTACATAATATTATTGTCCCGGTAGCTCTGTGGTCATTTGGTCGAATATCGATCTGGTAATCTAAAGGTTGTGGGTTTGACCACCATACTAATACCTACGGCCTGGGGCTTACTGCTGGAATAAAGGGATTGAATAATCCAAGACGGCATTATAAATAAGGCGATAGTAATAATATTATTATCTCTCTTTAATACATGGTATTTACTTAAATTACAACAAGGACAAATCAGTAATCGCGGAGGTCTAATGATGAAAATTCCCCTAATGATGATGAAAATCACAAATCAGCTACTTAAAAAAGCCCCTCAGCCAGCCTCAGTGGTGCAGGTAAGAGCAAGCATCACCCTAGTATTCCATTTTAAATGGTCACTCATCCACGTACTAGGCTCGCTGGAATTAACTTCAGCGATTTGACTCAAAATAAAAAATCTGGTGTAAACATCACACGACTTTCCTTATCCCCCAAAAAAGAGTCGAATTCCGCCACTGGTGACTCAACGGTAACAGATAACTAAAAACCAATGCCAAATTCGTAATCAGCACTTCAAAATCATTGAATTTGATATGTCACAACCCCTATGTAGGATGAATAATAAAAAAGTTAGTCAAAGCGGGTCCCCCCCAAATACCGGTAAATTGGGGCCGAGTTCCAAAAAGTTCAAGATATCAAAAAAATGATCAGAATAGACCCCTATTATTTTTTTAATCTAAGAAAATGTTGTTCTCTAAAAAATTTTGTATCTTTAACCAATTTAAAGAAGCGGCGCTTGCGGCTAGCATTTGCGGCCCTGTGGCCGCAGAATGCGGCCGATTTCAACCAAAAGTTTCGTGGTTTGTCTGGTGTATAAAATTGATTTGTGTACCAAATTTCAAGTTTCTAGCTTTTACCGTTCTTGAGATATCCTGTTTACAGACAGACAGACAGACAGACAGACAGACAGACAGACAGACAGACAGACGCACGGACCAATGGCTGAAAACAACTTTTTTGGTATCCTGAGGCCATGATTCGTCCAGAAATGTGAAAAACTGGGTAGGTCAAATTTTCGACGAATACAATACTTTCCTTATTATAAGATAAGGAAAGTAAAAACTGCTGTCTAAGCGATGTGGGAATGTGGGTACATCAAATACAGAAGTTCTCGTCAGATTCTTGAAGTTTAGCAACGTCCAGCAAAGTCAGGACTTGGTTGGTGACCACTTAAATTTGAACACTTTGACCTCGTCATACTTAGATGTCCCGCGTCGTTTTGAACATTACTCGGCACTGCACTACGCCACTGAAATACAGATCATGTTCAAAACTTGCGAATAATTTATACTCTTGTGTATTCCAAAAAGTCGTCTGTTGACATTTTGTTCGCAAATAGTGAGAGAGAGAGAGAGAGAGAGAGAGAGAGAGAGGAGAGAGAGAGAGAGAGAGGAGAGAGAGAGAGAGAGAGAGAGAGAGAGAGAGAGAGAGAGAGAGAGAGAGAGAGAGAGAGAGAGAGAGAGAGAGAGAGAGAGAGAGAGAGAGAGAGGAGATAGATACAGAGAGAGAGAGAGAGGAAGAGATAGACAGAATAAAGTTTGAAGCGAAGACATTGGGAGCAAAAGTCAAGACAAACATGACAAAATTTTCATTAGAAGTGAGATGGTACATAGATTAATAAAGTCAGTGGAAATGACACGTTGAAAACAAAAGTTCTCATTCAATACACTGAAGTTCATCAATAACAATATTATTGCCTTATTTACACTGCCCGATTGGGCCTAATGAGTCCCATAATTCCAGCAGTAAGTCCAAAATATAATATTATGTCGTCAAAATCCCAGAATGGGAGGATAACATGTTATTTCCCGGCTGGGTTTCGAATCCGCGCCCTCTAGAATACCGGTAAGACGCCTTGACCTCTGAGCTACCAGGACGAAACGTCATGGATTGGAGATCGTTCTGATATTGAATTCATGTGTCCAAATTGGAACCCTCGTGATGCTGGCAATGCCGGTCCCTCACAAGCTTAGTGAGGTTAATTTGAGTAGCTAGTAGTTGGGTTGTGATGCATGTTTTGTGTGATAAGTTAAGTGTTTTGTGTGATGCATGTTAAGTGTGATAAGTTACAAGGTCTTAAACATATTTTGTATTTTTAAAAATATTGATGAAATTTTTGACCAACTTCACGGACGGAGTTGTAAATTTGAAGTCGGCGGTTCAAATCCCAAGTTAGGCAAAAATTTACGAAAGCTAGTTTGAGTGTTTGTAACACAAACATGATAAATACTTATTATGAAACAGATTTAAACTCCTCCATAAACTACATAAACCAAACATGAGAAAACTAGAAAACTCTAGTGCCTACTGTACCTTAATTATAAAGTATCTAAGATGATACATATTTGCAACAAAAATTAAATTTGGTCAAGAGAGTGCACATGGACGATGACTCTATGGCTTTATTTTAAGTAATTTAAAATTACAATAAACCTAACTTAAGTATAAACCTATCCATAACATAAAATTTAACAATTTTATGTCATAATTTTAACAAGAAAAACAAATAAATGAAATAACAACAATAATAAAACAAACGAGTACGCCTAAATACAGCCGTAATACTCGTTTACAAGAGAAAAGTATGTCCATAAAAATATGTAAAAAGGTTTGTAACCTATGTATTTTTATATACCTATGTCTTACCTCAAATTAACGAGTGAAAAAAAAAAAAAAAAATGAAAAAAATAAAAGATCGAACTGAGGTAATACCCGTGTACAAGAGAAAAGTATATATCTATTAAAATTTGTACATATTGGTTAGTAAACCTATGTATTTTTATATACCTACGTCCTACCTCAAATGAACGAGTGAATTTTTTTTTATACCTACATCCTACCTCAAATTAACGAGTAAAAAAGAGAAGAAAAAAAATTGAAAATAACAAATGAGTCAACTGAGAAAAAAAACTTTTTTCTCCGTCACAAAAAAGTTCTATTCACTCCACCTGACAGGTGAAACCGGTCAGACAAAACTTCGACTTGGGAGGAGAGGCCGTGATTTCGTATCCAAACTCCACCTCGTCCAGAACAACGTTAGTCCCTTCGCTTATCCACTTCCTCTCCACTATCCAGTCCAGAATGACCTTCAAGTCCACTCGTCCATCGAAGCAGGACTTCTTGTTGACGAAGGAGAAGACGAGGTTCTGCCCATTGGTTCCATTCCACACGTCCCAGGAGTAGCCGGCGATGGTCTGGTTAACGACAGACGCACCGCAGGGCTGGATAGCGCCTTCCGTGTGCATCCACAGCATGACCTCGTACCTGTAACAGATTGAGTAGAAATGTAGAATAGAATAGAAATTACCTTGTTTATACTGCCGAGGTGAGACTAAAAAGTCCCTTTATTGCAGCAGTCTAAACAAGAACTTTTTATCTTTTCTTGGTCTCCATAGCTTGCCTCTTTCCAGTAAGGGAAATCTATGTAGGTACAAAGGCGTAAAACTTTGGCACTTTGTTCTGTGACCTATGATAGGCGGGAACGACCAGAAAAGCCTGTCTCTTCATAGGCTTTTCTTCACTATATCCAGGGTTCTAGCGTTCCAAAATAAAAAGTAGGATAATTTCAAAAAAATAAGTTAGTTATTAATATCTAACATTTAGGTGGCCAAAAACGATTGATCGATTTGGTGGCGGACTGGTAATTTGAGAAAGTGGTTGGTGTTTTAATTCCCGGTTTCAACGTAGATTTAGTAAATCGAGATTGAGTAGTTGTAATTAACACAAATAGGTATGATAGCTAAAAACTAAAAAAATTTAGGTGGTCATAGTCATAATCGGGTACGATGGCAAATACTCACTTTTTGTTCTGCATCCAAATGTCATAGGAGAAAGAATAGGCGGTCGTCCCTTGTTCTACTATCGTGGCATGGCCCTTAAAGGTGGAGTCGACTTTTTTCAGCTGGCAAAGAGGTTTCTTGATTAATTTGGCAGAGTGGGGGTACGACTTGACCCCGTTGCATTGTGAGCCCGCCGAAGAGTCCACACACCAGGAGGTGCCACTCTGGGCCGTCATTGTCTGGGGGGGAGCCCCCGGGCCCCAGTTGTCGTTTCTCACCGTCCATTCACCGAACTTTGTTTCTCCGAAGTTATCAAGCGTGGTAAAAGCACTAAGGGACACGTGGACGTATGACAGGACTAGCAAGAGAATACTTGAGCCCATCATGATGAATTGTTGAAGTGAAGGGATCTAGTAAAGCGCTGAGTGAAGAGTGGTGGATTGGTGGATATTTTCTCCTTTTATACAAAAATGTACTTACAATTTACCCTGGTAAATATTTTTGATGCCACGGAGTGTACTCTCATGGATATCAGGGTCGTATTTCATGGGGTGATTATTTCAAGTCATTAATTTTTGTTAATTACTTGTCGTGTTGTCTCAATTACTCAAACTCATACTGCTAATTACTTCCGACAAATTTCTAATATTAGAAATCGGAAGTATATTGTGTTTGTTTTTTATCATATTTTTTCAATTTTTTCATATTTCTGGACGTTTCATAACCTCCTGAGCAATTTTGGTTTGGTGTCTGTCCGTCGGTCTGTTAAAAATATTCCTTGTAACGCCTCTGAAACTACTGAACGGATTCAGCGAAATTTTGTATACACATAGGAGACATTTTGTAGACGGTGTAGATGGTACCATATTAAATTCATCAACTTCACACTAGCGGTTCTTGGTGATAGAGACTATGTGCTTGACAACTAACTTTTTACTTAAACGCTTATATCTCGTAAGTGGTATATCCGATTTTGATGAAATTCTGTATGTACATGGGTATTAACGTTTTACATACCTAATACATTTTTATTTATTTTTTATTTTGATTTAGCTCTGATATTAAGAAAATCTGAAAATTTGGACAAAAAAGTAAAAAAAACAAGGTCTACGACTTGTCGATACAATTTTTTTTTAAGTCTAAAATTTGGGAAAAATGGTAGGTACATTACCATATAATAAAACAAATTGGAAGAAAAGTTGTTAAACGGTTTAGGAGATATAAGTGATTTAGTATAAAATATCAAAATTGCCACGTGTATACAATGTGAACCAATGATGAAGAACTATTGTGTCCATTATTGCCAGTGCTTTTTTTATACTGAACTTGTGACTCAAAACCAAAATCTTTCTCCTTCGAATTTCGATAGAAATCTATACAAATTAGCAAACTGACTTGCGTTGCTCAAGATGAAACAAAGTGGAAAGTCTAGTTCAGATCATTTCGTCAAATGCATCTCTGTCAACCATGGCCTCGCCAGCCTAAAATGTCCCTGGACTAAATATTTCCCAACAACAAATGCAATATTCATACAAGTGTGAAATAGAATAATGATCGAGGCGACAAGAATGATAGAATTGCTTTTTCATTATTGACATAATCATGTGTCAACACAAAGTGTTTTACGCACAGTTCTCACATTAAATAAAATTTTGTTGTTTGTTCTTGAAAGAAAAAAGTGACTGAAAATCTCTGAGACAGTGGTGAATTTATGTGGGTATTTAAGGATGATCCCACTGCCATAATTATAATTCTTATCATACACAATTTAAAAGTGCTATAATTATGGTCAAGAGACTAGAAACACCCAGAAAAAAGACTTGGTTCAAATTTAGACCATATGCTTGAGATGAGTGTAACTATTTAAATGTGTTTATAATTATGATCAAATGTAAATGGAGACTAGAAGCACCCAGAAAAAAGACTTGGTTCAAGTCTAGACCATATGCCTGAGATGAGTGTTCTCGTAATACCTGAACTATGTGTAAACTTAGTGTGTCCTTTTCTTAGTCCTTATGGGACACATTGAGAACTGGTGGTTACCTTCCACTCTAGAGAATATTATTACTACGATGATTACAAAAGAATACAAAAAAAAATGTAGAGAAATCTTAGATTAAATAGAAATTTATAAATGCGATGGTAAATATCAGGTAAATTAGAACAAGTGTATAAACAAAAAGAACCCTGCTTATATATTTGCAATTAAATTTAATTGCGTTCAAGCAGTATAAATACAAAAAAAATCAAAGTGTGCTGTGGCCAGGAAGCTGACAACGCTAACTTTTTTTAAACTTGTTGTTCTCATTTTCATCTATACAGTTTGTCATCTTGGCGGTTTTCACAGCATCTCTATCTCTCTCTTGGCAGAATGATTTGTATACTATATCTGCATTATTTTATTCCTGGTATTAAAAATATTTTTTCCATCCCTATGTGAGCAAATAACTGGAACAAATCCGCGGAAACAAATACAAAATCAGCATATATTATACAGGAAAAAACAGCACATTTATCAAGTGAAGATTTATCTTTCAGAACAACACGACAGTATATGAGAAATGAAAGTCAAATATTGATGATGAGAATGAACACATTGATGACAATGCTAATTAGCATGATGACCATATTGGGCCGTATTCAAGTAAGTAAATGGTACATGTGCACTAGTAGTCAAGTGGTTAACACGCTAGTCTGGTAATCCAGGTAGGGTAGGTATTCGTTTTTTTTTTTCTTTTCTTTTGTTTAAGCTTTATTAGGAGGACAAACAGGCAACAGTATAAAATTAAGAAAAGAAAGGAAAAAAAAAACAAACAAAATGACAAAATAAATAAGTAAAAAAGAAAAAGAAAATAACAATAATGTCCTACCTAAAGGGCGGGGTTATTGCCTGTGGCAATCTCTTCCACCCAACCCTTTGGTTGGTTCGAATTCCACCCAGTGTATGAATTTTTTCTCATTCAAGGACAAGGAAATATCAAGGACAAGCAAAAAAAGAATATACAAGTCCCCAATACTACCAGTATTACTCTATGGAGCAGAAGTATGGACGCTGACCAAAAAGACAGAGGGCAGACTATTGGTATTTGAAAATAGTGTATTAAGACAGATATTTGGGCCCATCTAAGAAAACAACCACTGGAGAAGGAGAAAAAATCGCGAACTAAGACAACTTTACAAAGACCCAAACATAGTATCCATCATTAAAAAGAGGCGTTTACAATGGTATGGCCATATTATGAGGGGAAGAAATAACCTCACACAAGAAATCCTAACAGGACAAGTAGAAGGCAGAAGACTCCCCTCCAGACCTAGGATGAGATGGTTAGACAACGTCAAAGATGACATGGAAATTATGGGATTACAAGAAGGAGAATGGCAGAACAGAAATATTTGGAGGCAAAAAATCGACGAGGCAATGGACCGGTACCGGTCTGAAATGCCACTGCAGTAAGTAAGTAAGTAAGCCATGAAACAGGAGCTACTGTAGACGCTTGTGGTCTGTATTGTAGCCTGGCCATCCCGTAGTATGCTTCCCCTCTGATGGGTGAGAAGTGACACAATACTTCCCAGTTAAGTGCTGGGTCAACACGAGCGCACCGGAAGGTATCCCTTACAAACCATATCGATACCTTTTTGCCAAAATGTGAATTATCCAAAATTTCAATTTTCCTTTTATTTCAGATTCTTAATCAGTTTTAAAAGCTCTTTCGAATGAACTCACGGCCAAGTTTCTATCTAGTATAGTTTTAATTTTAAGTTTTCATTTTTTTGGTCAAATTTTGAGATTTATCCAGCCAAAACGTGAAAAGTTTTCGTTTTTTTTCTTTTACATTATACGAGAATGTGAAAAATCCGATAGTATATCGATACCTTTTTGCCAAAATGTGAAATATCCAAAATTTCAATTTTCGTTTTATATCAGTGTCGCTTTTCACAATTGAGAGGTTGAAAAGAATTCGCCAAAAAGTGAAAAACTCCATCTTTTTTTGTCTAAGTATTAGCCTTTCTTCCTAGTTTTTCTTTTCAGATGTTCTCATTACTATTTAATCATTAAAGGATTGTTATTGAAAAACAAAACAACAGGATTTTCAAAGTGCAATATACGTTAGTGCGGCTAAAATACCTTTCATTCGATTCAGGGTTTCAAACTATCTATGTCCGGATTCAATTTCCGCCGCAATAACAAATGGAGCCTCTCAAAATATCTGAACGGATTAAAATTTTAAAAAATGCTAAAACACGTGTACCATTCTATAGCAAGGGAAACCTTTTCTACTAGGTATTGGTTTTTATCATTACCAGGGGCGGCCCCAGGGGTTCAACTTTGAAATCTTAAAAGGAACCACCATATTTAAAAGACATTTCCAAAAAGTAGTTGACATTAAAAGTATTTTAAGACAAGTTTTAGATTTCTAATCAAAACAGGGCCGGAAAGAACGTACTCGTATGAATGTTTTATTTCACAAGTTTCAGTAATTTTTTATAAGAAGTTAATTGTATATTTGAAAAAAAATTTTTTAAATAGATATGAATTTTTTGATTTGAAATAAAGAAATTTTCATGCCTTTTTGACAGCGTTAGTTAGCTTTACCAGGGGATGTGTCAAGGATCAACTTTTTTCAATAATGTAAAAACCATCCTTTTTTTGTGTTAAATATATGCAATGATTCATGTTGAATTTAAAATAAAACAGGGCCGGATTCACTTCAAATGAATGTGAAAATTCTGAAACCCACGTACAGTACTAATGTTTGGCCCTGTTTTCAAGGGTATTAAATTTAGATTAAGCATAAGCAACAACACTTATTTAGCACAGATTATAATAAAAAAAAGGAATAGTTTTTACACAGTTTAAAAAATGAACCCTTGACAGCTCCCCTGGTAAACCTAATGGTATCAAAAAAGTCATGAAAATTTAATTTTTTCAATGAGAAAGACATTAACATTTTTTACAAAAATACAATTAATTTCTTTTATAAACTTACTGAAACCTGTGAAATGAAATGTACGATATCTCCGACCGTGTTATGATTAAAAATCTCAAACTTGTCTTAATATAATTTTAATGTCAACTTCTTTTCAAAAATGTATTTCAAATAGGGATATTTCATTTAAGATTCCAAAGTTGACTCCCTTGGGGCCACCCCTGGTAATGATAAAAAAATCAGAACCTAATAGATAAAATTTCCCCTCGATATAATGGTACAGGTTTTTTTTTTAGCATTTTTTAAAATTTTAATCCGTTCTCTAGATATTTCGAGTGGCTCCTTTTTTCTGGCGGACCCTGTATGAAAAAGTAATAATCCCTAAAAAAAATACCTCTTCGCGGTATAAAAATTACCCGCCCAGTCCTCAGCCCAAAAATATCCTGAAATAATGTTTGGGATTCGCTTCATGTTTACTATCCTCTCATGTACTATCGTTTATTATCTACTCGACATACCTACACTTGAGCTATCTTATAGAGATATGTTAGTATTAATCAAGTAGTTAGTATTTTCACACGTTTTTGTATGTTTTCAAAAGGAAATAATATAGAGACATTTAGGATAGAACATTTGAAGTTTGTATTAGAAATACCCTCAGGCACCTTCTGACAAGAAAGGTGTCTTCTTATGCATACACACACAATCACACCAGTGCATTATCGCCCTACGTTGTACGTAAAAGTATTTTAGTCTGTTCGTACATGTATGTCTATCTAAATGTCTGCCTGTATGTCTGTACGTATGTGTCTCTTCTAGGCGCGGCCGGTGGGGAAATGTTTTGGGGGTACTACATAAGCATACCGGACTAAAGAATTTCTTTCCGTATCTAAAAAAATTTAAGTTTGTTTACCATGCTCTTTATAATAATTATGCATTAATTATTCTAGAAATGTGTGATAATTTTTATTGTGAATTGTGTACGACTTGAGAAAATCCTCTTTTTCTATTTTCCGTCTGGGGGTGCTGGAGCTCCGCAGCTCCTTAGCACCGGCCGCGCCTGGTCTGTTCATAAGTATGTTTGTATGTCTGTCTGTTTGTCTATGTGTATGTCTACTCAGTGATAAATATGCTTCATTTTACAATTAAAATAACACCTCATAAAGTTATATCCATCAAATAATTATGTCTGCCTGTATGTCCGTCTTTTGTATATCAGGTCTGTCTGTCTGTTTATATGTTTTTTTGTACTTAATGATGAATGTGCTTGACTACGAGTAAAAGGGCGACTCATAAATTTATATACATCAAATAATTATGTCTGTCGGTCTGTTTTTATGTATGATTTTACTCATTGATTAATTGTATTTTTCATTACAATTAAAATTACACCTGAATCGTCTATATCGGTAAAGTTCTCTGGAAAATATAAGATTTCTATTAATATTTGTACATCAATTAGCGGGTTTTTTGGAATTATGGGGCTGAAGTGCCCATTTTGGGGCTATATAAGTGTACTCAAAGGCATACCTGCCACCAAAGACGAGAAAAACAAGATCAAATTCATACATCAAAATTGGCCCAGTGGTTTAGGCTGTAGCCCGGTCAAGATCGAATAAGAACATCAAGCCGCAGAAAGTGAAAAATGGTTTTTTTCACCATTGATTATCTCCGGTTTAAATCAAGCGTTTTTGATGATTATCTTATAAATCTTCATTCGAAAGCTTGCTTCTTTTCAGTAAATAATTCATCCTTTCTAGTGTTTCAGTTTTCATTCATCCTTTGTAGTTATTCCGATACAGAGGCGTGAAATTGGCACTTTGTGCTGTGACGTATAATATCTCTTGGTGCTCTTCTTAATTTTTGACTTGGTGTTGCGGAACGCCATTGCGTTCTTTAATAATAATCATTATTACAGTTACTATACGCACAAATTATGCACTATTTATTCTTCTTATATGTCGCTTTTCACAAATTTATTGTATTCCATATGGCACTTTTTACATTTTACGTAAATCACTTTTACTTAAAACCCAAAAAATTGGGCGTTTTTCACATTCTGGTTTAGCAGGCTGAGGAATAGGAGTGGACTTTTCACATTTTGGCTAAACTATCTTTACTTAAAACCCGAAAAATCGGGCGTTTTTCACATTTTGGTTAGTAGGCTGAAGAACAAGAGTGGACAATTCACTTTTTGGCTAATACTTAAACAAAGAAAGATGGAGTTTTTCACGTTTTGGCGAATTCTTTTTCAACCTCTCAATTGTGAAAAGCGACACTATCTCAATAACTAAAGGCATTTCGCAGTTAAAATTATCAGGAATATTTAAAGCAAACAGTTTCAAGTATTATATCCAAATTTGGTATAAATCGTACGTAGGACAACTGAGTAATGAAACTTTTTTTGAAAAAAACAACTTTTTATTTTTTCAAACCTCTCTCCTGAAAAATTTGATTTTGGCGCAATTCACATTTTGGCAAAAAGGTATCGATATTAACAATACAAATTTGTGTCGGCACGGGGGATCGAGCCCGGGACCTTCCGCATGGCAAGCGAGTGCTTAAGCACTGCGCTAATCGCACGCTGATCGCATTTTGAATGGTTATGTTTTTCCTTTTCGATCAATACGACCCATTTTATTGTGGCGATGATGATAATTGTGACAATAAGCATAAAATAAAATGAAACATATTTTTCTTTTCTGTGTATAGTGTATACATATTTTTCTGTTTTTCATGATTATCAGAACGATATTGACTTTCATTTTATTGCACTGCCTGGCAATGGTTTATGGGTTTGCATTTATACCCACTGAATCTACATCTGCAGTGTTTAATTAGGTGACTATTTATCTATCTTTTTTACCCAGCTGTTTATTACAGGTGTATTTCACTGTGGAGATAAATGATGATGCTGTTTCCTAATTTAGCTGTTATCAGTATCATCTGAACTAGATCAATGAAAATTAATGTGTTATCACTTTATCAGCATCATCACTTACAAAGAAACAATAGTATATACTGTAATATTCAACAAAGATCTTGTCCATATTTTTCAAATTATTATTTTCTTTGCTGTTGTCTGATCTATATTTATAGTTCATTCCTCCATCTGATAATGGTCTTTGTGGCCTTTTAGTAGTCGCTTCCAGGAGTTATGGATACCATTATACTCAATTAATGTTGGGCATTTATTATTATTCATTCTGGATCTATACATAATAGTTATCTATGTATCATTGATGTTTTGGAAATGATCATCTCTTTTTGGTTTAACGTCGCTTTGAATTAGGCAGTTGGTCATATCACAATGGGGGTTTTACCCTAGCTACTCAATTATCCTCACTCAGCCTAAGAGTGGGGTTGCGAATAGCCAGCATCACGAAGGTTTAAATTTATCAAAAAATTGTATTCTAAAAAATTGTATTGTAAGGGATACCTTCCGGAGCGCTCATGTTGACCCATCATCTAAATGGGAAGTATTGTGTCACTTCACGACCATCACAGGGGAGGTATACTACGGGACGGGCAGGCTACAAGCTACAGCACAGACCACAAGCGTCTACAGTAGCTCCTGTTTCATGGTAAAACGAAGAAGAAGAAAGAAAAAAAATTATCACCCTTCCAAGTCTTAGCCTCGCTGGACGTTGCCTTCAGTGACAGAACAAGAACCTTTACCTTTAGTTGATCATGATAAATTATCCATATCTCGCTGGGGGACGTTTTTAGTTTTTATTTATTTAACCTTTTTTATAGAGCGCACGAATAGTTCAGTGGTTAAGCACTCGCTTGCCATGCGGAAGTTCCCGTGTTCGAACCCCCGCGCCGACAAAAATTTGTATTAATAATTTGGTTACAGTTCTTCGTAAGGGATACCTTCCGGTGCGCTCGTGTTGACCCAGCACCTAAATGGGAAGTATTGTGTCACTTCTCGCCCATCAGAGGGGAGGCATACTACGGGATGGGTTGGGCAGGCTGCAACACAGACCACAAGCGTCTCCTGGAAGGGCATTAGATAAAACAGACGAATTAGTGGAAGTAAGAGTACTGGAAACAACCCATCTCAACTATGAGGAAGAGGTTGAACAATACCGACCCGGCAAATCACTCAATGGTTGGTTTTCAACCATCCAATTCAATTCAAGAGAGGCCGATACACTTTCTACTTTTAATTTTTATCTGGTGAATATTTGTGGTTATTAAATTTCTTGGACCTACTCAATATTTTTCTTTAATGACTATTTATTTAAAGAGAGGTCTGTAACATTCAGACATCAGAGTCCTTGACTCAATATTTAATGACCGACATTATCGGCGGTAAGTGCTTTGGCCATTAGGCTGAACTCAATTAATGCAACCCATAATAATGAAAATTTACTAATGCAACTCATCAAACCATAGCAATACAACATGTTGGAGATTACTGATATTCACGCAAACAGTCGAATTTTTAGAACAATCGGATTTGTGATTCTCGTCATTCTCAAGTTATTTCGTCAGATAAATTAATCAGTTTTGATCGAACACAGTAAGTTTAGTGTCTTATAATTTTTTTCACAGAGTTTTTTTTCTAACTCTTTAAATTCATGAACCTGAATATTAAAGATTGAAGTGTGCAGAGAAGACTTTTTGGCTATAAACTGAAAATACCTCTTAAAAGGTCCAAAAAAGTGAATTTCATACTTTTGGTTTGAAAAACCATCGACTAGGGTATTAAATTAAAGGTCTTGTTTCCAAGATGAGAATTTAATTATGAACCACAAATTTGATTACATATTTACATTTGAAGAAGAAAAAATAATATTAGAAAAAATTAATTGTCCTACTATAAGATTCACTAATCATTAACTTTCTAAAAGTACCCTATTTTACCTATTACCCACTTATTTATAAAAAGATTAAATTAAATTTCATACTATCAATAAATGTATTACTAATTGTTTTATCAATGTCAATTACCGATCTCAGTAGCTTGATCGATAAGGCGGCGTACTTGTAACCCGGAGGTCGGTGGTTCAAGTCCCGGTTTCAGCGTAGATAAAGTAGAGCGAGTTTGAGTAGTTGTGTAATCACGAAAGTGATTAACACAAATATGATAACTTTTTAACTTATTGTCAAATTCTATGTATGTATATTATTATATTCTATATGTAAATAAAACTTGATCTAATATTTTTTTTTGTCGTAGCCATGAAACAGGAGCTACTGTAGGCGCTTGTGGTCTGTGTTGTATGCCTCCCCTCTGATGGGCGAGAAGTTACACAATACTTCCCATTTAGGTGCTGAGTCAACACGAGCGCACCGGAAGGTATCCCTTACAAACAATTGTAACCAAATTAAGAATACAATTATTTATCACCACGGGGAATCAAACCCGGGACCTTACGCATGGCAAGCGAGTTTATAAGTTTAATACTAATCGATTTAATCACTCTAATTTATGGACTTTTTTTTAATCAAAGAGACTTTTTTACCATCACTCGATAACAGAGAGACACTTATAACTTTTTCTGACCTGTCGACCAAGTCCAAGTTCCTATCTTCGGAACTTGTTATAGAGAACACTCCAAGTTAACGCAAAAAAATCACAATAAACATTTACTGCATTGATGCTTTCAAAGCATGTCTCGGATACGCCGCCAGTGGCGTAGACACGGCGTGGTTCTGGGGTCCGGACCCCCAGAATATAAATGAGCTTTCTTTTTCTAAAATGAAACATAATAGGGTATTTTGTTAGTGATACGCATTATTGCAATTGTAGAAGTACTCTAAATTCACGAAAGGGGAAAAAGGGAAAAATCAAATTTTTGAGAAAAAAAAAAAATTGAACTTGTGATTAAATATTTCGCTGGTCTTTCAATATTTTTTGATGCAACCAACTGCATTTGAAGGGAAATATGCATGACTATCCAAGTATCCATACATGAAGTTAAAACTCGCCTACTGGCTATTATTTCTTCAAAAACGTGTATCGATCCAAGTGACTTCTAGACCTGTGGGAAAAAAAGGGATTTGACCATAACTCTTTTACAAAGCAAAATGTCCCACTGCAAGTTTCGCTTATATGATAGTCCACGGTGGGCTGAACCTACCCTCAAACTATTTGCATCTGTATTCGGGACACCCTGTATACTTAATGATTCAAATTAATTTTTAAAGTTATTTGACATTTCTATTTAATTATTTTTTACACCACATTGCTGTGTTTGATTCTATTTGTTCTAATTTTTATTTTTATTGTTGTTATAGCATACACCCATTTACCGGACAACTTATTATTATTATTTATCTCGTATTTTGTATATGCTTTTTAGCCACTTTTAACGTGTCTTAAAAAGTGTTATTTTTTAACATTTAACATCAATACTCCCTCATCTGGTTCTTATCATGTAAGAATTTTTTACTATTTGTATTATCTGACCTGTTTGCAGGGTTTTCAGTGAAACCCTTACAATTAACAGTCTAACCTAATTAGATCTATTGTGACCTGTTGATTGCACTTGGTTTTAACGTCCTGATTGAAATACATAGTCAGGACGGGGGTTTTACCCTCCATTTGCTGGGAATCGTACCAGCTACCAACATTAACTTCACCCAGCCTGGGTATAGGGCCGGAAATGCCAGCCTCACGTGTTTATTGTATTTGAGAAAGAACTTTGAGAAAGAATTGATAGGATTATTATAAGTACAGCCAAACCTGGATATAAAAAAACTGGATATAAGAGAAACTGGATATAAAAGAACTGGATATAAGAGAAACCTGGTTATAAAAGAACGATTTCCAGATCAAATACACTTATCTATAAGGGAAACTAACAACATCTTTATAAGAGAAAAAAGCCTGTCCCTTGAGTAATCGTATAGCAATGTTTCACTTTATTACTTGCTCCAGATTTTTGGACCCACCCCCTGAAATGGAATCTTAGCTACCCCACTGGTTCTCACTCCATTTGAACTTGATTTCCTCAGTTTTCTGTACTCTTACGGAGAAACCATAGCCTCAGGTCAAATAGTTGTGGAGCTGATGTTTGCTGAAGGTAGAGCTTGGTTCTGGAGCCTGGAGAATTCATTGATCTGGACTCTGCCAACAAACAGACCACCAGAAGCAATCTCGAAAGTGTAATATTAAGTAATTCTGCAGATTTTTCAATTCACAGTCAAAGTTTGGTGATATCAGGTAAATAAATAAACCTTTATTCGAAATAATACATACATTTACGAACATTTCAATAGCGTGCAAAGTTCAAATTTCTTCCAATTCAGATTTTTTCCTGATGTACCTAAAACTTGATTACAGGTATTTAATAAATTAATTAATCATATATACCAAACTTCAGTATTAATAATGTGTTTAATAATGTGGTAGTTTCTTGATTATTTCTCGTCTGTTAAATGAAGTTCGACCTAAATGTAAATCAAAGAAATTATACTTCAAAAGCGTGGTTCGATTTTTATTTTTAGTAAAACATTCCGAAAATTTCTTTCCTAGAAATTAATATTTTTTTTTTAGTGGGGTTTAACGTCGCTTTCAACTGACATGGTCATATCACGACGGGGGTTTTACCCTCCATTCGCAGGAAACTCACAAACCTGCTACTCACATTGACCTCACCCGGCCTGAGTGGGGCCGGAAAAAGCCAGCGTCACGAGAATTAGAATTTGAATGGTCACCCATCCAAGTCTTAACCTCGCTGGATGTCGCTTAACTTCGGTGTTCTGAAGGGAACCGGTGTATTCAACATGCCTCGACGCTGGCTAGAGATTAAAAAAAGCACAGAGGTAGACTTAGCACAGAGGTATTTCAAAAACGGCTATTAATTCCACCCTAAGTGTTCTACAAGAAAGGTTTTTCTGAAACGAAACTGCACGAAATTTTTATGGGAAAAAGCCTCATTCAAGTTGGAAGGAGACTTTAGTTCACAATATGGTTGAACCACCAACGGGTTGTATTATGAAACAGAATTAAATATATAGGATTTGTTAATCCTAGCCACTAGCCACTATTACTTAACAGCTGATAAAATGTGCACTAGTAGTCAAGTGGTTAACGCGCTAGTCTGGTAATCCAGGTAGCTTAAGGATACGTTGGTTCGAATCCCACCCAGTGCACGAATTTTTTCTCATTAATTTGAGTTTGTGACCACATACTAATAAGACTCGCCTGGTGGTTACCATTCACTAAAGAGTACTATATTAAAATGCGCTATGATTGGTGTAAATTTCCACTAGAGGGCGCGTTTAGGGCAAAACAGGATTGAATGAATGCTGTTTTGTATTTGGTTAGTCTAATCCTGTTTCATAATACGATACTTACTTGAGAGTTAAAAAGAGTCCCCATATCAGCACGTACCATTTTTTTTCGTTTTTTTTCTTTTCTTCACGTCTCTTTAACATCAAGTTCATTCGAGAAGGGGGTATACCCTCCATTTGCTGTAGAAACTAACAGACCAGCTACCCACATTAACCTCACTCAGCCTAGGTTGGGACTAGATTAGCCAGCAACACGAGGGATCGAATGTGAATGTAAACATATTTGAATGTAAACAAAAATCTTAATTGTAAACATACAATAATGAATAAATATACAGTAAATTGATTGATTGAATGCTCACGCATTTAAGTCCTAACCTTGCTGCACGTTGCTTAACGTGGCATCGCCGCTGACTGCGTACCATTTGCTTTTGAAGGATCGTCGGTTGTATGGATAGTAAGGTTTTAATCAAGCTACTTAGATAGATTGTCCGGTACCTCAGTGGTAAAGGCGGCACTCTGTGAATCCAGAGATTCCGGAGGTCGTGGGTTCGAAACCCAGCCGGGTCATGACAAGTCATCCTCCCATTTGGGATTTTCACCACATAATAATATGTTTTGGGATTACTGCTGGAATAATGGGACTTTAATAGTCTTAATCGGGCAGTATAAATAAGGCGATATTATTATTGTTTTAAAATATTACTGTGTCGCCTCGCAAGCGTCACTGAGATGTCAGTTAAATAAATATTTTACAGATATGAAGCAAAAAATTCCACAGAATCGTGTCCTTGTGTGGACAATCGTATGTACATACATTAAATATACGGGGAGTTTTTTTGCTACTACATCGAAAAAGTATCTTCTACAATGATCGCATACATTCGTAATGTTTACACATAAAAAATTCCAGCTGCAGGAGGTGAGGTATTTCCAGATCCTGCGAGAATCTGTGACGTCTCGAAAACAATTTTAATTGAATGCATTAGAAGAGAAGTCAATAGATTTTTCGCTAATATTAATTTAATGGCCAATCACAAGGACATACTCGTAAGAACAATGAGTGGTGTTTACTCAAGATGCAGCTCAATTATAAGGATTATAAAGTATAGTTAACATTTACTGCTGGACCACGTTCATATTATGTGGTGATCATCTTTGCTAGTGGTTATTCTATGAGTTAGTACCTACTACTGGTATAATTGCTTGTTAATTTATTATGTACTTTCGCAGCTTGATCAATAAGGAGGCCAATTTGTAACTTGGAGTTCCGGTGGTTCAAGTCCCGATTTCAGCGTAGATTTAGTAAAGCGATTCTGAGTAGTTGTGATAACACGAAAGTGTTTAACACATACATATATGATAACTTACCTTAAACTCACTATAGGATGTGCAAGCTGCAAGACGGCGTGAACTACCAAAACTATAGCTGTAGAAGACGTCGATGTATTATTTCTAAAGGTCACAGTTTTTTTTCTGTATAGGTAGATCAGGAAAATTTGCATGAAACACCAGCGTAGGTTAATTCCTGTTAGCCGGCGAGAAGGTTTTTTTTCCGTCTAAAAACCTATTCTTGGTTGTGTTTTTATTATATGTTGCCCTGGGACCACCATGTAGCATTACTTCAGGGTATAGGTCATATTAGGTACATAATAATATAATAATAAATAAAGAAGTGGAAGGTAACCACTAGGCGAGGTACCTACATGCTCAAAGCATATTCTACCACCTAAACCTCAAGAGTCTTATTAATATGCGTGGTCAAAAACTCAAATTAATGAGGAAAAAATCATGCACTGGATGGGATTCAAACCAACGGATCCCTACGCTACCTGGATTACCAAACTAGCGCGTTAATCACTTGACTACCAGTGTACAATGTTATTATACATACGATGACTGGTTAACTGGTTTGACCGGTAGTCAAGTGGTTAAGGCGCCACTCTGGTAATCCAGGTAGCGTAGGGATCCGTTGGTTCGAATCCTACCCAGTGCATGAATTTTTCCTCAGTAATTTAAGTTTGTGACCACATAATAATAAGACTCTGAGGGTTAGGTAGTAGAAAATGCTTGGAGCATTAACCTCGCCTGGTGCACTGAGAAAAAAATCATCCTTGTTAGCTAGTAAGTTATCCTTTAACGAGGATGGAATCGGGATTACTTTAAGAAAAGATTATTTGTCCTTGTAAACTAAGACAACGATACAAGGATAAATGTTACATTGTAATAATGAAGTGAGTAATACACTAATTTAAGTATTTATCATCCTTATATTTTAACATTTTTTCAAGGATGAATGTCCAGAATATTTTTTTTTCTCCCATTAACTGTTCTCAGTAACCTCCCATTAAAGAGTATTATTATTAATATTATTATTATCATGACTGATTATTCTTCTCATTTCCTTTTTTATGTTTATTGAACCAGACGCTGCTCTTGCAATAGGTCCAGATCCAGACCAACCCAAGAATACCTCTGAGAACCAGGAATATGACGGAGAGTACGGAGACTATTGAAGATTTCGGACAATATGCAGAACACTGGTGGAGTAAAAAGAGCTGGGTATACCCTCTGCAGCCTTTGAATGAACTCAGGTTAGTGAACCAATTACCCAAATTTATCTGTCTCGGTAGCTCAGTGGTAAAGGCGGCACTCTGTGAATCCAGAGGTTCCAGAAATCGCGAGATCCAAACCCAGCCGGAACCTGACAAGATATTCTCCCATTTGTGATTTTTACCACATAATAATACGTCTTGGGCTTACTGCTGGAATAATGGGACTCATTAGTCCTCGTCGGACAGTATAAATAAGGCGATATTTTATTATTAGTATTGTTTAGGGTGCTTTCGACTGCCAAAGATATTACATATAATTACACTTAATTAGATGTCTTGCGCTGACAGTCTAAAAAAAGCACCACTTATACTTATAGCCAACATTTCTTGGTACTTAATGCTCATTTTTCTCAAGAGATTTGAGTGGTTGCGTAACATCCAAGTTCAGAGCCAAAATAATTCAACCTCGCCTGGAATCAAACCCGGGTCACGTGCATGAAAGTCCGCGGCACACTCGATCACGGGTACCACATTTATGTTCATATATGCATATTTATTATAGTAGTTAAAAGTGGAAAACTCGTTAAGACATGCATTGCATTAATGCATTACAAATCAATTCTTTGTCGATACCCAACACCATATTGCATTGACCAAGGTTAGTGTTTGCCAGGAACGGTTTTTTAAACGTTTTACAGATTCGCTATATTGAGGTAGGTCTCACTAGAATCTATTCTTGTGAACAGCTTATCATTTAGTGATTACGTTAGTATAATTTCCTTTTATTTATTTATTTTTCATACTATTTTATCATTTATTTATTTTTTCTTAATTTTCTACTGTAAATATTGTACTTTGTTCTCGTAATAAAGATTAAAATAATGAATAGTAATAATCTATGTAGATTTGAATGCAGATGAACACGGAAGAAACAGTAGAATGATAATTATTATACAGATTGTTTAACCAATCATTAGACATTTCTCGTAAGCCGTATACATTTTGAGATTACGTAACAACGGTTTTTTTTTTTATTATTTTTTTTTATTTTATTTATTTACACTTTATTAATAGGACATATTATATACAATACAAATAATTCCAAATTAAAATACAATACAATAGAAGAAAAAAATAAAGAAAAATAAATAAATATATACATAATATATATGTCCTAACTAAAGGGCGGGGTTATTGCCTTAGGCAATCTCTTTCACCCAACCCTTATTTATTTTCAGGGATTTTCATTTTTTTATATAAGCATGAACGACACCAACGAGTTCATTTTTAAAACTTTAAACAGAACTACCCATACCCATATTACGGTGCATTTTTAAAAAGGTCATACATTTTTATTCGTCGAAAATTTGACCTACCCAGTTTTTTTTATATGTATTAGGGTCAGGGTAATGATATCTTCAAATTGAGTACTTTCCTCTATTCTGTGTCATAATTTGATCTCCTTTTCGAAGAGGACCTTAGATTAAGTTAGAACGTGTGTAATTTATAATTAACTGACCTAGATAAGGTACTTGAAGTAATGATATTTTTCGGTTCCAGGTGCGGTTAGCTCTTTGAGAAGGTGGGTTTTTAGTGGGTGGAAATCCCACTCCCCAGACTAGGACGTGGGTGTCTTTAAAAGAATTTTTCCTGCCTTCAAAAAAATATAAAAAAATAATAAAATAAAAATAGGTGCCTCTTAGATCCCATGATTTATGTATTATTATTACCTTTTTTAATTGTATTCCGTCTATCTATCAGCCTCCTTGGCGAAACGATTGTTACTTCTGCTCGTAGTCCAAAGATTCGTGGTTCGAATCCTGGTTGGAGCATATTTTTCAGTATGTTACCTCCGAATCCCCCAAAAAACACTTCGTGTAAAAACAGTCGTCAAGTGTGGAATGATCAAAAAGAACTGATATCAAAAACGTCAATTTTCTTTGGTTGAAGGAATTATTTTTCACGTAATTAGTCTTGATAATTCAACCAAAATAATAGTCTTACAACAACACTACAACCTGGACCAAACTTCGATTTGGTATTTTAAGAACAATGTTGCATGATTACAGAACCACGTCCTTGACTACTGCACACTATTTTGTATGCAAATTACTACACATAAATTTCAGAACAAAACTGTGTGCAGTAGTCAAGGACGTGGTTCTGTAATCATGCAACATTGTTCTTAAAATACCAAATCGAAGTTTGGTCCAGGTTGTAGTGTTGTTGTAAGACTATTATTTTGGTTGAATTATCAAGACTAATTACGTGAAAAATAATTCCTTCAACCAAAGAAAATTGACGTTTTTGATATCAGTTCTTTTTGATCATTCCACACTTGACGACTGTTTTTACACGAAGTGTTTTTTGGGGGATATCACTACTTTTTGATTTAATTCAATTTCATCTGATTTATGAAAAGAACTTATCAACATTAAAGAAAAAACAATCTTTAATTTTCAATGTTTTAGACTCATTTCCAATAGCATAGGTAATGAAATATAAGTTCGACTTTTAATTTAAGGATGTTGCGATACGCAGTAATATTATAACTATAACATAGAAATATGTTGGGTAAATTATATTTAACTAGTGAGGTGACACTACTTTGTTTACGGTAATAGTTCTATTGAGGTGCATGCTCTAAAATTATATTGTGATCCAAGCACTGTTCTGTAAATAATTACAATGAGTTGCAAGGAGAAAAAAAGAAAAATAAAAGAAGAAAAACTTTAAATAGATACTGAAAACCACCCCGGTTCAGTATTGTTGGCAATAAAAAAAAGAGATGACCCTAAAAAACCTACAGGAGACACTAAAATATAAATTAATAGAGGGAGCCCCATATAATATGAATGAGTGTGTCACTTTGTTAAAAACATCTTAAAACATTAAAATATATTATTTTTTTTATTATTATTATTATTTTTTTTTTTTTAGCTAATAAAATTAGAACATTTTACTATCACTAATATTATTATTTATTATATATATTTATTTTTTTAATGCACAACATAATGTACTTTACTTATTACTTACCTACTTATTTCCACTTATTTTTAAGTTTTAATTTTACTTTTATTTTTAAGTGACTTTGTATACATGCCATATGGTGTAAAATGTACAATAAAATGAATTTATTATTATTATTATTATTACATTATAAGTACTCTCGCCTAAGGACTAATTACTCCCGAGAAATTTCTAATATTAGAAATCGGAAGTATTGTGTTCATTTTTGTAAAAAAAACATATTTTTTTGCTCCGATATTTTTTCATATTTCTGGACGTTGCATAACCTACTGAGAAACTTTGGTTTTGTGTCCGTCTGTCGGTCCGTTAAAAAATATTCCTTGTAACGCGCAAATCTCAGAAACTACTAAACGGATTTTAATGAAAATTTTCACACTTATAGGAGACGTTCTGTAGATGGTCTCATTTTAAATTCATGAAATTCGTACTAGAGGTTCTGGATGAAAGAGACCATGCGCCTGACCACTAACTTTTTACTTAAACGCTTATATCTCAAGAACGGTACATCCGATTTTGATGAAATTTTGTATGAATGTACATATTATTGTTTTACATAGGCTATTTATATATATATATTTTTAATTAATTATAATTTAACTCTGATATTTAAGAAAATCCGAAACTTTTGATAAAAAAGTCAAAAAATAAGGTCCACTACTTGCCGACACAGAATATTTTGTAGAATCTAGAATGTAGGAAAAATAGTATTCTACCATATAAAACAAATTTGATGAAAATCGGTTAAGCATTTTTGGAGATACAAGTGATTTAGTATAAAATCTCAAAATTGGCACGTGTATACAATGTGAAACAATCACGAGGAAGTATTGTGTCCATAATTGGCAGTATTTTTTTATTTATACATAGGTATTTGTAAATTTTGAATAAGATCGAGGTAATTTACGCTTCAAAATACTGAAGTATTGATCCAAAAAAATACTTTATTTAGAGTTTTAGACTGTCTCACGAGATATCAGAGAAAACCGGACATCCAAAGTACAGAGTAAAAAAAATTCTACCTAGCCGGGATTTGAACTCAGGTCACCTTGCAAACTTAGTGTTTGCCTACACCAGTCGACGACCATAGAGACTTCTCAATACATATTATTTTATTAGTAGTCACCGTGGCAGAGTGAGTTAGCGCGCTGGGCATTGCACGCACGGTGACCTGGGTTCGATCCCCAGCGGGGCAGGAATTTTTCTGCTCTGTACTTGGATGTTCGGGGTCCACTCATACCTCGTGAGGAAAAATGAGTAGTTACTTGTATGAGTAACGACCAGTGGTGGCATTACCAGAGTAAAAAGAAATTAATGTAATAGATTAATTCGAAATGTAAAGGAGGCTCTTAGTAATGCTGCGCTACCCACAAAAATTGTGAAGAGGCCTTGTGCTTCACCACAAAGAAATTCGTACATACATACATATTATTTTATTATATTAAGATTTGATCTACATTAATCAATATTTTTGTTTCTTACTGGCCAATATTTTTTATACACTTCTAATAATAATATTATAATATCTAGGTCACCTCGTGATGTAGACTAAATCTTTTAATTTAGTTATAAAACGTTATTATTCCCACTCTGACAAATCGATCTGTTGGCAGCTTGGATGAAGCGAAGACGTATCACTCCCAAATGCTGTGTGAGGCAAAGATTTTTTGTTATTCTCATAAGATTAAATTCTGTTTTTTTCTTTTTATGTCTCATACTGTCGCTGGTTTTTTTTAAATTTTATTTACATCGTCGTATAATTTTGCTTAATTAGACCTTTAGAAAGAACCTTCAGTCATCCACTTGGGGTAACTAGGCGTGGCTCCAGGGTTCATTATAGATATTCCTTTAGAGAGCTTTAAATACTTTTCTACTTGATTCAACCATCTGAAATTAAGAGATCTCATTCGGTTTGACTAGACCTTTCTAAAAACACCAGAAACACATTTCTAGGATAACAATAGACGTCTCTGGGCTCCATAATAAGTATTCCTTTCAAAGGCCATAACTCAAGTTTGGTCCAGTGTAATACTTTGGTTATATTTTTATATTTTTTCCTATGATAAGGCCTTTCGAAAAATACCACAATTACAGCTCCAAGATAACCAGGGGCGGCTCTGTGCAACTTTCCGGTTTTATTTTAGAAGGCTATATCTCCTATCCTATAATAAATAAATACTTGAAACTATAAAAGGTATGCAGAAATAAAAATTCCCTATCCAAAAACGTATCTCACGTCTTTCCACGATAAGCACACGTTGCTGTACCCTTGACAGAAAATTGGTCTGAAAAAAAAACCCGTATGAATAATTTCATGAAATTCAAGATTTTCAGCGTGGCCAGAAAACGACTTTAACTATACGTAGGAAACTCGCGCTTTCGTGAAACACAATCCTTTATCGCGTCTCATTACGAATTTGAAATAAAAATTGATAAAAGTTAGAGGGAAGTGGGCGAAAACAATAAAACAAAATACATGTAAACTCTGTTTCGTGTTAATATAGGCCGGGTGGCTGGCGCTACTTGCCGAGCGCTCGCCTACCGGCGAGCTTGATACGCATTTCCAGCCCTACTCTGACTATGATCATTATTATTATTTTGTCTAGCTCTAATTAGGAATATCGTTCTGTGTACTAGTAATTAAAACTGCCCTCTTGTAAGAGATAAATAAATCAAAACCTCCACCCCTAACAAGTCATGTTTATAGAAATAACTCCGGCCCTGTTTATAGAAATAAGAAAATGCACGAGTTTGTATCTGAGCTCTCTTCTCATGCTAGTTGCATTATTTTACTAGGCGTATTGACCACTTGACCACCAATGGACATTGGATACACATATATTCTTATTGTTTACTTGAAGTGGTTCAATATAAATACCGGTTATCTATCTGGTGCATGTGGTGCATTACGACTCATACAGGGTCTGCCATGGATCATGAACCATTTTGAAATGTCGATATTTTCAAAACTGAAGCTTCATTTTGATATATTAAAAAAAAAACAGAATGCTATTTATTGTAAAATTCACTATTTACTTTTTAAAATTACATCACGGAGAATCGGAGATGTTGACCTCAATGCCGAGAGCATGAGTTCAGAGTTCAGATATTCTCTCAAGTTATGTATATTGGGATAGCATTGATATTCAAGTCGAATAGCACCTTCCCAGTTCTTGTTGTGTTTCTGGTTTTTACTCAAAACAAGAAAACAATGCTATCTCTCATAAAATTTAGTACACGCGATGCACAGCTTGAGAGAATGAATGAATTCTGCATCAAGGCTCAAGATCTCCATGGTGATTGATGTGATCTTCAAAAGGTGGATTGGTGATTGTTATTTTTTTCTTCTTTTTTGTCTATCTTAAATTGGTGAATTAAATGGCATAGAAAACAATCTTAACATTCTATCAAAGAAAAATTCGTAGTGAAACAGTTATAAAAATATAGGCATTTATAATCAAGCTCGCCGGGAGGCGAGCGCTCGTCAAGTAGCGCCAGCCAGCCGGCCTATATTAACACGAAACAGAGTTTATATGTATTTTGTTTTATTGTTTTCACCCACTTCCCGCTAACTTTTATCAATTTTTATTTCAAATTCGTAATGAGACGCAAAAATAGATTGTGTTTCACGAAAGCGCGAGGTTCCTACGTACAGTTAAAGTCGTTTTCTGGCCACGCGTAAAATCTTGAATTTCATGAAATTATTCATACGGGTTTTTTTTTTTTTTCAGACCAATTTTCTGTCAAGGGTACAGCAACGTGTGCTTATCGTGGAAAGACGTGAGCTACGTTTTTCGATAGGGAATTTTTATTTCTGCATACCTTTTATAGTTTCAAGTATTTATTTTTTATAGGGTAGGAGATATAGCCTTCTAAAATAAAATCGGAAAGTTGCACAGAGCCGCCCTGGTTATCTTGGAGCTGCGATTGTGGTATTTTTTGAAAGGCCTTATCATAGGAAAAAATATAAAAATATAACCAAAGTATCACACTGGACCAAACTTGAGTTATAGCCTTTGAAAGGAATACTTATTATGGAGCCCAGAGCCGTCTATTGTTATCCTAAAGATGTATTTTTGGTGTTTTTAGAAAGGTCTAGTCAAAGGGAATGAGATCACTTAATTTCAGATGGTTGAAACAAGTAGAAAAGTATTTAAAGCCCTCTAAAGGAATATCTATAATGAACCCTGGAGCCACGCTTAATTATCCTACGTGGATGACTGAAGGTTCCTACTAAAGATCTAATTACGCAAAATTATACTACGATGTAAATAAAATTTTAAAAAAATCAGCGACAGTGTGAGACATATAAAGAAAAAAACTGATTTTATATTTATGAGAGTAACAAAAAAAATTCACCTCACATAAAACTTGAAATAAGGATGGGTGACAATCGTCTTTGCTTGATCCAAGCTGCCAACAGACGGGTTAATTAATGTGGGAATAATAGCGTTTTATAACTTCATTCAAAGATTTCTACATCAAGAGGTAAACTAGGTCTATATTATGAGAAGTGTATAAAATATTGGCCAGTAAGAGGCAAAAATATTGATTAATGTAGATCAAATGATACCTAAATATAATAAAATATTATGTATTGAGAAGTCTCTGTGGTCGTCGACTGGTGTAGGTAAAACACAAAGTTTGCAAGGTGACCCGGGTTCGAATCCCGGCTAGGTAGATTTTTTTTTACTCTGTACTTTGGATGTCCGGTATTCTCGTGAGAAAAAAAAAAAAACAGTGGTTGCTTGTTTCAGTCAACCTTCTATGACCGTTTAATTTCGAACGAAGTGAGTATGGTTTAACTCGATCAACATTGATTTGTCACAATCTAATTATTATCCATCTACCTTTGTATGTAACGTGATATAGGTAAGTTGCATTTTTTGTCCAATCGAGCTGAAATTTTCAGAATATTTTCAGGATATATGCTTGTCTATTAATTTATAATTATTAAATGTATATCTAGTATAATTTCTCGCTTCTTCTGTTTATATCTACTGATTATGCTGAAATGACACCATGTTTAGCAACTCGAAGTGAGGCAAATATATGGGTGAACATTTCTTAGAGTCATAGTAAGAGCCAATTTCGGAACATACAATAATACTCGGCACTTTCATTTCCCTCTTTATTTTACCAAGATCGAATTTCCATCTACCTACCATGTATGTACGTTTGTACGTAGGTACAACAGGTACATAATATAATTAAAATTGTATTGTAAACAAAACCACGAAACTGAGTTGTCCGTTTTTTAACGACTTCATTACTAATTTTTCAATACAAGGTTAAAACACTAGTTGATTATTAATTAATTTTTGATAATAGATTTTATGATTAAATAGGTATGTTTTTTTTCTTCATTATTATATACTGGTTGAAGTTCCACAAAAGAAGCACCAATTATCACACCAACCTCATTTTAAAATGATGGTGACCAGTTGATTGTATTTGGTTTTAACGTCCTGATTTTAACTAGTCAGGACGGAGAGTTTTACCCTCCATTCGCTGGGAATCGTTCCAGCTACCTACATTTACCTCACCCAGCCTGGGTAGGGCTGTGATTCTAGACTCACGTGTTTAGAGGGAAAAAAACAAATGCCAAAATAAATAAGTAAAAAGAAATAATACTAATGTCCTACCTAAAGGACGGGGTTATTGCCTGTGGCAATCTCTTCCACCCAATCTCTTAAAAAAATAATTATATGGATATTACGCAGGACGTCCTACCCTGTATCTCACGAAAGGCAAGTTGTATAATTCACTGAAATTTTTTGTAATGAAATTCTCTCAGTGAGACCTTTAAAACAATATGTCACAAGACATATCATTCTATTTAAGATTTTAAAGTTGGTCCATGTCCAGCCTGACTGGGGCCGTGTAGGCAAATTTTATTTTTGGCTGAAAATTAATCCTCTTAAAAATAGAGGAATACGAATTTTTGCGTTTTTTGATGTTTTGAGTCGTTTTCGAGAAACCCAGGCCTAGGTGAGACTTTATGGATGCCCTGTATATAAATATAAATAGCCCTCAGGCGAGAGTCGATCATTACCTAATGTACTTATTGTAGAGATGGGTACGAGTAATTACTTTACTCAAAAAGTACCGGTTCTTGAGAGTAATTAGTATGTACTGGTTCTTATTTATAGAGTAATCAATTGCATGAAAAAAATAATTGTATTCTCGAAAGCTTTGTTTTTATTTAATTCTTAGTGCGTGATTCGTATTATAATGGTACAATCACTTACAATGGTACAAGAACCGATTTTTATACTCGTGAATCGAGTACCGGAACCGAGTACCGATTCTATGAAATACTCAGTAGTCGGTATAACACACCGGATCCGCGTACCGTACTGTGTACCGGTTTTATGAAATACTCGGTATTACACACCGGGACCGAGTACCGACGTATCGTACATAGTAGCCGGGTACCGGTTCTATTAAATACTTGGTATTACACACTGTGGCCGGGTACGATACCGGGTACCGGTTCTATGAAATACTCGGTATTACAAAATTACAATATTACCCAAGTACCCATATCTAGAACTGGGTACAGCAGAGAAAGGTACTGAATTGTTCCGATATTATCTATGAATAATATACAGGCTGTCGATATCCTAATATTTCTCTTTGTCTCGTAGAAACAAGTCTTCTATTTGAAACTTCTTTGTCTATTTGAAATCAATTAAATCAAAAAGTAGTGATATCCCCCAAAAAACACTACGTGTAAAAATAGTCGTCAAGTGTTGGAATGATTAAAAAGAAGTGATATCAAAAACGTCAATTTTCTATGTTTGAAGGAATTAAAATAATTCCTTCAAACATAGAAAATTGACGTTTTTGATATCACTTCTTTTTAATCATTCCAACACTTGACGACTATTTTTACACGTAGTGTTTTTTGGGGGATAATAATAACACTCTTTAGTGGAAGGTAACCACCAGGCGAGGTTAATGCTCAAAGCATTTTCTACCACCTAACCGTCTGAGTCACATTATTATGTGGTTACAAACTCAAATTAACGAGGAAAAATTCATGCTCTGGGTGGGATTCGGACCAACGGCAACGGATCCCTACACTACCTGAAGTACCAGACTAGCGCGTTGACCACTTGACTACCAGTGCACAGCACAGGCATTTGAAAATGGCTCGTAATCAATAGCGGACTCTGTATAGAATATTTAATTAATATACTCAATTATTTCCTCATTCAGTTAAGTAGATATGTGACCCCAATAAGTAATAATAGAAAGCTGAAGCCGGGATCCGACTGAGTGCAACATTTTGTGTCGAATTTAAATTCGATCACATTTTTGAAACGCTTCTCAACATTGTGAAACAAATTGTGCAATCAGTGGGATTCCGGTCTGAGGGTTAGGTGGTAGAAAATGCATTTAGCATTAACCTCACCGAGTATTATTTCTATCATAATATTATCATTCACGTGACGGTTACATAAAATTATGTATGTACATTCAAACTCAAGCACCAATTATTTGTTAGAAGGTTCATATTAGAAATTCTAAGTAATGTTATTTGTAATATTTTTATGTAAACTAGGATTCTTTAAAATTTGCACTCAACGACTCGAGTTTCACCTAGGCTCGTAGTAATCGTGATCAAGCCTACGAGCCTAGGCGAAAGTCGAGACGGTGAGAGAATTTTTTTTTACAGAATTCTAGTTTTACAAAAAAAAAAAAATATAATAGATCAAGCACCATTCGCAAATCCACCGAAAAACTTCACAGTTTGAATCCTGGAAAACTTAGCGTCACGTCAATAGTACGTTGAATACCCCTGTTCTTGTTCTCTCATAAATCATAACTTATAATAATCTATAATATAACTTAAAATAATCATAACATATAATCATAGTTACTGAACTGAAATCATAACATCATACCTAGTTAAAAAGTATAAAATATGTTAGAAAATTGTCTGATAGATTTGATGGATATGCTGTGCGGAATGGCAACCAGTCAAAGACTGGCAGCTCCTGTTGTAATTGTTACGTAACATCAACCAAGTTGAGGACTTGATTGGGTGGTCATTCAAATTCAAAACCTGATGTTGGCTATTCCAAGCGGTCCATGCCCATTGCCCAACCCAGGCTTGGTGATGCTAATGTGGGTAGCTGGTTGGTTAGTATCCAGAGAGTTATAGGGTCTCCTTCTGAGCTTAGCAGTTGTAAGAGATTTTAAACTTCAAAACAACATAAACCTGGATGAGTGCGAATAATAATAATAATATCGCCCTATTTATACTGACCGACTAGAACTAATGAGTCCCAAGATTCCAGCAGTATTATTATGTGGTCAATTCCAAATGGGAGGATAACTTGTCATGTCCCGGCTGGGTTTCGAACCCGCGACTTCTGGATTACCAGACTGACACCGCGATGCCTTGACCAAATGACCACCTAGCTACCGGGACTAATTTCATTTCAGGTGTATTGCATAGTTTCTTTTTTTGTTTGTTTAACGTTGCTTTCAACTGCATGGTCATCGTTTCTTTTCTTTCTGCTTTCAGAATCCCATTCGTACAGAAGTGCCTGATTGACATGAACATCATTTCGGAGATGTCCCCTCACAAGAAAATGCCCCTGGAAGGGGTGAGAATTCTGGATGTGGGATGTGGAGGAGGAATCTTGAGTGAGGTAGGCGGAGTTCTGTGCATAATTTAAGCTAATTAAAATGCAAACAGTTTCCCTTTTTTTTCGTCTCAGGAATATCAAACAATGTTAAAATTTAATTAATACAAAGTACAAAGTGAAAAGGTCATTGGTGTTGGGGTTGACAATCCTGTTAAGGTTTAATAATTAAGTGCTAAGGTTGGAATGAGGAGTTGAGGGTCGCTAACAAGGCAGGTTTGTCTAAAAACCTGTGAGAACATGCCATTAAGTTGTTATTTTTTTTTTATCTATTTACATATATTATAATAAAAACAAGCCAACATTTCAATAGATAGTACAATTGTCCCATTTGAGTGATGACGTTAAAATCATGTTAATTATTTCACCTCTAAGTGACGAATTATGAAACAGGATTAGACTTAATCTAAGTGGACATTATTTTCTTCTGTGACATGCGATAATTTAATTTTTTGTATCAACGTATATTTTTTTTTGATTTAACGTCTTTTTTAACTACATGGTCATATCACGATTGGTCGTACAGTTTTTCAAATTGAACTTTTCAAGCCTACTGGAGATGTTCGAATTTGAGTAGTCACCCACCTACTACTAACATATCTGGATGTTGCTTTTCAGTATTTTTTGAAAATAACTGATTTATTCAGAAGAAACATGCTCACTTGCTTTTAAAACCTTGAAGTAAACTTATTTTGTGAACTTCCTTTACGTTTACTTTTTCAAAGTATAATTCACGTTTACAGAAAGGTTTACTGTTTTTAAAGGTAAGTGTTCTCCGGAACCGCTTTCGCATTACTTCAGGCCACTTTACCTTTACATCCATGCCATTCCGGAAACGGAAAATTTCGGTCAGAAATTTTCGTTCCGACCGGGATTTGAACCCGCAACCTCCGGGTCAGTAACCAATGCTCTTAACCACTGAGCCATAGAGGTCGGCAAAGGTTTACAATTAGGTTCTGTGCTATCTGGGTATGTGTTTCGTAATGCTGTTCTAATTTCTATCCAGCAAATGTGGATAGAGTTTTTATTATGATCATTGGTACAAAAGTACATGTTTACACTAGCTTTTATGATGTCTCTTTGAATAATCACGGGAATATAGTTTTGTATAAAGTGAATGAATTTTTTGTTATGATGTGAGAACAATGATTTATTTGTTTTGGCAGACTAAGTGACAGAATATGTATAGTATAGAGTATAGTAGTGCTTAATATAATGTCGGCTTGAGACAGGGAGTCCCATTACACCAACACTACGCAGGTAGAGTTTATTATTAGAACTATGAGTAATATTGTTTACATAATTATTTCTCATGAACTGGTAATAATTAATAATTCTGTGTCGTGAGATAGGTGTTAATACCTAAATCACGGTGGTGAGAGGATTTTATGGACGCCCTGATTCAATGTCTAGCCTTTTTTCATGTCCATTAATTATATTTGGTTTTAACGTCTAGACTTGAGGTAGACAGGACGGGGGTTTTACCCTCCATTCGCTGGGAATCGTACCAGATCCTCACATCAACCTCATCCAGCCTGGGTAGGGCCGGAATTGCTAGACTCAAATGTTCGGAGGGAACAGAATTTTCTGTGCGAAAAATCTGCTCCAATCGGGAATCGAACTCAGGATCTCTGTACTACGGGTATTAGTCACAACCGTTACGCTACGGAACCTGGCATGAACTGGTCACACCTACTAAGTTATAGAAACATATTCTTGATTTATATTTGGCTTCAACATAATATTGGCAACACGAGTGATTCATCTTCTTAATTCACTGAAAAAAATTTATTGTAGGGCTTACTAAAACTTTAGTAAATTTCACAAGTCTTAGGGTTGATTGAGTGACAGCAAAATGTTTTGTTAAGATTACAAATCAAATTTCGTAAACTCTATTTAGTAAAGATAATGATATCTTTCGTTCATCCAACAAATTTATGTTTAGTTACTTTTACTAAACTCATCATTGTATTTTTGACAAGAAAAAATTCCATTGTCTTTACTAAAGTATTTAGTAAGGTCTCAAGCATGCATTCATAATGCTTACGAATCATCTTGTTATGCTTATTAAGGTTGTTTCTTTCAATTTGTTGAATTTACAATACTGTTTAGTAAAGTTTACAAAATACTTCATTAGTCCATTCAATCGACTCAGTATGGCTTATGATAGTGTTTTGTAATTTTAAACATAGTAATAGTTGATTTAACAACCAGACTTGTTATTGCTTACGCCAGAGATTGGTTAAATCTACTGAACTGTTTAGTAAGTTTAAGCAACGCATTTCGTTCACACTATTGACTCGTTTAGTTAACCTCACGAACAATATTATAGTAAATTTTACTGATAGTTTCAGTATAAACTTTACTGATAGTTTCAATAAACTTCACTGATAACCTCAGTAAACTTCACTGATAATCATAGTGAACTTCAGAAACGCCTGTAGTAAACTTTTACAACAATGTCAGTTACTAAGTCATTATGAGAAATTAATTCAAAATATAATTGCAATAATTTAAAAATAGACGTGTATGTAACACTTTTATTGAGAAACACAGATTCATTTGTTTAAAATGCAATAAGAGACATTTAAAATCCATACAATTAAAGTTTTAAATGATGAAATAACTATGCAAAATAGAGTTTTAAAAATTTAAACCTCTTAAACACAAAAAACATTTTTTATTATATAAATAAAAAAGAATCACCAAATTCACACGACTCACTTACACAACACACTAAGTGCACATCAACCACATTAACATAACCAACAAACACAGACTTAGACAACACATCAAACAACCAAAATCTCACACCACCTATCAACCAAATCCAGACTTACACAAAACACCCAATAACCAAACTTTCACAATACCTGTCAACCCAAACCACACAAAACATCTACGAATAAACCCAAGACATTATTAATATTAACTATTTAAATATTAAAATTAACTGTGTAATTAGATATTAACGTTCTCCAGTGAACGTTAATATTTAAATAAATAAATCAATTTGATTTTGAAAAAAAACAACAATACCATTTTAAAAAGATATGACGTAATAATCACAGGGCCATCAATCAACATAAAACAACTGAATGAACTGAATCTGAAATCGATTTCGGTATCTATTAATTGTTGTAGATCTTTTGTCTCTCTCGTCTCTCGACACACTTGTTTTAGCAAGAATTTTGTTCAATCTACAATTCTGTTTAGTAAATCTAATCAAAGAGTCTTGTAACCGTCATTGACTAGGGGTGATTAACAAAACTTTCGTTGGGACTACAAATGATTTTCATAACGACTGAGTTTTACAAAAAAGTTTAGTATACTTAGCTAAACAAATCTGTCAGAAATCTGAAACCGTATGGTTCATTTAACAAACATGTTTTGTAATTTTAGATAAAATCTTGTTAAACCAACGAATACTGTTTTGTGTATTTTATCATAATTATATAAATCTGGTAAGATTAACGATTTTTGTTTGTTAATTATCAGACATGTACTAATCAGGTGGTATTTTTAACAGAATAATTTTATTAGATTTAACCAAACTTTTTGTAAATCTTACCAATATATTGGTAATAGATCCAGCAAAACAGAACTTGGTAAGCATAACTAATGTTCTGATTGCGGTAATTAACACGTTAGTTGGTTTTACGATCAGACGATTTACAAGAATTGATTGATTATTCTTACGAACGCCCAGGTAAAATCTCAAATGACTATTAGTGGGATTTATCAATTTCTTGTTATTTTAATGAAATTTTTGATTAAAAATCCTTTACAAAACTGTTTAGTAAAAAAGAACCTAAAATTTTTTTCAGTGTATACTTTATAGATTCGACCCTAGCCTACCTTGACGTTGCTTAACATGATGTAATCCAAACACGACCAATATGTATATGGAACATACTCAGTTCGATTGGACTAAAATTACACTTTTTATCGCGTTACATGCATAGATATATATATCTCCCTTGCCTTTATCCCATATTAGCTTATGTTGCTTTTGAGGTCGGCATTGTTCAACCTCATGGTTGAGGTTGGTAGGGTGGAGCACGTTTTTTATGGCTGGATGCCCTTCCTAACGCCAACGATTCTATTTGATTTAACGTCCTGGATTAGGACGGGGGTTTTACCCTCCATTCGCTGGGAATCGTACCAGCTACCCACATTAACCTCACCCAGCCTGGGTAGGGCCGGAAATGGCAGCCTCACGTGTTTGGATGGAACAGAATTTTCTTCGAAAAGTCTGCCCCAGCCGGGAGTTGAACTCGGGAACTCTGGACTACGGGCAGTAGTCACAACCATTACGCCACGGAGGCTGCATGCATAGATATATGTATGGTTAAATACCTAGATCAATCAAAGACAATACTCACTTCGTTCGCAAATATCCAATTGTCTCAGCTGCTGAATGAGTTGACTAATTTCCAAGATAATTATTATCCTCTTCCACCCAGCCTTATTATTAAATTATTTGCTAGACAACAGACATTAGTACAGCGCAAATAACAATTACCTAGAAAAAAAATTAAAAATGGAAAAAAAATAAATAATAATAATAATTTATTTCTTTGTATTATTATATCACAACTGTAGTGGGCAGCGCAGAATTATAGGACTTTTCCGTCGTTTTAATATCCCAATATATCATATTTTTGTCTATAATTCCGCCACTGGTCGCTGGTAACATTAAATCAGCTACTCATTTTCCTCACGAGATATAAGTGGACCCCGAACACGCAAGTACAGAGCAGAAAAAAAATCATGCCCCGCTGGGAATCGAACCTAGGTCACCGTGCGTGCAATGCCTAGCGCGCTAACTCACTCTGCCACGGTGACTTCTAATGGAAACAAAAAAAAAGGAAGAAGAAAAATATTGATAAATATATAAACACACTAGCGGGCTGTCGCCCGCTTTGCGGGCCGAGGCATGGCCGTGAAAGCAAAAAATCCTTTTTCGCCAATTGCAGGTGTTGTAGTGGGAGTTTCGAACAATCCCGTCTTATTGCACATCTAGACTATAAGACAAAGCTACCTACCAAATTTCAGCTTCCTAGGACTTACGGTTTGGGCTGTAGAGCGATGATCAGTCAGTGGTCAGTGGTCAGTGAGTGTCTTTGACATTTATATATAGAGATAAATGTCCTAATTAAAGGGCAGCGTTATTGTTTACGACAATCTCTTTCACCCAACCAGCCTTACATCATTTTCCCCTAACTTCTATGTTCATTGTTTGACTTATTTTTTAGGGCCTGGCCAAAAAAGGAGGCGAGACGACGGGCATTGACCCTAGCGAAGATGTAATAAGAATGGCAAAGCTACATTCCCAATCTTTGGAAGCTCATATTCCTAAACCAAGGTAAGAGAAAAAAGATTGGGTAGAAGAGATTGGCGCGGGCAATAACCCCGCCCTTTAGATAGGGCAATAATATTATTTTCTTCTTGTGCACTGGTAGTCGAGTGATTAACGCGCTAGTCTGGTAATCCAGGTAGCGTAGGGATCCGTTGGTTCGAATCCCACCCAATGCATGAATAATAATTATGAATATTTCCTCATTAATTTGAGTTTTTCGACCACATAATTATAAGACTCTGAGTGTTAGGTGGTCGAAAATGCTTTGAGCATTAACCTTGCCTGGTGGTTACCTTCCTCTAATGCTAGTGAGTATTACTATTATTCTTTGTTATTTGTTTATTTATTTTTCAAACTATTTTATCATTTATTTATTTTTTCTTAATTTTATATTGTAAATATTGTAGATTACTTTGTCCTCCTAATAAAGATTTATATAATATCTAATAATGAGTGCAAAATCAATTGAGTTTTTGTTTATTAAAAATGAGTGTCTCATAGATATTTTTATTTCGTACCTCTGAAACAGCAGCTACTGTAGACGCTTGTGGTCTGTGTTGTAGCCTGCCCGTCCTGTAGTATGCCTCCCCTCTAATGGGCAAGATTTCGAGAAGTGACACAATACTTCCCATTTAGGTGGTGGTTGCACACAAGCACATCAGAAGGTATCCCTTACAAACAACTGTAACCAAATTTTGAATTCAATTTTTCTGGGTATTGAACCCGTGACCTTCCGCATGACAAGCGATCATCTTACCACTTCACTAATCGTTGGCTCTATGAAATTAATATATTATATTTTTTGAGATAATTTTCTTTATACAATTGAACGGGGGAAAAAAATAAACCCTATTACGTAACCAGGCTCAGAATGTGACCTTGTTTTATATTCATGCAGTGACCTTGGACACTTGGACTGCCCGGATAGCAAGTACTTTATGGAAAACTGTATAAAAAAACTGGTCAAAGATCTCAAAAAGTAAAAAAAAAAAAAAAAACATTTTACAGACAGAAATCGGAAATTTTATTTACAGACTTGCAAGAACGCATACATAAATATGTATATCTGTAAATTCTTTAACCATCATAATATATTATAAACAATATAAATCTTATTTATATTGTTGTACCTGTTGTATTTTAATTTTTATAATCATTTGTTTCTACATAATTATGTCCTATTAATAAAGAAATCAATTTTTCAGTTAAATACCCATGTTAGATACTCAAGTAGTTAGATACCCAAGTATTTCGGTCACAATAGATCTAATAGAGATCGGTCTGAAAAATTGAGGCTCCTCTTGTGGGACTCCAACCAGTTCATAATAAAAGGTACCCTAGTAGTCAGATAATTACGGGTTTGAATCCCAACCGAGACGGAACAGTATGTTTTTCTATAGAATTTAACTGCACGGTCATATACGACGGATCCTCTATTCACAAGAAAATCTCAAACCTGCTACCCACTTTAACCTCACCCAGCCTGGGTATGGCTGGACAACCACCATCTAGAAGTCTTCACCTCGCTGGACGTTGCTTTACTTCGCTGATCCTACAAGAACCGGTACATTTAACGCGCCATCGAAGCTGGCATAGTGTGTTAAGCTTCTGAACAAGTATTCGAAGGAATCTACTGCGTCGATTCTCATGCACTTTAATTGCACTGTTAGTCAAGTGGTTAACGTGCTAGTCTAGTAATCCAGGTAGCTTAGGGATCCATTGGTTTGAATCCCACCCAGTGCATGAATTTTTCCTCATTAATTTGAGTTTGTGACCACATAATAATAAGACTCTGAGGGTTAGGTGGTAGAAAATGCTTTGAGAATTAACCTCGCCTGGTGGTTATCTTCTACTAAAGAGTGTTATTATTATTGTTATTGTAAAATTTATTCCTTTCCCTAAACTAGGCTATGTAATTGGCGTATGTGTATAGAGTTTTTATCACTCTGCACAGTATTCTCGAAGAGTTTGACTTATTTGATTGAATAAAGTTGTCATACCTACACATTACACAATTGCCAGAACACAGAAAAATAAGTAAGAAAAATTAAAAAAAGCTGCATTCACATTTTTGTTATTTATACACTCAATATTATCAAATCATAGGAGACCAAAAAAATACAATAAAATTTATTTTTAACAAGTGTTGTCTCTGTGTGGGGGGCAAGATAGAGCAGGGCTATCGCCATATGTTGGGGTGTTAGAATCACGTAACGCGAAAAACTTGGTCGCGACGCCTTGCTTCGGTAGCAATAAGAGCATAAATAACAATAAGGGCGGATGATTAAGAACACTGCAAGTTAAATTAGTAACAACTAAAGAGAGTAGAGTTTATTGATAAAAACACAATTAATTTACAGGTGTAACTTAGTAAATATGAAATTATACAAGTTGTAAGTTATGAGTTATTAAAGTGGACTGTATGATTTAGATGATGAAAAGGTCTGAGCTATGCCAAGCAACAATTATCACCGAAGAAGTATCTTGGTGATTTAAACTGTATAGCACTTTAGGCAGTCAGAAACTCAAGTATCAACTGGTTCCTGTTCGCGAGAGAACTTAGAGTAATTAAAAACACAGAATGAAAACTTGAGGGAAAAAAGAACTGGTAAACAAAATAACACTTTGTACCAAAAGCCGAGTTGACAGTTAATGCACAACCGGGGAGCAACTGCTGGTGAGTTGGAGTTAGTTTTACAACTGCGAGTGAGTTGGAGTGTAAAGCACAACTACGAGTGACTTGACGACTAGTTGGTGACTTCACAGCTTGTTAGTGACTTTACGACTTGTTAGTGACTGCACTACTTGTTTGTGGCTTTACAACTTGTTTGTGACTGCACTACTTGTTTGTGGCTTTACAACTGACTTGAGATTTGAACTCAAGTCCTTTAAGAAGATTCCTTCCGAAGGGGAAATCGGCAGGACTTTGTTCCGGCCTTTAGACCATAATCGGTAAAACCAATCAGAGTCAAGGAGGAGGTCCCAAAGGTTCAAATCTTGGGGATTCCCATGAGGGGAAATTAGAGGAAAAATTGACTAATTATTATAGTCCGTCCCTGATATTCTATGATCGAGACGGTATGTCTAAATTGATTAGGTAAGATTCTTAAAACAATAAAAAATAGTAACTATAAAAGGTTATGAGGAAAAAATATGATTTATGAGGGTATGTGTCACCCACTGAACAATATTTGAGGCATTCGTTTTCTGTCGCATACCGAGAAAAAGATTATAAGTAACAAATGTAAAATACCTACAAAAAGGATACCGGAAATCGGTAATAAATGAATGGGCTATCATAAAAATATAGAAAGCGATATTAGATCCTTAAGACAAAGGACTTTTGCGAGGAAAGATCACAAGAAATATTACATTAGGTAATATTATTTCGTGGAACTTAAAAAATGAATCTCGTGAGAAATTATGTTCAGGAAAAAACCCAAATTGTGTTCGGTTGAAAGACTGAACAAGTGTCAAGATAGAGAGAGAGAGATTGGTATAAAAAATAACTTGCTAAAAAAACACTTTAGGTAGGTATTTTATGGAACTCCTTGTATTGTACGAGGTCTTCCAGTAAATGAAAATCCCCCAAAAATACACTTCGTGTGCAAAAGACACCAAAAAAATTAGATTCCTTCAAAATATTTACCTTAAAAACAAGTGCCTAAAAAGGAACTGATATCAAATGAATGCCAAGTTCTCCTAAACTGAAAATCATTTGCCCATGGTAGAAAGGAGTCTCAAGCACAGAAATCAAACTGAGGATTGGACATGACATTTCCCATTATTCTGCTATTTACCAACGCTAAAAATTAACATTAAAAATCTTGGCAAGTTTCAAAAATTAAAAAAATGCTTTGAACTTGCCAAGATTTTTAATGTTCATTTTTAGCGTTGGTAAATAGCAGAATAATGGGAAATGTCATGTCCAATCCTCAGTTTGATTTCTGTGCTTGAGACTCCTTTCTACCATGGGCAAATGATTTTCAGTTTAGGAGAACTTGGCATTCATTTGATATCAGTTCCTTTTTAGGCACTTGTTTTTAAGGTAAATATTTTGAAGGAATCTAATTTTCTTGGTGTCTTTTGCACACGAAGTGTATTTTTGGGGGATATCAGATATTTTTTGTTTGTTACATTTTTTGAAAAGTTCACGCGAGCACCAACTATATCCTTGAAAATATAGGTGGCTTAAACTTTTTCTTTCTCATCATCTCTATTTTTCCCGGTAGCTCAGTAGCTCAGTCTGACCCGGTAGCTCAGTGGTAAAGGCGGCACTCTGTGAATCCAGAAATTCCAGAAGTCGCGGGTTCGAAACCCAGACGGGACATGACAAGTTATGCTCCCATTTGGTTTTTTTTACCACATAATAATACGTCTTGGGCTTACTGCTGGAATAATGGGACTTAATAGTTATAATCTGGTATGATATTCAGGACAGTCAGTTCTGGGCTTAGGTATTTTTTTTTATTTTTTTTTTTACTTTCCTTATCTTATAATAAGGAAAGTATTGTATTCGTCTAAAATTTGACCTACCCAGTTTTTCACATTTCTGGACGAATCATGGCCTCAGGATACCAAAAAAGTTGTTTTCAGCCATTGGTCCGTGCGTCTGTCTGTCTGTCTGTCTGTGTGTGTGTGTGAACAGGATATCTCAAGAACGGTAAAAGCTAGAGACTTGAAATTTGGTACCTAAATTGATTTTATACACCAGACAAACCACGAAACTTTTGGTTGAAATCGGCCGCATTCTGCGGCCACAGGGCCGCAAATGCTAGCCGCAAGCGCTGCTTCTTTAAATTGGTTAAAGATACAAAAATTTTTAGAGAACAACATTTTCTTAGATTAAAAAAATAATAGGGGTCTATTCTGATCATTTTTTTGATATCTTGAACTTTTTTACACTCGGACCCAATTTACCGGTATTTCGGGGGGACCCGCTTTGACTAACTTTTTTATTATTCATCCTACATGGGGGTTGTGACATATCAAATTCAATGATTTTGAAGTGCTGATTACGAATTTGGTATTGGTTTTTACTTTCCTTATTAGTTATCTGTTACCGTTGAGTCATCAGTGGCGGAATTCGACTCCTTTTTGGGGGATAAGGAAAGTCGTGTGATGTTTACACCAGATTTTTTTTTTCTTCAAAATATTACGAAAGTTGGTATCAAACTTGCGACCGAGTGGTTCGAAAACGCATTACAAAACAACTAATTAAAAAGAAACACTTTCCTTATCACTCGAAAAGAAGTCAGATTCTGCCACTAGGCCGCATTGTTTGACCAATTTTAACTAAATTAACAATTAACTAAAAGTTTCGTTGTTCGTGTGGTATATAAAATCAACTTCGACACCAAATTTTAGCTATCGAGATACTTATCTTGTTCACAGACAGGCGGACGCACGGACTAATCAACGAAACAACTTTTTTGTTTTTTTCGTCTAAGGCTATGATTTGTTCAGAAATGTGAAATACAGGCTAGGCCAAATTTTCGACGATAAGGAATGTATTATAGGATAAGGAAAGTAAAAAATTGCACGAATTCGGAAATCGAATACTTTTTAAAAATTATGTACAGCTGTACCTACAGTGTACAGTTGTACACACATGAAGCAAATTCTTTAAATATGCAATCTGAAAAAATTCTGAAAGAAGCAGGTACACTCTCTTATGAGTTATCAATATTGTTTAGAATATCACACGTTAACCCAAAATAACTCAAGTAGAATCTGGGGTCAATGTAAATAAATGGACGGGCAGCATTCGATTGCGCGACCTGCTACCTGAAATATAAAAAGGTATGTTCGATTCCGCTAGGCTCGACAAGAGAAAACAAGTTCTCTTTTGATTTTTTTCGCAATACGTAGATACTACATAGATACCGATTGGATTAATCTTTTATGGTTTTGTTTACCTTTCTTTTGTGTTTAGTTATGTAAAGTCAAGCCTTTTCTTATGAGAACGGTAATTCTCAGAAACTGCAAAGACTACAGAAGTAAAGAATCTTAAGTGCAGGTAGGTGCATCGCACAATACTTCCTTACACAATACTTCCTTACATAACCAAATTAATTATTTAGGTAGTAGGTAGCTACATGTTTACAAAACAATCTAAATATAAACAATAGAAAAATGAAGAAGTAAAGATTATATTTATTATGTAATCCATGCACTGTGAACCAAGTCAAATATTTGAAACCTTTTAAATATTACCTGCACCAAACGTACCCTTCCGGCCTTTGTATAGTAGAGCTCCTTTTACTCGTAACGAGTGAGAGTGAGAGAGTGTACTGAAAATAGATATTTTTAGGTCCGCAACATTGTAAGAAATTCTGGAATCTGATTGGTTCTCATATTTTGTCGTGATGATTCTCAACTATCATAATGAAATGGATATACTATAGTTATCTATGTGTGTTATGTATGCATGCTCAGCGAGGATCTCAATTCTCTGAGGATCTGAATTTTCCGTATGGTTGCAATATCGTCAACCAAAACTCAAACTGCCGAATCTCGGCTTGCAGGTCTACATATTACTTTGCAAAATACTAAAACTTAAGATGATTTTAACAAGTAAAAACTCGTAGTGTGGTTTTTTTTATAGCCTCGTACCTCGTACATTAATTTAATGTATTACTTATATACAATATTTAATTATTTTAGTTTTTTATACGTCATTACAAATTATACCTATTACTTACATTAGATCAAGTAGGTATTTTCAATATAATATTGTTAAAGATATTAGGTATTTCATTGAATAAAACTCACTCACATCTTTAAAATAAAACTAGACGAAGAATAATATAATTCATCTAAAAGACCGAAGAACCTTAAAAAAATCGAAGAAAGGCAGCAAACACAACCATTACTCATACATTTCATTTGTGGAATCCCGGAGACTCGGAGAAGATACTCTAATCCAAATTATATTGTGCGCTACCAATGACTGAAGAAGCTTATAACTTAAAAACCGTAAATTTTTCGAAGATGGCTATTCTGACAAGGAATCATCTGCCAAAACTCAGCAATATGTCTTGAAAGTTTCAGCTCGATACAATAAAGCCTTAATAGCGATTCATGTGATTACGTGAAGAGAGGTCGGTGAACGTCAGAAATCAACAAAAAGTCTTATAACTCATAAATGGTTATAATGAAAAAAAATTACATAGAATAAAAAAAGCTGAAAATTGGTCAAATAATTAACATACAAAGTTTCAGCTTTCTAACATCAGCCACATTTGAGATATGGGCGGATTGGGCGGTACCGCCAAAGCGCCGCCGAGTGACCGCGGAAGTTTTTTTTTGTTGAAAACCTCGAGCTACAAGCATTATGAACTCATAACCAAATTTTCATAATATCAGCTTGAACCATATGCCCGTGGTAAGATCGAATGCGGAAAAAAAAAAAAAATAATAAAGTATGAATCTTTTACTAATTTTGGGGGTGCTCGTAAAAGCGGTTAGGGGTGTCAGAAAAAGGTCAAATAAAAAGTAGTCATCTTCTATTCGACGAGGAAAACACGAATATGAAGAAAAATAATTAAAAGTTTTGTCCAAGAAGTTCAAAATTACAAAGGAAAATACATACGAACTATGTTTAGCGTAAGTATAGCACGCTCGTTTTGTTTTTCTTGGCGTTGCAAAACTAGCGTTTTGCTTGATATAGAGACCAATGACCAAAAAAAAAAATATTCCTTTGTTTTTGTTTTTATTGTTGTTGGAAGTTTTGCTAAAACCAGAAAAACCTTGAAAAATTATATCATTATCTTGTTTTTTAAGTGGCAACAATGTGCCATTTCTATAGTGTCCATTCTACTGCTTCAGCGAGGACATTAAACCGCACAAAAAAATCTTTGGAAATGCACAGAGTGGTTTGTGTTGTACCTGGTTTTTTCCACTGGAGTCTTCTATCTATCTCTTATTACATTATATAGTGGTGCATGTCAACATGTAATGGTCATACACATCACTACTGGAGATCTTGAACTCTGAGACTGGAGTAACAATTCACTGTCCATTGCCAGAGACTGGAGTAACAATTTATGGTCCATTACCAGAGACTGGAAATATTATAATATCGCTTTATTTATACTGCCCGATTAGAACTGTTTAGACCCATTATTCCAGCAGTGAACTCAAGACTCATTATTATGTGATAAAAATCTCAAATGGGAGGATAACTTGTCATCTCTCGGCTGGGTTTCGAACCCGCGACCTCGGAATCTCTGGATGCACAGAGTGCCGCCTTTACCGCTGAGCTACCGAGACAGACTAGGAATAACAATTTACTGTCCATTACCAGAGCTATTATTGAATTAATAGACGTTTTTGTAATACCTCTGTGGCGCTAAGTCACGGATTGCGTACCGTGTAAGATAGGGAAAACCGACGCTTACCTATGACTTAGGTTATATTAATTTCGCCCCTAGTAATGTTATCCCAAGCCACTTAAGCCAGCATCTTAAGCCAATTGGTACGCTGAACTCACCAGTTCTCGTTCTGTCACTGAAGTGAAGCAACGTCCAGCGAGTAACCCTAGTGATGTTGGCAATTCCTGGCTCCACGCAGGCTAGATGAGGTTAATTTTAGTAGCTGGTTCGTGAGTTTACATTGAATATATATAAGCATGCACTTTGAATCGACGTAAAAAAAATCTGGTGTAAACATCACACGACTTTTCTTATCCCAAAAAAGAAGTCGAATTCCGCCACTGGTGACTCAACGGTAACAGATAGCTAAAAATCAATGCCAAATTCGTAATCAGCACTTCAAAATCATTCGATTTGATATGTCGCAACCCCCATCTAGGGTGAATAATAAAAAAGTTAGTCCAAGCGGGTCCCCCCCAAAATACCGGTAAATTGGGGCCGAGGTCTAAAAAGTTTAAGATATCAAAAATATGATCAGAATAGACCCCTATTATTTTTTTAATCCAAGAAAATTATGTTCTCTAACTTTTTTTGTACCTTTAACCAATTTAAAGAAGCGGCGCCAGCGGCTAATATCTGCGGTCGCAGAATGCGGCCGATTTCAACCATGACGAACCATTCATGGTTCGTCTGGTGTATAAAATTAATTACCATACCAAATTTCAAGTCTCTAGCTCTTACCGTTCTTGAGATATCCTGTTCACACACAGACACACACACCATAAGTTTCATGGTTCGTCTAGTGTATAAAATTAATTACCATACCAAATTTCAAGTCTCTAGCTCTTACCGTTCTTGAGATATCCTGTTCACACACAGACACACACACAGACAGACGCACGGACCAATGGCTGAAAACAACTTTTTTGGTATCCTGAGGCTATGATTTGTCCAGAAATGTGAAAAACTGGGTAGGTCAAATTTTCGACGAATACAATACTTTCCTTATTATAAGATAAGGAAAGTAAAAATGTTTGATATTATGTAACTGCATGGTCAGTTGGAACCGATGTAAGAAAAATATCATTCCAGGTAAATAGGTTTGAAGTAGTAGTCACCGTGGCCGAGTAAGCAATGTTAAGCAATGTTCATTGTTCAGGAAAGTGAAGACTTATTAAATTTGTTGACTTCGAGGTTTGAACCTTCCTGATATTGGTTGTTCTCGATCCAACTAAGACTAGCTGAGGTTATAGTAATACTAGGTTGTAAGGCTCTTGCAAATGAAGGTTAAAAACCTTTCTGTCGAATAACTTGATGTTATATAATATATATAGACACTTAGACACGGCACGTAGCAGTAGCGACAAAAAATGTTAGAAAAAACTGGTTCGATTTTGCATGTTAGATATCATTCACTTCAATCGGAAATTTGCGATTTCAACTTGAGAGTTATTTTTTTTTAAATAAAACTTTCCTTTTCCATAAAAAATACTTTAGATAGGATGTATTCCTCTTCTTCTTTTACTCTGTCTTATCCCGCTCAAGCAGGGTCGACGTTGTTCAACCTCATAGTATAGTAGTGCTTTATTTAGACTGTCGGCTCGAGACAAGGAGTCTCATTATGCTAATGGTTTAATATAGCACCTCTTCATTTATTTTAAATTTTTACATGATTATTAAGCCATGTGGTCTGGTTGTTTCTTTCATGATACAAACCTCATGGTTCAGGTTGGTTGGTTTTGGCACTTTTTTTTACGGTTGGATGCCCCTACTAACGAGAACTATTCAATTTGATATAACATCCTGGATTAGGACAGGGCTTTTACCCTCCATTCGCTAGGAATCGTACCAGCTACCCTTATTAACCTCACCCAGCTTGGTTAGCGCGGGAAATACCAGCCTCACATGAACGGAGGGAACAGAATTTTCTTTGTGAAAAGTCTGCTCCGACGGGGATCGAACTCAGGATCTCTGGACTACAGGCAGTAGTCACAACCATTACGTCACGGAGGCTAAGTAGGATGTATTACATCAAAAAAATCTTATAATAGAAATCGGAAGTATTGTGTTCGTATTTGTAAAAAAAAATATTTCTTGCTTCTTTTTTGCTTCTGGGAAATCCAGCCAGATGATAAGTATCGGGGGGTGTTATTATTATTTCAATAAGAGAATAATAATACTTATTTGCTCTCATCTAGTACAACTTCTCACCTTTCAGTTTATACTGATTAAAATAGAGAGGTTAGTTGATGGCATGGAAATTCAGAACTATTACCTGCTGATGAGAGCAAATAAGATCGAAACAGCTGTCCAGGTATGTTCTGATATTCATGTAGGTACATCTAGTACAACTTCTCACTTTTCTGTTTATACTGATTATACGCGATTCCTCAAATGCCATTTTATTTTACAGGTATTTTGCCGACACCATAGATGACCACTCGAAGAAGTTCACCGACTATTATGACTGCGTCGTTTGCTCGGAAGTTATCGAACACATAGACGCCAAGGAGAGCTTTGTGGCCGAATGTCTGCGGGCGCTGAAGGTAAGTTCTGGTCGAGGGAGAAAATGGCATAAATTATTTAACGCTTAACTGCATAATGTAGCGTATCTCCTACATCAACTTTATGGTCCCTCTGGTGCTATCTGGGTTTTTTCTTTTCTTAATTATTGAAATTGCATTAGGTTGGCTGTCTTGTAGTGAGCTTCTTGTTTTTATGTGTTTTATGGCTAGCTTGTAGTGAGCAAGAACCAATCTCTTCTTGACAATATGTCAAACCAAAACAAAAGTTAATGTCACTCGTTGTTGAGATTCCGTGAGTGGTGCTTTTGTTTGTATTTTGTGATTTTCAAGGTAAGTTTTTTTTCCGTTACTAATTTTTTTCGGGTAAAAGAAAAAAATCATGCATTTAAGGGTTAAAACGTACGGAGTAAAATGTGCTACCCATAAAATTTGTTGGGACAATACATGAGTCATGCGTCACCATAACTTGAATTCTAACTTAATTCTAACTAACTTGAAGTATTGAAAATATTTCGGTTCCAAGTGGAGTATGCTATCAGGAAAGGTGGCTTTTTAGTGGGTGGAAATCCCACAGCCCAGGCTAAGACCTGGGGTGTGTCTTTAAAAGATTTTTCCTCGCCCTTCCTAAGAAAAACTTAATTCAATTTAATTTTCAAGTTTTAATAATTCTATTCATACCTCTACTTAACCTGACTGATACAAAGTATCTTGAACAAGTGCTGACCTCAGAAGCTGGATAATTATATTAATGAAAAAAAAAAAAAAAAAAAAAAAAAAACAATGAGGCATTACCGTACATCATTTTGGCCGTAACTCGGTGCCACAGTACTGAATGTTAATGTACTAACACATCCATTACAAACAACACACAAGAACTTGATTATACGTTACGTAACATTGAAGATTTTTTTGTTTCAAATCTGCTTGATAATTCGAACAGTGTAAAAACATTAATAACCGTCTTTTTTTTGAGATATGTCGATACCCGTACTTTTTTTTAAATATGTACTTGTCTCAATAACATATTTTGAATTAAAGCTAATATGTATTAAAAAATGTTTTTATTTGGACAGTAAATCGGATCTTCAATGAAACATTTCGTTTAATTCTAAATAATTAATTATTTTCCTATTTATTGTATATTGTTATATAATTATAATTTAAGAAATTGTTTATACATGTCATAGATAAATACCTATATTATTTTAATAAACAAGAAAGACTGTCTATTTATAAATAATTTGAACTTTGAGTCAGATATTACATGAGCTTCCTCTTCTGTCCCTCACTGTCACCCAGCCTGGAGGCAGCCTGATCGTCACAACCCCCCACAAGACTTACCTCTCCTACTTCTCCTATGTGGTGGTGATGGAGTACCTGGCTAGGAAAGTACCCAAGGGGACCCACCATTGGGGGAAGTTCATCGCTCTCAAGAGCATGAAGAGGATTCTCAAGAAAGGTAAGTGTGTTATCAAAGGTGGACGAGTCTACAGAGTGACGGTTGTGACTACTACCCGTAGTTCAGAGATCCTGAGTTCGATCCCCGAACGGAGCAGATTTTTCACACAGAAAATTCTGTTCCTTCCGAACATGTGAGGCTGGCATTTCCGGCCCTACCCAGGCTATGTGAGGTTAATGTGGGTGGCTGGTTTGACTCCCAGGGAATGGAGGGTGAAACCCCCGTCCTAATCCAGGACGTTAAATCAAATAGAATCGTTGGCGTTGGGAAGGGCACCCAGCCGTAAAAATGTGCCAAAACCAACCAACCTCAACCATGAGGTTGAACTACGTCGACCCTGCTTAAGCGGGATAATACAGAGTAAAAGAAGAAAAAGAAGAGGATGAGTCTATAATAACTCTTTATAATAATAACTCTTTATTGAGAAGAATAATATTGACAGTAATCATGAAACATCTTTTTTCTAGTTTGGGTTTAACGGTGGCTTTTAACTGTATGGTCATATTTCACGACGGGGGTGTTACCCTCTATTCGCAAGAAACTTACAAATATGCTACCCACATTGACCGGTGAGTGGTGGTAAAAAAAAGTTAAAAGACTGGTGTGGTGTAGAAAAAAAATCTAATATATTTATTTTCCCGTTTTTAGGGCGAATTTTCGTAGAATATTTTCTTAACTTAAAAATAGCCTGAATAAGTATTTTAAAAAGCACTTAAATTCGGTTGGTCACATGTCGTCCTCATCTTCCGCTGCAGGGTGGGCGCATTGGTGGCAACGGAACAGCCACTCGACAAAAAAGAGCGCGCGATTAGCTCATTGGTTAAGCACTCGCAAGTATTGTGTCACTTCTCGCCCATCTGAGGGTAGACACTAGACGTACTACGGGATGGGTACTTGGGTAGGCTACAACACAGACCACAAGCGTCTACCGTAGCTCCTGTTTCATGTCTATGAAATAAAAACTGTGAAGCACTCATCTTTAAAGAAAATAAAAAAAAATAGACATTTTTGTAATACCTCTGTGGTAATATCACAGGGTTTGAGTACTGTGTAAGATAAGGAAAACCGACGCTAAGCAATTACTTCCGTTATCGTTGTTAGAGTTTGTTTATTAATTTCGCCCGAAGTATAATAATTACGATTTTTCATTTTCAGAAGGCTGCAAAATTGGAAGATCAGCGAACGTCTACTACAATCCACTCTCTAAGACTTGGCACCGCAGTTCGATTCTAATTCCTCCAGTCAATTATTTTGTGCATGCCACAAAACCAGTTACGAATTGATTACTCTAATATAAAAACATGTGTTTTTTTTTCTGAAACCTATAAATTTTGTAAACTTAGGCAGAAATATATACACCAAACAGTCGATATTGTTACGACGCGCAGCGCTAGATTTGTAGAAAATCTAGCGCATGGATCCGTGATCCCACCCAATGCTTGGATATTTGGATATGTCTTCATTAATTTAAGTATATGACCAGATGACCACTAATAGCCGGGTTGAGATGCCTTTGATAGGTAGGATCAACAAGCTCAGGTAGATGTAAGGTCATTGGATCACTTTGAAGTTCTGTGTTTGGTGGAAATTGATCACGTGACCTTACATCTACATTATCTTGAACCTAGCATGCGTATCTAGACATGGATGATAATAATAATAATAAGACTATGAGCAGAGGTGAGGTAGTGGCAAATAATTCATTGGTCACTTTGAGTTAGTAACTAGACCCAACCATTAGTTGCTGTGAAATCATGTCATATTCTTATGCAACTCAGTAGTCAAGGTGTCTGACTGGTATTCTAGAGGTCGCGGGTTCAAAACCCAGCCGGGACATGACAAATTACTCTGTCATTCGGGATTTGACCGCATAGTAATTGGTCTTGGGCTTACTGCTGGAATAATGGGACTCAATAGTCTTAATCAGAGTCATCAAACAGTATAAATAAGGCGAGATTATTATTATTCTTAAATTTCTTGCATGAAAGGTCAAGGCTCTCTAAGGGCAGAATTTCGAACGTACAGCGACATCTATTAAAAAAGAGTGCAAGTTTCTGGTCTTTCGCCGGAAAAGTATAATCAATAAGTCTCGTGAAGCAAGTACGCAAATGCGGGATGGTAAAAAAGATTTTTCTGTTTCAGTAAAAACGTAGCGTTTCACTTTGGTTCTACGAGAGTGCTAGGTGTGAACTGTGAAACTTCATGCTAAATACATGGCACATTGTCTAGTTTCTGAATATTATCAGGCGTTCATAAGATTTTAATGATGATTCTACATAAATATAGGTATATTAAATTAATATTGCTTTTTCGTATACATCCTACGGACTATTATGTATGTATTTTACTTTTTAACATGCAAAAAGTGTCATTTTGATATTTCATGGCTCATTAAATTATTTTCCTTTATATTTGATTCACCAAATAGGCATTGTAGCCTATTAGGTGTAATAATTACAAAACGCGTCTTTAGCATTAATTACCGGTTCTACGGATCTTGAAAAACACCCAAAAAACACAAAACCAGGGAACGTTAACTATCCAAAACGATTGGTCAAATTTGTGATAGCGCTAATTTGACGAATCCTTTTGGAACGAACGTTCCCAATCCCTGGTTTCGTGTTTTTTATGTGATTTTCAAGTTCCGTAGAACCGGTCATAAAGCTCACTTCAGAGGTGTTTTTTCATGCATTCTTAATAACCTCACAAATCAGCTACTCAAGTTATATATTATCATACTGACTCGTTGGTTTGCACCACAATTTATCAATCATGTGGTGTTGGCGGGGAATGAAAAAGATCAAATGGACAGAAAGAATGAGTAATGAAAGAGTATTAGAACTGGTAGGAGAGACAAGACAGATATGGAAGACACTAGAAGTAAGGAGACATAAGTGGATGGGACATTTGTTCGAACACAACAGATTTATGGTCGAGATCATTGAAGGAAGAATGGAAGGCAACCGGGGACGAGGTCGACTAAGACTCAATTACATCGACCAAGTCATCAAATCTTCCGGGAGCAGAAGCTATGAAGAGATGAAGGAGAAGACAACAGACAGATTAGTGTGGAGGGCTGCCAACCAATACTCGGATTGAGAATAATGATGATGATACCCGTTATGACTGCTGCATTTCTAAATCCTCCAAGAGTCAAACAACTAGGTATTTTTTACTACACTCTTAGCAACAAATCCATTTGTTCTACAGATATTTTAGGATTTTTTTTTTTTAGGAACCTGAAAATAGTGTTCGTTTCTCTGGTTCGTCATCCAGGAAAGAAACCAGGGGTCTTGAACAGCATTTTTCAACACATTGTAATGATCATGTGCGACAGTAACAGATCCCCTGTTCATCTGATAGATAATGTACATTCTACGAGTAAAGAAAACCAAGTTTACAAAGAGAAAATAAAATTTCGAATTTATTCAAAATGTGGAGATAATAATAATTACAGAATATTTTATTATAAAGTTCATTACAGATAAAGTTTAATAATAAATATTTAACTCAAGAGATCACTTTGCACACACTTAATTTATAATATTGTCAAATTACCATTAGTGTACACAGGGATGCACCTACGTACGGGTACATACCTAGTTAATTTATTTCCAACACACAGCTAATATTCATAAGAGATAGCAATAAATTTTAAATTGTGATCATTGCTATTGTTTCGAATTTTCTTAATTTATTCGTACAAAATTGTCATGTGAATTCTTGGGTAAGCACTAATCCATTTTATAACATACCTACAAGTAGAACGCACTCAATTCTGGTTGAATTTTCATTTTCCTTCTCTTCTGCCACGACAATGCATACAATTTAATTTAGCTTTGTCAAGCCAAAAAGCAAGTCTACAAAATGATTGGTCCGTATTCATAACAAGTAGCAAAAGCTTTTCCTTGTGAAATTCGAAGGCATTGCCTTGGTCGGAATCCATTAACTTTTGAGAGCAATTGCTTTTCCTTGAAAGCAAAGCAAATGCTTTTCTTTCTCTGGAAGTACATGGTACGTGGATATTCAAAAAGTTGACATTTTCCTTTTTTTAATAGCTCCTCTAACTTAAACGTGGAGCAATTGCTTGCTAACAAAAGCAAATGCTAGCGGGCATTCCCTCTCTCTTATTTAATTTTTAATATAACGTTTTGTATAACATATTCACAATTAAACTTATTATTATTATCATTAGGAAATGGTTATGAATACGAAAAAGAGCGATTTGCTTTTTCTTCTACCTTTTCCTTCATACCTTTTGCTTTTACTTCTTGCTTTTGTTCACGAGCAATATTGCTTCTTTTATGAATACGGGTTGATATTAGGAAAGGAATCCAGCTGTATTATAATAATAATAGTAATAATATCGCCTTATTTATACTGCCCGATTAGGACTATTAAGCCCCATTATTCCAGCGGTAAGCTCAAGACTCATTATTATGTGGTAAAAATCCCAAAGGGGAGGACAATTTGTCATGTCCCGGCTGGGTTTCGAACCCACGACCTCTGGAATCTCTCGATTCACTGAGTCCCGCCTTTACCACTGAGCTACCGGGACAGACGTGGAAATGTGGAAGTAGCAGAAACAACCAACCCGAAAATCTCAAATATGAGGAAGAGATGGAAAAATATCGACCCCAAGCAAGGTTGGCAAAAGGTTCCTTTTGAAGAGCTCTAAGAAAATGAATGAATTTGGTTTTTTGTTTAGTTTTGTGCTCCCAACTGTCAGAGCTTGCAAAATCATTCGACGGAAAAAAATCCGACATGAGTGGAGCGCTCATGTCAGCTTTGCCTCGCTTTCCCAGTAAGACATAATATATACTACTTATTAATGCTTCATCTTTTATTATTGCTTCATCTGACATACTATCTATAGTTAATCACCATATTGTAATAATATTTTTTTATTGTGATGAGTGTTTCACAGCCTTTTTTATTTCGTAGCCATGAAACAGGAGCTACTGTAGACGCTTGTGGTATGTGTTGTAGCCTGCCCATCCCGTAGTATGCCTCCCCTCTCATGGACGAGAAGTGACACAGTACTTCCCATTTATGTGCTGGGTCAACCTTCCGGGAGCGCACCGGAAGGTATCCCTCACAAACAACTGTAACCAAATTTTGAATACAATTTTTTTGTCGGCGCGGGGTTTGAATCCGGGACCTTCCCCATGGCAAGCAAGTGCTTAACCACTGACCTATGCTATTTTTTCATCCTACTTGAGACTCGAAACAATGACTCTTACAACGAGGACTCTGGGCCTATACATTACATGGACCCACGACCCCAGACGATTTTACTTACAGCTTGAAATAGACGATTTTCGGGACTCCGTGTGGCATGTGGCCGCTTAAATTTAATAACATGGTTAGATTATTATTTTATGTGGCACTGGCTCTACCCCAGGGTCCAGGATATAGGCCTCCGTTAGGTTTGTGTGAACACAACTACGGTAAATCTACGCTGAAAGCGGGATTGAACCACCGACCTCCAGGTTACAAGTCCGCCGGCTTATCGATCAAGCTGCTGAGGTCGGTTACATAACATTATGTATAACATATTTTACATTATTTTGTAGAACATATTTTATACCATTTCGCATACCATATAATATATCATTTTGTGGAGCTATTCTTTTCAATGCATCCATTAGGACATGACCTTGTGCAACTTCTTCAAGTTGCTGAGAGCGGTCCTCTTGCCGGGTTCTATTAGGACCTGGGCATGACCTTGTGCAACTTCTTCAAGTTGCTGAGAGTGGTCCTCTCGCCGGGTTCTATTAGGACCTGGGCATGACCTTGTGCAACTTCTTCAAGTTGCTGAGAGTGGTCCTCTCGCCGGGTTCTATTAGGACCTGGGCATGACCTTGTGCAACTTCTTCAAGTTGCTGAGAGTGGTCCTCTCGCCGGGTTCTATTAGGACCTGGGCATGACCTTGTGCAACTTCTTCAAGTTGCTGAGAGTGGTCCTCTCGCCGGGTTCTATCCTCAGTGCCTCCTCGTAGCTTTTGGCCGCCTCCACGTATCTTCCATTCAGGTGGAGCATAGCGCCCAGGTTACTGTGGCTTCGGGAGTCCTGGGGAGAGAAGATAGGAGGGTGAGATTAGAGACTATGACCAAGGGCCAAAATATGAGACAGGATCAAACCATAGGCACTAACCCCGCCTTTTAGTTAGGACATAGGGGTGTATATCTTTATCTATTTATTTTTTCGTTTTCACTGTTTTTATTGTTTTCATCATTATTTGTACCACGCGAACGTCACTTACCTACTCAGTAAGTCAGTAATGTATTATTAAAAAATTAACGCTTCTAGCGGTAATTTTTTCATGTTTATAGAATAGAATATACCTTATTGATACTGCCGAGGTAAGACTGAAAAGTTCCTTTACTCCAGCAGTCAAACAGGTGTATTTTTTTTATGTGTAATTTGAAAAGCATTCTTCAATCTGGCGGCCTAATGGCCGGCCACCTTCATTGTTTCGACTCAAATTCTTACATTGGGCCTCAGCGACACGGCTCGCTTGTACATGAGTTCTGCCTGGATGCTTTTGCCGGCGTGTCGCAGGGCAGTGGCGGCTTTCTCCAACAGTTGATACTCCGCCGGCGCCAGCTCTACGGCTCTGGTGAACCTGTCTGCCGCCTCTTTGTACCTCTCGTTCTCAGACAGGAATTGACCTGGAAATAATAATAATATCGCCATATTTATACTGCCCGAGTAGGACTATTATAAAGTCTCATTATTTCAGCAGTAAGCCCAAGACATATAATTATGTGGTAAAAATCCGAAATGGGAGGATCGTGTCCCCGCTGGGTTTCAAACCCGCGACCTCTGGAATCTCTGGATTCATAGAGTGCTGGCTTTACCACTGAGCTACCGGGACAGACAGACTAAATAAAACGTTTAAAAACTTATTATACTGTGTTGGAGTACTCACAGTCACCATGGTCCAGCGATAGCTTGTTCGACTTGCACTTGAGGTGACCTGGGTTTGAATCCCGGCGGAGTCCGAATTTTTTCCGCTCTGTACTTTAAATGCCGGGTTCTACTAGCCTCGTGAGGACAATTGGGGTATTTGTAGAGTGAGCAACGATCAGTAGCGAGATTGATATTGGATGATGATGGTCGAAAGGAGATATATTATGATATGGTGCATTAGCAAGAGTTCTTGTAATGTCGATGTTAGCCATAAAAATTGTGACATAAAAACACAAATAACTAGCCTTTTATCTTTTTTATAAGACTGATGCACACATTGTTCAAATCCGTCTTATTGTCCCGGTAACTCAGTGGTCTAGGCGTTTGCCTGGTAATTCGGAGGTAGCGGGTTTCAAATCCAGGTGAGACATTATAAGTCATTCTCATATTTGGTATTTTGACCACACGATATTACATTTCGGGATTACTTTTGAAACAATGGGACTACTTAGTCTTCATTTATACTGCAGTATAAATAAGGCGATATTATTTTGGTTGTGTCAGCTTTCGCGGATGTGAAGCACCCCCGAAAAGGTTTTACATTAGGAGCGGATCTATGATAAAGTCTCCTGGTGTTGCTCTGCTCACAATGTGGGGAGGACATTGGCTGGTTGACTTGGAATGGTGGTTCCGTCATTCGTCTGATGGGAATATACTTTTGGGGTCTTGGAATGGTTCAAAATGGCCACTTTTACACATTGTGAACTGTGTCAACAGGTCTGAGAAGGGATGTATAGTATATCTCTGTTCCTGATGACAGCCGTTAGTCTACTTTTACGACAGGTAAGGACGGAATGACTTGGGAGTAATGGGAGTATTTTATTATCAGCCCCTTCCACACAGGGGATTACTATGAGTATTATTAAAGTATCGCCATAGTGTATAGTAATTCTAGACGCTATGGTATCTCCATGATCAGAACCACCAGTCCCCATGTTACAAGACAGTAGGTATATAATTACCACTTAGCCGGTGTTAACCAATGCCCTCTTGACCATTGATCCATTGAGTATGCAAAAGGTTCGAAGAGGTATTCTGAAAATACCTTCGAACTATTTTATCGGAATTGCTTAACCATTTTAGATTATTTCTTTGGCGTTGCTAAGTAAAAAAAAGAAAGAAAAAAGTACCAGCGCTCTTGTTTTTTTTTAAGCTTTATTAGGTAGAACAAAAAATATATACAGTAGAATACAATGAAATATAAAGAAAAACAAAAATATTAAGCAAATATACAAGAAAAAAAGAGAATGAAGTTAATGTCCTACCTAAAGGGCGGGGTTATTGCCTGTGGCAATCTCTTCCACCCAACTCTTGTTAATTTCGGCTGACTAATATTTACCCAGATGATGCTGCACGACTGGATCTGAGGGCGCCAACTTCTCTGCTTTCAGAAACACTTTCTCCGCTTCATTGACGCGGGTCCTCTGAGGGACAACAAGGAAAATGTTAGGGGTCAAAGGTTGATGAATGGGTTTGTGATGGAAAGTATTTCTGATCAATGGTCGATTAAATAAAGACGTGAAATTTCAAAAAAAAAAAAAAAAAAAAAAATAGGGCCGGAATTAATAGACGTTTTTGTAATACCTCTCAGGCGCAAAGTCACGGATCGCATACTGTGTAAGATAGGGAAAACCGAGTTTGGCAATGACTTAGGTTATCGATGTTGTCTATTGATTTCGCTTTAAGATTCTTTTAAATTGTGAACTTGTAATTGAAGGTTCAAATTATTACGCTATGTACAGATATTTGGAGACCAAGTACCTACACTGTTCAATATTTAATCATTTGTTTCAATATTCTCTCTCTCATTATGGACAAAGCTCAATAACCTTTCACTTCATTGTTCTCTCTCTCTCTCATTATTGCCCAACCAATTTGTCTCTCACATTTCCTGTTTTTACCCCATCTCTTCATCCACTTTTTTCATGTCTGCTAGTAATTTCTCGTTCTCACACACACACTCCCTTTCCTCTTTCTCCCCTTTTTCTCTCTCACCCACACTCTCTCCCTCTCCTTTCTCTCTCTCAAACCCACACTTTCTCCCTTACCTCTCTCTCTACTTTTTCTCTCTCGCTCCATCTCTTAATTCCTTCCTTGTTGCACTAGTTCTGCTCTAATTGCGCTCCCATGTACCTAATTAGCAGCCTGCATTGTATCAAGTGCTTCCTCTATGGCCATTGTCGGGGCTTCTGTTAAGTGGTGCATTACATACATTAACATTGTTAAGCTCTGATGCTGAAGCTGCAACATCCCTTGTTTGTCGAGGGGTTCAGTACTACTCGTCATTATTATTACGAACAACAAAATTATTATTATTATCAACAATAACATCACCATAAACAAAAAACACCTCCAACATCATCACCAAATTCAGCCTCTTCATCCTCAACAACATTCTATTCAGCATCTTTATCTTCAAAAACATTATATTCAGCATCTTTATCCTCAACAACATTATTTGCAGCATCTTTATCCTCAACAACATTATAGTTAGCATTTTTATCCTAAACAACATCAAATTAATACAGCATGTGTAAATGAGTATCATCAAAAACATTACATTCAGCATCCAATGACGACAATCCATCAAAAACATTATCCTATCATTCATCAACATCGACAAAATATTTATTAACTACTTACCTCATTCAAAATATAATTACTGGCATTTGGACATTGAAAACTTTTCTTGAAGATTTTGTAAAATCTGGTAGTAATTTTTGTACCATTTGGTGGCTGTCAAGTTAAAGCTAGACCCCAATGCTTCTATGTTGGGTGAACAAACTTATGATACTTCTGTTTGGGCTAGTAGCCATCATATTAAGAATCTCGACCTGGCCATTAGTTAGTATCCATGTACATTGTACATCATACAAATCACCTGTATAAGACAGTAAGACTCACATTTTTGGACAGCAGTTGTCCATAAGTCAGGTAAGCGGGTACATGGTCCGGTTTTGTGTTGAGAGCTTTCTTGAACCACACTTCTGCCTGTTCTGTCTGGTTCAGTTTCATGAGGACGTCTCCCAGTAAGTTGAAGACTCCCTGTGATATAGAGGAAGGAAGTAATTTTAACATACAGTTCATTAGATCAGAGGTACGAGGCGGTGTGAACACTGTACATAACCTATGTACACCAACTATAAAAAGAGAATAAGAAGTAGTATTTTATATTTGAAACATTCAATTGAACCATTTCTTTCACAATCACTACTCCCTTTTCCAATGATCAATTCCATCTGCATACCCCAACACAACGACTCTCCACTCCTCCATCTTCTCATAGCTTTTTTTATGCACATACTCGCTGCGCAGCAATAGATGTTCAACCTGTAAGACGGAGTGGAGATATGCTAGATTCTACTCCACTTGTGCTAATTATACATTTCAAACTTACAAAGAACAAACAGTACAAATCAGGTCCTTCATAAAATAATTAACACAATACTTCCGGATAGAGAATACTACGATGTGTAAAGAGAATATTTAATATCTTCGGAATTAAAAATACCTTTACACCAACTCTCCAAACGCAAACGAATCATAATTGTCTTCTCCGGCAGTCGAGTCTCGACCCGGCCATTACATTTGAGTGGTGAACATTTTGGCTTCTATTACCTGAGGCGGATAGTGTTGGGGCAGACTGTGCACGGCCTTCATGAACACGTCCCTGGCTTTCTCAAACCGGGCCTGTTCCACATAGAACTTGCCCAGATGCACCAGGGCCGAGGTCTGGGCATGTAGGTGGGCCAGCTTGTCCTTGACCCGTGTGCTGTCCAGGGCGGCACACTGCACCAGTCTCTCCTCCCCCTCCCTAGGCTGGCCCTGAGATAGCAGCAGCTGCCCCAGGTTCAGGTGCGCCACTGGAAACAGAGAAGAGAAGACATGGTTAATTTGAGTGGTTCTTGTTGTATGTAGTTTTTCTACAGCTGGGGGAGTGATGGTCTCCAGCTAACTTAATTTCAAGTGTTAAAACGCAAAATTATAAAACAGGATTAGATTTAATCTAAGTGGACAGTTATCACTTAACTCGGGCTATAGTGGCCTGTGATTGGTTGAAAACTTCAACGAGAGGGCTTGTCAGGCTTAGCATAACTTTAATCTTGTTTCATAATGTGGCCATAAGTAGTAGTTGTTGTTGTCACCAGCTTTGCTACAGCTGGAGGGAGTGATGGTCTCCAGCAAACTTAATTTAAAGTGTAAAGTGGTGAAACGGGATGCTTCCCAGGCAAATGGTGAAGGTTCATTCAAAAGGTGAAGCTCAAACAGACGCTTGATCGATAAGGCGGCAGACTTGCAATCAGACTTGTTAGTGGTTCAAGTCCCAAATTAATAACAAATGTTTAGCAAAGCGAGTTTGAGTAGTTGTGATATCACGATTATGATCTACTCAGATTTATTTATTTTTTAATTTAAAGATACATAATATGTACCAATCTGTGTAATGTTTGCCGGTTGAAAGGGAGATTTGGAGATTATGAGAGTGAGAGTGCTTTTCTGGAATGAGAGCCTGGTCCTTTCACCGTGTCATAAATGGCTGGCTAAGGATTATTATATTCGTATTTATTTCTACTTTGACATAAGACAGTGGCTCTAAAAAATAATATCTTTGTTAAAAGAGCATTAATGAGAGTAGATACGTTTTTCAAAAAAATCTTCCCTCTTATTTGCTTCATATTTCCTCTAATCTCTAAAACATCTCTCTCTATTTCTTTCTCTCTCTCTCTCTCTCTCTCTCCCTCTCTCTCTCTCTCTCTCTCTCTCTCTCTCTCTCTCTTCACACCACACCAGAGCGTCTGGATGAAAACATGCAAATCAGTCGAAAATAATTTATTTGATTATCTATTTATTTTATGTAAATTTATGCAAATATTTCGTACAAAGTTGTTAAAGGTCCTTTTCGTATATTTTTATCCTTAAAGATTAGATAAGGAAATGAGATGATATTATTATTTGTAAAGAGGAGAGAGGGAGGTGGGGGATATTTAGATAAAATCCTGAGCTTGGATAAAAACCCCAACGCCGAGATGAAATTTGTTTCGATGGTAATTTTAAATTTCCATCTCGCTCTCGAAGGCAAGGACTATTATTGCTATTATTAAAAGCAAGCAGGGCCTTGGGACGTTATGCAAATACCCAAGATCAGTTGATACGGGGGATGAGGGCCATTGTTTACTTTGTTTTAATATCTCCCACACAAATCCCGTGGACAAGACACAGGACTGGTAGTCCAGAGGTTGGGTTTCGAGTTCCTGAAGTTTAGTTTTTGAAAAAAATCCTGATTCAACATTTTTTTTTTTTTTTTTTTTTTTTTATCGAAGAGGTAAATTATTGTTTCTTACAAATATGTTATGTTCTATATTATTAGGATTTAATAAATTATAAGTATTATAATAATAGGTAATGTATATAAGATAAACTTATCTGATGTATCAATGGAAGCGCTCCTCTTGTGCTTAACACGTTCAACGCCGTACATTATTTTTTTAAAAACCTTTTTTAGATTTAGAGCTGGTACCGAAAACCCACATGGGGCTTTATTGATTTTATTGACTGGTACCATAAAGCCCCTTGGGGGTTTTAAAAGATGTGAAGAGTTTCTGTACATGATTAGTTGAAACGCCGACTTGAAGAAAAGTCTAGCTTATCTTAAAATAAATAATACTCTATGATTTGGTCCCAAGTTTTCCTGAACCTGATTTCGACACAAGTGCGCGCTAAGCTGAGAAACAAAACAGTACCTCTAAAGGTAGATACACATAAACCGCAAATTGCTGCATATAACAAAGAGAATATTTGAAAGTGTGCACAAAAAGCTGAGTACTCGAGACTAGTTGTGGGCCCTCTTTAAAAGCCTATGCAAATAAAACCCAGAAACTCTGGCGTAATGGAAATAATTGTCATGAAAACTATCCGTATGATCAGGGTACTAGGAGCAAGGAGAGAGAGAAAGAAAGGGGGAGAGAGAAAGAAAGGGAGAGAAAGAGAGAGAGACAGAGAGAAAGAGAGAGAGAGACAGAGAGAAAGAGAGAGAGAGACAGAGAGAAGGAAAGAGAGAGAGAGAGAGAAACCGTCCAGGCAATTTGTAAATGCAGAAACAGAAGAAAGCATGAGGCGATTCAAATTTCAGACGTATATATAAGAGGAACAACTCCGACCTCAAGAGAAATGAAGTTCCAAAGTCAACACAAACTGAGACGACCTGGTAATCAAAACGGAAAATAGACATCTCAGGGCCTTTGACTGAGAGCTGTGTGGAACTAGAAATAGCATTCTTCTTCTTTCGCTTGGCCATTTCCCAAATCTACTTGGGGTCGGCATGGTTCAAGTTCTACCTTATGATTGAGCTTGGTTGTTCTGGTACTACTTCTGCCAAATTTTACGCTTGGGAGCCCTTCCTAAAATCAACTCTGATAAGGGCGCCAAAGAACAGAAAAGAGAATAAAGCTAATGTCCTACCTAAAGGGCGGAGTTATTGCCTGTAGTAATCTCTTTCACCTAACAATTTATCTCTTCCACACAACCTTGTATTAATGTTTTTTGGTCTGACAAGGCTGGTACCGTATCTCTCTCACATTACCCAAGGAGACCACTATGGAAACAGCAATACAATGCTACAGGTTGATATGACTTTCAGGATATCGTACTTGCGTTATTCACTATAATGAAGTCGTCTCAAACGGCTTACTAAAATGTCCATGCTTCGGGCTAATACATCAATCAAGAGTATTTAATTCATGCTTAAAAAATGTTTTAGAGCCTGTTCTAATTTGTAGCCATGAAACATCAGTTGAAACATGAAACTGAAGACACTTGTGGTCTGTGTTGTAGCTTGACCATCCGGTAGTATGCCTCCCCTCTTATGGGCGAGAAGTGACACAATGCTTCGCATTTGGCTGCTGGGTCAACACGAGCGCACCGGAAAGTATCCCTTACAAACGACTGTTTTTTAGTACAACTTTTTGTCAGCTCTGGGATTCGTACACGGGACCTTCCGCAATACTTTACCATCGAGCTTATGTAATATATTAAGATACCAGAAGAGACAGTAGAGACGGTTAGAAACTGCAGAAGGAATACGGCCCTGACGTATGCAGAAAAGACAGCCCCTACATAGGACAGAGGTGTCCAGTTAGAAATTTCACAGGAAGCTGCAAAACGGCCAAAATTGGCTGCAAGCTGCCAATACGGCCCTGACTTAAACAGAAAAGACAGTCCCTACATAAGACAGAGGTGTCGGGTTAGAAACTACACAGGGAATACGGCCCTGGCTTCCACAGAAAAGACAGTCCCTACATAAGACAGAGGTGTCGGGTTAGAAAGTACACAAGGCGTCGGGTTTTAATTTCGAAGTCTCAAGAAAAGGTTTCAGAAAGTTCTAGTGGTGAAACAAGCCAAACGCAAAGTTTTGCCACCTTTAGAATAACTTCGATTTTTGGTGCCTTCGTGCGTTGTGCCCGACAAGGCTAAGTGACCCATGAACCCCAAGACTGCTGGGCAGTTCCCTGTGTACTTTCTAATCCGACAAGTCTTTCTTATGTAGGTGCCGTTTCTTTTGTGGAAGACAGGGCCGTATTGGCAGCTAGCAGCCTGGGCCATATTCCCTGTGTATTTTCTGTTTTGCTGGGCAATTGAAGATATTAAATGGAAAGTATCGGTGCACATGTTACCCATCAGAGGGGAGGCTGGTCAATAATACAGTTACAAAAAAAGTAGCTGCTGTTTCATGGATACAAAGAAAAAAGAAGAAGAAGAAGAAAAAAAAAAAAAAAAAAAAATCACTCATCTCTTTAAACAATCTATTCTCTGAGAATTTGAATGAAGACAATGTCTTGAGCACTGATGATTTATAGCATACCCAAGAGTCATCTCAGATTTTAAGGAGAAAAAAAAATAATGATCGATAATACGCTTGTCCTCACGCAAATATAACAATACTAAAAGTTAGGCTAAGTAAAAAGTATAATAATTTTGAGTAGGTAAGTCTAACTACGACACAGGAAATTAGAGTCTGAATTTACTGTTGTTTCATGGATAAAAAAATAATGTCAGACAATATCTGATATAATGTAATTATGATATAAATAACGTATGATATAATTATTTCTGTTCACAAAAGCTGTGTCATAATTACATACTACACTAAGTAAAATTCTCAATAATTGGGACTCAAACCAGCGACCTCCAAGATACGAGTCCGCTGCCTAAACGATCTCGCTATTGAATAAAATTCGTTATTCATGATGAAAAAAATTCAATGTATAAAATAACAGTGCGTTTTGGTTTACAAAGAAAGACGGTTAATTCAAGAGTCCTCAAGAAAATTAAATTTTCCGAGCGAGAATAAATTTGTGGTAGGATAACACAAACAATTTCTTTCTCTTCCTCTGGATAAAAAATGCAATTATTTTCTGAAGGAGTGTCGGAAATTTTTAAACGCTCTAATCGCTAACAAACGAACGGTAAAAAAGATGTTACCATCTCGTTTTTCGCCTGCGAAATTTCTGCCTGAGTTTAATTACTTTCTCAGAGTAATCTTAATTTCTAACCCATGCACGAACCTCCGCCCATACTCAGATGGTTGTGTATGTTGCTTGTTTGTTGAGACGTTTGCAGTGTTCCTAATTGTTTATTGCTGTTGGAATAATAATTGTAAGGTGGCGAATTCATGCCAAAAGTAATTCGAATCTTTCCAACATGCTTCTTAATTTAAGAAAAGTACTAGCTTGATATAAATTCTGTTCACCGGTACCCGGAAATTTGAAATTAGAGATTAAGCGAATTATAAATGTTAATACTCTTGCGCTAAGTCACGATTGCGTACTGTGTAAGATAGGGAAAACCGACGCTTAGCAATGACTTGTGATATGGAATTTGTCTATTACTTTCGCCCTTAATGTTCTCTTCTATCATGATGCTGTGTTTTTAATATCGTATTTAAATGTATTCAAATGTTATAAGCCTAAATCTGTCCAACCAATTTAAAACATACTACTGAAGTGATAATCATCAATATGGTCGTACCTGGATACGAGAGAACTATAGTTCTGAGAAAATCCTAGTTATAAGAGAATAATAATAATACTCTTTAGTGGAAGGTTACGAACAGGTAAGATTAATGGTCAAAGCATTTTGATAGTGGAGGAAAATGACAAGAACATCATGGACTGAGAAGAAAATAAACGAAAGAGTGCTGCAAGAAGCAGGTGAACGAAGGAATCTTGTGAAGGCAATCACCAAACGAAAAATTAAAATCATCGGTCATCTCATTCGACACAGCGACTTCATGAAGAACATTTTTTAAGGAAGAATCCCAGGGCGACGTTTGCGAGGACGACCTAGAAGCTCATACTTCCAAGATGTGACTCGTTCCACAAGAGAAGCCACAATTATCACACCGGCCTCTATTAGATCTATTTATTGTGACCAGGACTAGAAAAGGGTTAAAAAGTGACGACATGTACAAGAAGACAAAGGAAGAAAGAAGAAGAGAAAGAGAAAGAGAGAGTGAGAGAGGAGAGAGACGAGAGAGAGAGAGAAAAAGGAGAGAGAGAAAGAGGAGAAAGAGAGAGGAGGGGTTAAAAAAGTGACAAGTACAAGAAAGAAGACAAAGAAAGAAAGAAGGAGAGAGAGAGAGAGAGAAAGAAGAAAAGAGAGAGAGGGGAACTTAAGGATGCAACCAACCGGAGGAAAGAGAAAGCAAGACGAGGAAAGCTAATAGAAAAATAATTACTTTTAATATTACATTTTGTCCCATGTCTCTCACGCTTTTCTTCCTTTCTATCTTCACTCCTTTCTCTCCTATTCCGGTGGCTTTCGAAATTTTCAACATTTATCATAACATATCTGTGTTTTTTTATATATAAAGAGCATTCTTCGCACCTCGGCCGAGGGATTTGATGTATTGACAAATATAACTTGCAAACACCTCGGCCACAATATTTTCGATTTCTAATACGTAGAGATGATAGAAATTTATAGGAAGTAACTAGGCCAACTGGTCCTTAACCCTGAAAAAAAAAAATGTTATAGAAAGTTTTGTCCCGGTAACTCAGCTGTCAAGGCGTTAACCTGGTAATCCAGGGTCAGGGGTTTTAAATCCACCCGGGCCACGATCCTTTTATTTGGGTTATCCTCCCATTTGGTATTTTGACGAGCGTTACGAGCCCATACGTCTTGGTCTTACAAGTGGAATGATGGGATTGACTAATCCTAATCGGGCCATGTAAATATTAAAAGAGCGTCGTGCTTACCAGCTAGAGAGGATCGATAGTGAATGGCCAACTTGTAGCTCTCTATGGCTTCTTTGTATCTGTCAGACGTCTGTAGCAAGAGACCCCTGGGAACATAGATATACAGGGTATATTAAATTAATGAATTAAATTTATGATAATGTTATTTGAACTTAGATCTTCATATTTAAAATAATAAACACACACTTTAGTGGAAAGTAACCACCAGGCGAGGTTGATGCTCAAAGCATGTTCTATTACCTAACCCTCAAAAGTCTTACTATTATGTGGTGACAAACTCAAATGAATGAGGAAAAATTCATGCACTGGATATAGGATTCGAACTAACGGATCCCTACGCTGCCTGGATTTCCAAACTACCTCGTCAACCACTTGACTATACCAGTCCATATTTGTGCTAATTACAAGAGGAATATCAGAATAAAATTACTAATTAATTAATACAATACAAATTAATTTATATTCATCGTGCTTTGCATTCATACTCTCTTCAAACATGTTAATTTTTTGGAATCTTTTTAAGCATAGGGTAAACAAATTTCGCGGGGGAAACTCATTGCCCAATGGAACATTATAACTTTTTGATTAGTCGGGACGCACTAGGGTAAATAAAACTCAAAAAGACGCTTTCGGAAAGCTTTTTTTTTGGATTCATACAACATATACATTACTGTTAATATTAAACACCAACCACTAACCTTTTTCCTACTATTTATTGAGTTTGAAACAATACTATTCTTTACACATTGATATCTGGTTGCGTGGAAAAGCTCACAATGCGAGAATCCTGCCATTAAAATAAATATAAAAATTAAACGCTAACACGCATAACGCATATACATTTAGAATTTCATCAAATTCAGGTGTACCGTTCACGAGTTATAAGCGTTTAAGTAAAAAGTTAGTGGTCCGGTGCTTGGTCTCTATCACCAAGAACCGGTAGTGCGAAGTTAGTGAATTTGAAATGGGACCATCTACACTTTTATAGGTTTATAATTTCGTTAAAATGCTTTCAGTACTTTCTGAGAAATGTAAACCAAAGTTGAAATCGAAGTAAACAAATATTTTTTTTTTCAACAAGAACAAACATAAAATATACTTAATATTTTTCTAATATTAGAAATTTCTTGGAAGTAAAATATTTAACATTAATACAGGCAAAAAGCCTTTTACTTTTAACCTATTGGCGCAGTGGGACAATCAAACCTCCCAACATCTTAAAGCTAGAGGGAGCAGCAAAGTAATTATGAGTGGAGATAAGAAGCGAAAGCCGAGACTTTTGCTAGAAATGGCGCAATATCTGATAACACCTCCCTGCTCCTCTAATTCTTTTAGTACGTGAGAAATTCTGGAGCTTTTCCTCTATCTTTTGAGCCTTTGCATCGAATTTTTGATACCTTTGAACTTTCAAGCTGAGCAGAACGTGGTTGAGCACTTGGAATTTTAAAAGACTATTTAGTATTTAGACTATTTAGTAGGTATCTGTATTGGTATCTTGACTAAAGCTACCATCATTACACATTACACAAGTAGCATCATGTATAAAGTACATAGTTACGCCCACTTAAGAGGCTTTCATATCATCTAAGGGTTGCGTGAAAGAGATTGCCATAGGCAATAACCCCGCCCTGTAGTTAGGACATACGTTTTTATATATTTTCTATTATTTTTCATTTTTATTGTATACAGGGTGTCCCGTATACAGATGCAAATATTTTGAGGGTAGGTTCAGCCCACCGTGGACTATCATATGAGCGATACTTGCAGTGGGGCATTTTGCTTCGTTAAAGAGTTATGGCCAAATCCCTGTTTTTCCCACAGGTCTAGAGGTCACTTGGATCGATGCACGTTTTTAAAGAAATGATAGCCAGTAAGTAATTTTTGACTTCATGTATAGATAGTCATGCATATTTCCCTTGAAATGCAGTTGGTTGCATAAAATACATTGTTTTTTTAACCCCAAGCACAAAGACATCTTTTTCGTTCTTATAACTGATGTAAAAAAAGGGTTTTTCCCATATGAAACAAATTTAAAGAAAATGTTTAAGCGGTTAGGGAGATACAAGTGAAAACATAGAAAAAACTCAAAACGGCCACTGTTAAAATGTAAACCCAAACATGTAACATTGTGTCCATAAGGGGGCATTTTTTTCTGGTTTTCTACATTTTTTTCCCAATTTCGACATTAATTTGAAATTGGGTGTTGTTTTTTTATGTAAATGTCCACAATAAAGTGTAAATATAAAAAGACCATTTTCATTTAAAATTTTAGTTTGGCCAGGAGTGTGAATCAAAAAATCAAAAATTCCAAAAATTGAATATAGCCCCCAAATATAAAAATTTTCAAAAGACCCCTCTACTTCCTTTTCTGCTTTGTAAACCCACTATTTCCCAGAAAAAAGGTTTTTTGTTTCCCCCCGCATAAATGCTTTAAAATTGACAGAAACCTTTGGTCCCTTAGAGAAAGCGTATCTGGTGTCCCATAGTTTTTGGGATTTTCAAAAAAACCTTTTCTTGTGTTCTCCCAAGTTTTTTTGTAAATTATTTCAGGATGGTTTTTTTGGGCTTGAAAAATTTGTTCTCAATGTCATCTACCAGAGAAAAATATAAAAAAGTATTTAAAAGAGATACGGGGAACGGTAACGTTATGTTTTGCTAGGGACCCTTTAAAAAATGTTCCTCTTAGGGAAATTTTAAACGAATTATAAGTTTTTATATGGTACGTTGGTTAGCTTATAAAATTTATGCCCAATGCCATTGTTTTTTTTTTTTTTTTTATTTCCCTACAGCTCACATAAAAAAACCAGAAATTTTTTGATGTCCGTCTATCGTAAACAGGCAAGAACTGGCGCTTTTTGGGTAGGTTTTATACAATGGTATTTGGCCTTCAGTAGTTTTTTTTATTGTTATCCATGCTTTTATTACAGGGGACTTGAAATCAAACTGATTTTCGGAGTGAAAAAAATTTTTTCTCATTTTTTACCCCAGAGTGGCTAGGGTTTCCAACAAGCGCACAAAAACTTTCACTCCTCAATTTTTTCCCAAAATTTTTCAATAAATTCACTTTTATTTAATTTTTACACATAAATACATACAGTTGAATCAACAAAAGAGTTTTACGGTTCAAAATTTATTAGGTTATTTCGATACAAAATATAATATGTTATGAATGATAAGGTCTACTCCCCCCAACTTTCCCAACATTTTTAAAATAAAACCATAAACATGTATTATCAATGAAATGGTACTTTTGCCCAAATATATCCTTAGACTTAAAATTATAATATTACAGTTTATTTAAAAATACAAACATGCTGCCTAACTTTTTTCCTTGCTAAAAACACAATTAACATTTTAAAAAAATTTACACTCATCTATTTGAAAATTTGTTCATTTTTTAAAATCAATATTTCCAGGAAATTCTGACTTCAGGGCAAAGTACCCCAAAGCAGGGAAGCAAAATACCCAGGAAGTAGCGTTTTGTTTAAAACCACAACTTGAAATGTTTTTGACACAGAAACCAAACAATAAAATAAAAATGTAAAAACCCCCAAGGCAAATGTATTTTGCCGGGAAAAATTACTGGAACTGTGGGGAAACAAACAGCATTCATCACCGACTAATTGTTACTCATCAGGCAGACCCCATTATTACAAGCATATAAATTCAATAAATCTTTCCCCCTAAACTATACAGGGGCTTTTTACGTTTTTAACGGGTTTTTTTCATTTTTTTTAAAAATATTGAGACTGCTTTTAAAAACTCCGGTTCATCGAGGGGGGTTTTTTTTCTACTTTTTTTCTCTCAATATTTTTAGTTGGGCTGATTTTTATAGGGTTTGTGTGGTGGGTTGTGTGTGGGTTGTGTGGGGGGGGTTGGGTGTGGTATGTGGGTGAGAGAGAGAAAGGAGAGAGGAGGAGGGGGGAGGGGGGGGAAAAGCCGACCTTCCCCTACTTCCTAGAAAAACCAATTTTGAAAAACTTCAAGTGAGGTATCAAATTGAAAGTCCTGTTTTCCCCGAAACTTGATATGAATAAATTCGATTTAAAAAGGGCAATTAGGTCTATTGATATGGTTTCCGGAAAACCGCTATTTTGAACTGTCAAGGTTCCCGGTCGTATTTATTAAAGTCTGCTTTAATGTTTACCCCTGGGAGTGATTTCATTACAATGAGAAAAAAATCGAGTGTGCATATTTTTTTTACATTTTCATTTTACGAGCTAAAAATTTGGCAGTTGTGTAAAATTAAATTAAAAATGCTAAACCTAACGGAATTAATAATGAGAAGCTACTGACAGCATATTAATTAAAATATTTTTATTATTTTATTTACAACACAACAAAATAAAAAAAAGAGGGGTGCTGATACAAGGTTAGATAGGCCACTGGTTATTTTTTTTGGGAAGATGACGTGAGGTCTTGATAATTGTGTATGAAAGTATTTTACAGTATACTAGTATTTTTCTTATTTATAAGTCTTTTTTCTTTTATCCTAGAATGGACATCTATCATGATATTCCATTGTGCTAAATTGGATCTACATTTTATAATTTTACATGGTTTAAAAGGCATGGCGGTAGTAATGATCATAATTATAATCGTGATCAGTATGGAATAATGATTATATTATTATAGTGATGAGATGAATTTCTCTTTACCAGACATTAAACGATTTAACATGCAAAATTTTGACGTATTAATTGTGAACCCTGTTATCAATTTTTTTTTCTTTTAAAGAGGAGCATATTGAATAATCATGAATACCCTGTATATTTGTACATGTATTCTACCCTCAGTTAATTAAACACGAATTTGGCTAGATACTGAGTCACCCTGTAGTTTACGTCCTAATGAAAGTCTATAATTAAAGAATATTTATGTTAATGGTTTCCCATGTATAGTAGTAAAAGCACAGGGTTCTACATTGTCTGACCCCTTCTACTAACCGCCACACCCACACCTTTTTCTTACTCTTATATTTTTCTCTCTCTTCCTCACTATTATATATATCTCTCTCTCTCTTCCTCACTATTATATATACATATATCTCTCTCTCTCTCTCTCTTCCTTACTGTTATATCTCTCCAAAAATATGTATAAGGTTCTCTGTTTATCTCAAAAATTCACAAACCATTAAAAATGGACTGTTTTTCAGCAAGTTAGCACGGTATAATTTCCAACCTCAATAACGTTTCATGATCTTTGCGCTATTCAATGTTTCCCAAACTCCTAATTGAGGAGAGTTACATTAGCTGTCTATAATAACTAGCTCAACATTGGTACTTGGTCAAGGCAAGGATTCCTATCTTGTGCGACGTCGCTTTGATCTCTTCATAAATCTCGTCTAGAGAGACTTCGATGTTTCTTTTTTTTATAAAAGATGAGTGTTTCACAAACTTTTTATTTCGTAGCCATGAAACAGCAGCTACTGTAGACGCTCGTGATCTTTGCTTTAGCTTATAAAGCGATAATCTTACCACTGAGCTAATCCTGTGCTCCAAATAAAATAAGGGAATAAGAGAGGATTACATAATTTTCTTAGGTATTATGATCAATAATAAAGCGATCAAACAAGATCGTCTTTTCCTGCACAAACTACAAGTCGTCGCATCATGGTATAAGAAGGAACTGACACGTTGTATAATGTACAGTATGCAGTATACAACTACAACACCCTGTCTTTGGCTAAGCGTAACAAGACTAAAATTTTCAAGTTTAAGTACAGACTTCCACTTGAGAATTTGAAAGAAGAAAAAAGATAATGTCCAACTCAAACGTGTGAAATGAGAAATGTTTCCTAAAAAGATAAGAAAAAAAGCCCTACAAAGGCAAAAACCTCAATTTAAATCCAACAGAACAGCATGACCTAGAATTCCTTCACTTTAACAACAGATAAGCCGACGCCACGGGAGAAGATTCAATTCCGCTGAAATTTTAATACCGGTAATGACGCTCCGACGTTGCTTAGGTAATTCTGCAGCACAACGTTTAATTATTTTTCAGCTTGTGAAACGCTCTCCTGAACGTGTATCCTATCTATCTCTGCTTGATTTTAATTAAATAGCAACATGATACGACGCGCTCGACGGACTATTAAGAGAACTGAAATTGAAAATTTTATTTCCCTGAGCCGACGACGGCATCGTCTGCAATCTGCCGAGCTGCCGACTGCTATTTACTTTTTTACGTTTCTACTTTTTTACCATAAAAAAAAACTCAGTTCTTCTGCTATGCGCCGGATGTTTGAATTAAAAGCTCAGTGAGGAAGTAATTGAGAGAACTATTTAATATCATGGAATTTTTTGGTGTTAATTATAATATAAAAATAGTGAACCCGCGAGTGGTCGATATAGAGAATTTTTTTCACTCTGTCGACAAAAATGTAATAACTTGGTAATTATTGGCTAAAACTTGTCGGGTCTCTCAGTAGCTGTTCAAAATATGTTTTATTTTGTGCTCATTATGAATTGCCGACATACATTGTATTTCAGTTGCCTGAGGCAGTCGAATAGCCGCAGACTTACGTAAATTATGTAAGTATTACGTAATTTACGTAAATTAAAATATGACGGTACGTATATAACTATGTACCTACTAGGTACTTTACCTAGGTACCTAATAGTATCTTTGCTAACTGCAGTAACTAAAAAACATTTTGGTTGTACAAATCAAACTTGTAAGTTTGCAAGTAAAAAATAATAAGGGACAAAAAGTCCCGAGATTCGGGATCGAACTGGGTTCTTTTGGAAAATAAATTTGCTGAAATCGCTTCTAAGAAGATATTGAACAAGTTCTTTGAAAAAAAAATCAGTTATTTTCTTGAAGAGAAAGGAAAGCACAGCAAAACACAGGGTGAGAAATAATCTCTATAGTCGACCGTTTCCGATGTTTGACCGGCAGAATGCGACGACTCGTCAGTCTTAAGTCGTATGTTAAGTAAGTATTAATTTTCGAAAGAAATGTTAAAACAAACCTGATAGGAATAATCCAAACAATATTTTTTAATTCATTGTTTGGAACGATCTTTAGTATTTTACCACAAGCCATAACTGACTTGTTGTCTAAGGGCGAAATTAATAGACGAGTTCAATATCACAAGTCATTGCTAAGCGTCGGTTTTCCCTAGCTTACACAGTACGCAATCCGTGACTTAGCGCCACAGAGGTATTACAAAAACGTCTATTAATTCCCTCCTAAATCTCTGAATGTATATATATGTTTAATTGTACATGTTTGTGTAATGAGAGTTTTTTTTACATGTACTATACCCTTTTATCAAGACGAGAGCTGTCAATATCACACATTAAATTGTAAAACCTGCCCAATAAGGAAAATATTGAAACAATGTCATCAGTTCCTTTCTTTATTTTTGTCAAACAACTTGGATGTTGGAAGTCGCCTGAATTTCTAGAATTAGGTTTTATTGCGTTTTCATTATATTAATTTACCTGCCATGCTCCCTTCTAGTGCTCGTTAATGTCTAATAACTTGTCAATAAGGTCATTTTCCTTTCATTTAATCCGCTTTATCAGCAAGAGCAGTATGTATACATAATTATATAGAATTATAGGGTGACCATGTTTTATACATTTCTGTAAATGTCAAACAAACAAAAAAATCTAAATTCTAAAAAAAAGAGCTCCCAATACATCATATCGCCTGCATTTTTCTTCACATCTACATCTCCACTCCCTTGATTCATCTCCTTAGTCAACGTCGATGGCATATTGAATACACCAGTTCTCGTTCTGTCACTGGAGTCGAGCAACGTCCAGCCAGGTTAGGACTTGGATGGGTGAACATTCAAATAAAAAAGTACAGAGCAAGTGGAGTAAAATCGATAAAGATCGTATCATCAAATCTCTTCAGTTCACTTCCACTACTGACAAATTGAGATTCGACCTTCTCCAAAATTCAGTCTCTGGCGCCTGGTTGTTAGCAATCACTCGTCCCAACCTCGGAACTTTCTTGGACAATGACACCCTGAAAATATGTATTGCCCTGAGCCTTGGTTTTAAAATATGCTGTCCCCATGTACACCCAATGGTGTACATGGTTTAAATTGTGTGAGAAATAGTGAAAGATCCAGTCGTCATGCTGAGTTGAACCAGGTATTTGAAGCGTGCCCTGCAAGCCGCGAACAACGGGTGGTTCTAATCGAACAGAATAGGAATTCTGATGACCCGTATGTCCGGAGACATCCGATCACGACATTATCTCATCCAGCGTATTGCAATTTATTGCTATACCGAGAGGTAATAAATAAGTGCAAAATGCTCCAACCTCTCCTCCATAATCCTATTTGTCCATGAGAGGGAAATTTCACGGCAGTCAGAATCTGATACGTTCTGAGCACTTGAGATAAAAGGCAGTGCACTATTCCCTGAATGCTGAATACGTTTCACAGTATTCAGCTATCTTTTCGTTCGACGTAAGTTTTAAAGTGCATCTATAAATGAATGAATACACAATGTATTCGTTTATCTGCCGTTCGAGTAATGTGTCGGTAAGTGCTCGATGCCTAGTCGTAATAGCGGAGGCTGTAGACATAAAACCGAGTTACTTCTGCTTTCCTGTGTGGTATACAGGAGAAAATAGTAAAGATGTAACGGGCGTAGTCAGTAAACAGTGAGTATTTGCTTTCCAAGCGCAGCATTAATGGAACCGCGTCCTCTGTTATGTATTCCGTACAGGCAGGGTTGAGGCAAGGTTGAAGCAGGGTTGGGTAAGGTTGAGAAAGGGTTCAAGCAGGGTTGAGGCAGGGTAATAGAGGAAAATAAATTAAAAACTTGATGCTCACAGCCTAATGGCGTGCCGTATACACAATGTGAGCGCTTTCTAATGGGCTTTCTCTCTCTCGGATGTGCTTTATTTAAAATAGAATTTGCCACACATACGTACACAATGAAAGCGAAAGACACTTTCCACTGGTGTCCATTATATTTTTAAAAGCTTAAAAAAAAGAGTTTTTTTTCTTCATATCAATGGTTATCATTTAGATGTTTTAGTCTACTGGTTTATGCATAGAACCGAATATTTCGTTACTTGAAGCTTAAGTAAAGAGCCGCTTCTCCGTCGGTTGGGTGGAAGAGCTCATTAATGAGAACCCTGCCACAATAGGAAAGCCAAAAAAAAAGTTTATTTAATTAAGATATCTACACAATACGTCTATCTAGGAGAAGTTAAACACAGGTACATGGTACCAGACATGTACGCAGAAAGACAAGAAATCAAATTGTTGGCGCCCTAGGGTTGGCGTTAGGGAAAGTATCCATCTGGAAAATGTAGAAGTAGGAGTGCCTGGAACAACCAATCTCAAACATGAGTAAGAGGTTGACCAATGCAGACACCTCAAGAAGGTTCGGTAAAAGGCACAGTGAAAAGAGAATGATATGATTTGTACATTAGACTATATTTTTTTATAATAATCCTCACGGATCCGTGATTCGCTCCTGTTCCTCCTACGCTCTCTGATTTTTGAAAACGTTAACTCTTTATTCATGAACCTCATGAATACATTAAAAAATTACAAACACTATTTAAAAAAGTGTCGGCACAAACGACCTGTTTTAACACAGTGTTAAAGTGCATACGAAAAAAAGGTGCGTTTATATGATCTACCATTTTATCTTTTTTTTACAAATAGGTAGCAACCTAGATACAAAAAATCTGAAGATTTATTCAATTATTAAAAAATATTCATAAAATTGTATTGAATAACAATCAAAATATTATTAAAATAGTGAGTGAGAGAAAGAGAGATCCGAAAAAAAATTCAACACCGTCGGGATTCAAACCCGGGTCACCTGGAGTGCAAGCCGAGAGTGACAAGTGCAATATTTTTTCAGGGTAGTAGTACTACCCATAAAGTGCAAACGACGACCCTTCTTAGCTTATAACAGTTTAGAAATCGATTCAGGAATGTACCTACAGTAAAATCTATCTTCAAATTAAAAAAATAAATGAAATTAGAACAAAAGAGAACGTCTTTGATGAAAGAAAATCATTCACCCAACACCCTCACTCTCACAGTCCTATAGGAAAAGCCAAGGAGAAGTTAATGTGAGAAGTAAGGAAGACAAAACGGTACGGGGTTTTGACGATGTGTTGATGAAAGATAAGTTACTCCGAGAAAAGATGGGGGCGGTAGTGCAGCGTAGGGGGGATGGAGGATAAGGAAATGGGTGAGAGGATGGGGGGGGGGGGTCAGGAAATGGGTGAGAGGATGGGGGGATCAGGAAATGGATGAGAGGATGCAGGCAAAAAAAGGGAACAGATAAAACCCCGGTGTGTTTATCTGGCAGTTAATCATTTTTGACGGGACATAATACCTCGTCCTCACCTTAGTGTTCAGGCGTGGAGTGAGAGGGAAAGAGAGAGAAAGAAAGGTAGAGTGTGTTAGTGAGAAAGAGAGTGTGTGTGAGTGTAAAATAGAGTGAGGAGGGGAAAGTGTGTGAGTAAGAGAGGGGAAGAGAGATGGGTAAGTTAGAAAGAGAAGGAAAATTTTCGTTTCATTAAATTTTAATGTCAGGTTTCTGTTGTTACCTTCCATTTTGTTTAGTCCGTACTTTTTTTTATATTTCCGTGTAAAATAATGAAGTCAAATAGGTCTCTTCATGACCAACTAGTAGCCACTGTACTATCATGTCTAACATTTAATGAGGTATATACCTAACAATGCAAAAAAATTGGCTGTTTTTGTATTGTTTCCTTGGAGATGAGAAAATTTTCAAAGACATTTTGTTTCATTGCATGACACATTGCATAATCAGTATAAATACTAGGCGTTTATAAAAATTCTGTCCCCGTAGATTTCTTGTAATCATAATATGGAGGATCAGGCTCTCATTCATCAATCTACAGACATATCCTATTTCTCATTAATAACATAATATTACAAATAAACATTATTATTCTAAAAAAAATTCTATTCTATTTCTCATTAATTCTTACTTTAACCGTCTTCAATGGTCTAAAGTCGAGGACAGGAGAAAACTCCTCACTCTATTCCTACTCTACAAAATTATATATTCAAATTCTCCTCCATATCTGTTCGAAAAATATTGCTTCCGCTCCAAACATCAGCTCTCGAGAAACAAGGTCTCATCATCTCCTCCTTGAAATCCCATCCTGTAGAACAGAAGCATATCACAAGGAATTCCTGTCATCCTCAATTGCCCTTTGGAACTCCATTCCGACCCCCATCCTCAACTGTAAATCTTTCTTTCGTTTTAGATCTTCCCTTATTGAAGCTGTTGGCAAAAAAAACAATCCCCCTCTAATCCTTATTATCCTTCCTCCTCCCTTAATGACTACCGTACCTGGTGTGAATGTGTGAATGAATGTGATTTTTTTTTTTTTTTTTTTTTTTTTTTTTTAATTATTACTACTATTGTTACACTATCTTCTACTATTATTTCCATTTCTTGTTTTCTATTATCTTTACTCTAATTGTTATTTTATATATATTGTATTTATACTCAAATAAATAAAGAGGTGCTTTGTTAAACTGTTGGCATAATGGGACTACCTGTCTTGCGCTGACAGTCTAAATAAAGCACTACTTATACTTATACTTATACTTATACTTATTAATACTAAATCAATAAATGTGTTATGATATCACAATTTTAGTGGGTAGCACGGAATGATGGGGAATTTTTCTTTGAATATCCTGACTTTATTTTTGCCCCTTATTCCCACACTGGTCGCTGCTCACATTGCAGCTACTTGTTTTTCCTCACAAGGTATGAGTAGACCCTGTGAAATTTAAAGTACAATACCATAACTCCACTGGTATTCGAACCCAGTTCATCGTGCGACAACCTTAGTGCGCTACTCACTTGGCCACGGTGTCTACTTCTTATTAGAATAATAATTCTCTTTAGTGGAAGTTTAACCACCAGGCGAGGTTAATGCTCAAATCATTTTTTTTTTTTTTTTTTCTTTTCTTAATTTTATACTGTTGCCTGTTTGTCCTCCTAATAAAACTTAAAAAAAAAAAATCAATTTCTACCACCTGAGCTGTAGACTTTGAGCCTTATTATTATGTGGTCACATACTCAAATTATTGAGGAATAATTCGAGCACTGAGTGGAATTTGAACCACAGATTAGGGATCCATACGCTAAATTGTTTTCAAAACACAGAAATTGCTCCAAGAATAGGGAGTAAGAAACTGCGTTTGGTCAATTATTCTGACTCGTGATATCAACAAAAAGCACCTTATTCTCTATACGTGTTGCACGTATTGATAGCCTCCACGATTCCTCTATCCGAACCATCTCTGTGAAGTGGAGGTCTTCTTTTCCGGAGGTACCTCTCTGCTTTGTGCTTGATCCTTTGTCTCGATATGATCCTTTGTGAACTTTCGAAATCTCTCAAGTTTTCTATTTGTACGAAACTGAAAAGCTCTCAAACAGTGGTTCTCAACCTTTTGAAGCATATTTGGCCCCTCTGCGAATATTATCCCCCCCAATCAGTAAGTAGGTTTGAATTAGTATCCATAGTAAATCAAAACCAGTTAGGTAAGTAGAAAATATTAAATTGAAGTCAAGAATTTATTGATCTTCCACGATTGACATATTTATTACCTAAAAAAACTAAAAAGTTTGGGTAAAGAAAAATATTAAAAAGCAAGCTGGGATGATTAGCTTGTCAAGTCAATTCCATCGCCCCCTTATTGCCCAAAATAATTTCATCGGCCCCCGACTGCCCAAAATGTACTCTTTGCCCCTCAGCGCCTCCCAGGGGGCGACATCGCCCACGTTGAGAATCACTGCTCTAAAACAATGCCACTTCGCAGCGCATGATGAGAGACCGTATCTTTTATATTTGAAGCGAGGAGCAAAGTTTCTAGTTGCGCTGAACAATAAGAAAGCTGCTATTGTTCTTGGGAAAATCTATTGAACTCGACTCCGCTCACCTTTGACTACCCGGAAAAAAGATAATAGCAGAGATCAGAGAGATGATGTTTTGTCTTTCTTAACTTCTCTTCAGCTTCCAGGTCATTGCGGAGGTTTTATTCTACATTCGTTGGGAAACCAGCCACCCGAACCTCACCAGGGCTGGTAGTAAGTTATCATGTTCGCTTGGTCACAATCGTGAAGCCACAATTATTCCAACGCGTTTTACTTGTGTTTCGCTTGGTTTGGGACTCTGACTTACAATTCTATGATCTTTGACATAAAATTATCTGATTTCTGACTTACAATTATCTGATCTCTGACTTACAATTATCTGATCTCTGACTTACAATTATCTGTTCTCTGACTTACAATTTTCTGATCTCTGACTTAAAAATTCTCTAATCTGTGACTTACAATTATCTGACCTCTGACTTACAATTCTCTGACCTCTGACTTACAATTCTTTGACCTCTGACTCACAATTCTCTGACCTCTAAGTTACAATTCGGCCTTATCGATCAAGCTAATGAGGTACGTTACTAGAATAAGGACACATAATATTATAGTCACCTTGACCTAGCGGTAGCATGATCGGCTTGTACTCCAGGCGACCGGATTCGAATCCCGGCGGGGTCATATTTTTTCGGCTCTGTACTTTGAATGTCGGAGCGTAAGATTTCACCTTTTTATTGTAATAATTGTAATTTTTTCTCTAATGGGTCAAGACAAATGTTCAAGAACAACAAGAAACAACAGAAAATTAAAACAAACACAATACTTCCGATTTTTAAAATTAGAAATTTCTCAGAAGTAAAATAACAAAATACATTATTTATGAAAAATGAAGAAGAAAAGTTATAGACTGAAACTTTTTGGATAGGAACCGTTGATTTTAACTCTAACCACCGGCGTGAACGACAGGCGTACGGTCTAGTTTAAGAACCGTAAAATATTAAAAAAAAGAACAAAAAAGAAACTCCAACCAGGTTATACTAATGGTCACAATTCACATCAATAGATCTAATAGAGGTCGCGGTCGGTGTGATAATTAGAGTTTCTCTTGTAGTACTCCAACCGCTCCTACTCCAACTCCAACCGTACCTACTACAACTATCTACTCCAACCATCGACTTCGCCTTCTTTTCAGCGAGTGTTTTTGGTAACATTTGCAGTTTAGATTACGAAGTACGACGATACAACATATCGAATTTATCGATAATTTACCTAATGTACTGATCAAAAAATTCTTTTTATTTACAAAATTAAACTTTAAAGGGTCAAGCCCCATGTAAAGACCCCAAGCTGGCGTCTTCTTAATTCCATTAAGAAGACGCCGAGGAAGAAGATAAGAAAACATTAGGTATGTATCAAGTTTTATGTCAGGGTCTACTGCTCAAACATACATTAACCTTGTTAAGAGTCAAAGGGGCAAAACAACCCTCATGTTTCATGAACAATGCTTTGAACTTTTTGTCCAAAGTTTCCGATCTTTTCTTACGTTAGAGATGTTTTTTTCCCTCAATACATTTTCATTCTGAAAACTTTGAGTAAACTGGAAACTTGAATAGTTTTGTGGTTGGTTGTATTAAATGGATTACCTGAAGCCTTTTGACTTTGCAATATATCCAACGTGTAACTTTATGCTGAGTATAGGCGATATTTTGAAATTTAATAAAAACTAATGTGTTTATTTGTGTGTGCCCCCCCCCCCCCCCCCACAATTTTAGTGGGTAGAGCAGAATTATGAGACTTTTCCGTATCTTTGATATCTTATTTATGCCTAATAATTTTCCTCACGAGGTATGAGAGGACTCCGAACATTCAAGTACAAAGTACAAAGCAGGAAAATCCCCATTGAAACTTGGATCTTCTCCCAAAATTTATTTTTAATAGTAATATCAACCTTAGCAACATGGGTCTTCGGTCTACAGACCAGAAAGGACTGAAGCATCCCCTCTGCCTATTGGTTTTCTTCCAATAATGGAAATATTCCTCCCATTCCTTAAGCCCATTATTCTTGCAGCGAGAGACTTCTTCTTGGACGGGCTGAACTGTCGATCTAATCTTTCCCCAGTGAGGCTGGGCGAGGAAGTGAGATGGGGAGATCCCATGGGGAGTATTCTTTTGTTTTTTTGGATGGCGTTCAAAATATTTTGATTTTTTATCGTTTTTATCATGTGATTATGCTCCTCCCACTCCGCGTCCTGCTCTCTATTGCCTACAAGATATAAAAATACTATTATTTTCTAATGCGATTTTTGCTCACTCTGCAAACTTTCAAGTGGGGCGTCATTTGTGCTCGCACCAGTGGGAAGCAGAGATGCTGACGGCTTCTCTTACGGTGAAATAACAGAGGACATTGACCGAACTCAGACGGTTGATCGATAAGGCGTTACCTGGAGGTTGGTGGTTCGCATTCCGAGTACGTCTCGAATTTCGTAAGGTGAGTTTGAGTAATTGTGACATCACGATTGTGATAGAAAACATGATAATAAGATAACTTAACAAAGCAAATTGGATTCATAAGTTGTGTCAATGCTTAAATTTTCTTTAAAAAAAAATCATAAAAAATAGGACTATAAAAATCCAAAAAGGTTATTTGAGTTCTACATGACTATAATTATCTTTTCATGTTCGAAAAATTCATTCGAAAGCTCCTGTCATACTTGCTACAAACTAATCCACAGCATTGACAAAAAATTTCAAAATAATTTCCCGAGAAATACAGTTGACAGTTTCAAGAAATTATTTCAAATAGGTACACGTAATTCTATTTATAGAAAGAAAACTAAAACAATCATTTCCACAGATAATAAAGAACACGACTTGCAGACAAAAACATGTCTTTATCATATTCAAGTATGGATTTAATTTCCTTACGGGGGTGCTTTCAAAACAGGAATATGAAATAAACACATAAAACGAGATTAGATATAGTCTCCATTCTCCTCGCTTGCACTTTAGTTACGAATAACTTTGTAGAGAAAGCGATGTGTGTGCTGGAGATAAGGTTTCCTAACAGTATACTGAGGAAGATTGTTATGGGTTGAACATGAACATCAAGAATGAAATATAAATCCGACTTCCTCTACTCTGCTGGCATTTTAAAAGGCTATTTTCAAGCTAATAGGGTTCCTTTCATCCTTGCTGCTCTCAAAGGTTGTGCAAGTATAAACAAGACTGTTTCTTAGGGGTTAGCTAATACCTCGGTATCAAAGGAAGTGGTACCGGCCCGGATATTGAAGGAACTTTATTAAGGAGATGGGAAGTAATGAAATCTTTCCCCAAGGCAACGCATTAGTTGAAACAGTGACTGGAGTGGCTGGAGCAATAAGGCGGCGCGGCGGACTTGTAACCTGGAGGTCGAGGGTTCGAGGTACCCCGAGTTGAGTAATTGGGACAACACACATAATATTTATGATTAACTCACATTATATTAATAACGTTTTCAATTGACGTTATTTATCATTGACGTCCAGGTCCTTATTACCTTGTCCTCATTTTTTTTTTTTTTTTTTTTTTTTTTTAAAGTGGGGTTTAACGTCGCTTTCAACTGCCATGGTCATATCACGACGGGGGTTTTACCCTCCATTCGCAGGAAACTCACAAACCTGCTACTCACATTGACCTCACCCAGCCTGAGTGGGGCCGGGAAAAGCCAGCGTCACGAGAATTAGGATTTGAATGGTCACCCATCCAAGTCTTAACCTCGCTGGATGTCGCTTAACTTCGGTGTTCTGAAGGGAACCGGTGTATTCAACATGCCATCGACGCTGGCCCTTGTCCTCATTAAACGATTTGAAACACAGTTTATAGCGCCTTGTAGATTTTTGTAAATAACGTTTTCATGTATAGATTTTTATTTATATTATGTAAAACAAGGTGTCATCTCTTTTCATTGGAAGCACTGATAATATGCTTCCAGCATTGTCTTGAGTGGCAATGCTGATTTGTTGAATTAAAAATTCACTCGCTCTACTGTTTCCAGTTTTTTTTCTATAAGCTTTTTTCAAATTTCTTTGACCCATTAGTTTTTTATAACTTTTCATTAGGTAGTTAAAGTAACATATCACGTGGATCCGGCATCTCCTACGTCTTCTCATTGGATTCAGTGGGTACTAATCCCACACCCCAGGGAGTGGGTGGCTGGGTGTCTTTAAAAGATTTTTTTATCCTCATTCATAAAATAAATAAAAATATTTATAATTTTACCTCATAAGAGGACATTCAAATCTTTTTAGTTTGTACACTGCAAGGCATGATGGTCGTAAAATAAGGTATTATAATTATTTACATCATAAGCGGTATTTTAAAATCACTTTAGTTTGGCATGGTCGTACAAATAACGACTTTTTCTAAGGTAAGAAGTAGAAAGCACAGGCAGTTTTCTGGAAATTAAGTAAATATCTAATAAAAGGATATGCTTCATGTATCCTCGGTTCCCTTCCAGAAGGACGGTCAATAGGAGAAGTTTTCTATATTTAAAAATAGAACATGAATTATTTTTTCGCATGATACCAACAAAAAAAATTAATCGTTATGATACCTAGTTATTATCAGAACAAATAAAAGAACGTTCTAAACGGTGGCACGTGGTTCTAAATAATAAATACTTGGCAAACAATATTTATTTCCCTCGTGATGGGTTTACTGAGGTCCAGCATTGTCCCTTGGGGTGAAACGTGTAAACTTTCAGAAAACAAGATCAAAGCTGACCTCTCTCTTTTTGTACCTGAATTAAAAACTTTCAAAACCCCCTCAAGTCGGAAGAAGAAAAAAAGTTCAAATCCAGGCAGGATTATTGAACAATATCTTCCTTCCACTGGATACAAATTGAAAATATTCTCTCTCAAAAATATCGACTGTAACATTTTTCCTTATTAATAAAGGGAGAGAAATTTGAACAATGCATTTTCAGGAGGGAAGCAGGATCAACGGATCCTGTTTTTCGAAACTTTCCTCTAATTATTCCCTACGTAATCTTTGTTTCATCCAAGTCGGATATTTTTCTCATGAAAGCTTTTTAGAAATATTTTAAAAATGCATGCTTCATATTTTTTATGCAAAGAAGAAAATTCGAGTGCTTCAACTATGGAAATAAATTGCTACTTCGTTACTGAATTTATAAAATTTCAATAACATCCGTTGAATGAAAAATGGATAATTAATTTAAGAATAGGGAAAAGTAGGTGCATGAATAATGAAGAGTAATTTAAAGTTCAAATTTTGAATTATAGTCAAATCTGGTAATCCAGGTAGCGTAGATATCTGCTGGTTCGAATCCCATCCAGTGCATGAATTTTTTCTCATTAATTTGAGTTTGTGACCACATATAATAAGACTCTGAGGGTTAGGTGGTAGAAAATGATTTGAGCATTAACCTCGCCTAGTGGTTACCTTCCACTAAAGAGTATTATTATTATTATTATAAATCTGGATATAAGAGAACTCGAGAGAATGGGAATTTTTTCTCTTATATCTAAGTTTCTCTTATAAAGAGGTCAATTTCCCTTATTCAGTGGTAAATTTGACATGAAAATTCTTCTCTTTTATCCAGGATTCTCTTATATTCAGTTCTCTTTCATCTAGGTTTGCATGTATAACCCTAAGATCAACAAAAAATTCATACTAACTCAAAACGGACCGTTAAAGTTAAGTAACAGTGAGCATGATTAAAAAAAGGTCAGAAAAGGTGACTTACAAGTTGTAGTGGACCTCCGCCATGTTGGGTCTGTACTGAAGAGCTCTCCTCAGGGTCCACTCTGCCTCCTTCAGCCTGCCTTGGGCAGTCAGAACGGAGCCCAGGTTACCGTAAGCTGAAATCAAATCGATACAAACATTTAGCTCGTTGGTCCCAGTAGCTCAGTGCTAAAGGTGGCACCCGTGAATCCAGAGATTCCAGAAGTCGCGGGTTCGAAACCCAACCGGGACATGACAACTTATGCTCCCATTTGGGATTTTTACCACATAATAATACGTCTTGGGCTTACTGCTGGAATGATGGGACTTAATAGTCCTAATCAGGCAGTATAAATAAGGCGATATAATTATTATTATTATTAGCTTCTACTATAATGTACATGGAAATTATTATTTACATAAACATATATTATCCAATCAATAGGTACCACTTACTCTATCATGTCAAAAATTTCATCAAATTCATATTATTTAGTAGGTAATGTATTGTAGGTATAGTATAAAGTAGGAAATTAACCCACGAGCGCCCGAGTTTTTTTTTGTTTTGATTTTCAATGTGAAACACTAGTTTTCAGATTGCAAATATTGTTTGGATGCAATTAAAAAGAAAGAAACTTAGTAAAAATTTTTACCAATTCCAAGATATGGCCAATTTTCTGCTGGTACCATATGGTACCACTGGGCGCTCCCCGTGTCAAAAAAAAATAGGAGAGAGAGTAATAAAATCGTACTAATTGTTTACTGTTTCAAAGGTTTTTTATTTTATTTTAATAATACTAACAAAAGGGAGTTACTATACAAACAAAAGCTTATCAATTTGTCTCCTAACTTTCTATGCCCTTTTACAAGAAGGAGTTACAAAATACTAAATGGCCAATATTAGGCAGTGTGGTAGGGGGCGAAGCATGCAATACAAAGGCCTACATCACTTTTCATACACATAGTACGAACTCTTGAAGAACAACCAGCTGCTACACATCGACGACGAGCATTGTTTGTAGTACTTACGACTAAATGACCAATATTGTCGAATCTGGCTGCATTTGCCATTCTCAGCGCACGGGGGCGGCCAATCCTCCCAAATGGTTCAGAGTACCTTGTTAAATAATTCGTAACGATATTTCTGCGGAAGTCCAGTTGAGTGACTCTGTCTTCTGGGTGAATTTGGCGGTAAAGAACCCAAGCATTTTGGACTGATGCGTCCAAAAGCCAAGTGAATATTCCCCACCACCATTTTTTGCCACGAATGTTGATCCTATGCCTGTTGATATTTTGGTCACCTAAATCCGTACCTCCCATGTGCTTATTATAATCGCCTATAGCATTGGGTCTTTCTACGTTGACAAATCTGCCTTCCTTCCGTGAAAATCTCTTCACTGTGGAGGTAGGTTGTACACCGGATGAAGTTGACAAAACTGATGGTTCGGGTGGTTCAACATAGATGTCTGATGCGTTGTAAGCAAGATCCTCACCGTCGAGCAGGTCGATTACATCAGCCAAAGTAAGATTCCTTCTGAAAAACACAAACAAAAATTAACTTTTTATAAATAAAATAATGAAACACAAATGAATAAAGTCAAAAATGAAGTAAACGCAAGTAAATGCAATGAAGTAAATTACTTTTTCAAATGACACGGGCAGCGCCCAGTGGTACCATATGGTACCAACAAAAAAGGGAGCCCTCTCACAGGCGCTATGGAAAATTATTTAATTAAAAGTGATTGTAAAATATATCTTTATACTCTTGAGAATATATATTACTTCCGAGAAATTTCTAATATTAGAAATCGGAAGTATTGTGTTCGTTTTTGTAAAAAAAAATATTTTTTTGCTCCGATTTCAATTTTTTTCATATTTCTGGACGTTTTATAACCTCCTGAGCAAATTTGGTTTTGTGTCTGTCTGTCGGTCCGTCGGTCTGTCGGTCTGTCGGTCTGTCGGTCTGTCTGTCGGTCTGTTAAAACGATTCCTTGTAACGCGCAAATCTCGGAAACTACTCTACCGATTTTGATGAAATTTTGCACACATCTAGGAGACATTCTGCAGATGGTCCCATTTTAAATTCATCGAATTCGTACTAGCGGTTCTTGGTGAAAAAGACCATGCGCCTGACCACTAACTTTTTACTTAAACGCTGATATCTCGTGAACGGTACACTTGATTTTGATGAAATTTTGTATGGTTATGCATATTATTATTTTACATAGGCTTTTAATATTTATTTTTAAATTAATAATGATTTGACTCTGATATTTAAGAAAATCCGAAATTTTGGACAAAGAAGTCAAAAAATAAGGATCACGACTTGCCGATACAGAATTTTTTGTAGAATCTAGAATGTATAAAAAACAATATTCTACCATATAAAACAAATTTGAAGAAAATCGGTTGAGCCGTTTTAGAGATACAAGTAATTTTCTAAAAAAATCTCAAATTTGGCACGTGTTTACAATGTGAAGCAATCACGAGGAAGTATTGTGTCCATAATTGGCAGTGTTTTTTTTTTAAATATCTAAAAAAATATAGTGAAAGTACTTACTCAAAGACAATTCTGCTCGAAGACATGGCCGCAAAATTTCACCAATTTTCGGAGCTCCGACGTCCGTCTCTGTCCAAGATCACTCGCCAACCAAACAATATTTCTAAGCATCATACTCTTTTCTATCATTTAACGTAAACAGAACACCGAATATACTAACTTGTCCCTGCAAGATAAGACAATGTGTGGAACGGTTTTGTTGGTACCATATGGTACCACTGGGCGCTTATGGGTTAAATCATATTCTTTGCTCTACTAAAAAAGAGAATCATATACGAGTAAGTAAAGTCCGGAATATGATAATTCTTATTATGATTCACTCGTTCAGTATAAACAAAAAGTGAAAAGTTGTACTAGATATACATGAATATAACATACCTGGACAGCTGTTTCGAGCTTATTGGCTCTCATCAGCTAGTAATAGTTCTGAATATCCATGCCATCAACTAACCTCTCTATTTTATTAAGTACTAGCGGGCTGTCGCCCGCTTTGCGGGCCGAGGCATGGCCGTGAAAGCAAAAAATCCTTTTTTGCCAATGGCAGGTGTTGTAGTGGGAGTTTCGAAAAATCCCGTCTTATTGCACATCTAGACTATAAGACAAAGCTACCTACCAAATTTCAGCTTCCTAGGACTTACGGTTTGGGCTGTAGAGCGATGATCAGTCAGTGGTCAGTGGTCAGTGGTCAGTGGTCAGTGAGTGTCTTTGACATTTATATATTAAGATAAACAGAAAAGTGAGAAGTTGTACTAGATGTACGTAAATTAGATTTAGAGATTGATAAGACATTAATATTACATTTAGAGAAGATTGAGTGAGAAATGTATGTGTAGAAGTTTGAATTTAAAATCAGTAAAGTAGACCAACACAAGCCCCGCCAGCGCCGCCACTAGGGAAACATAAATTATTAAAGAAACACGTGAAATTGTTCACCTACGTAACCTCAATTTACAAGAAAGAGTAGGGGGAACATTTTTCTTTCAGAAATAATGAAATTTTCTCAACTCAAACATTTTAAGAAAGTTATTTAAACGAGAGGATGTTTGTGTAGTGAAATCAAAAAAGGGAACACGGAGAAGAAAAGACAATTTACAGGATGACGAGGAATAGGAAACGGAGGTGATGCATGGATGTGAAATAGAAAATATAGGACAGGATAGAAGTGAAAAGAAATGGGATAAAGGAGAAAGATAGACAGAAGAAAAGTGAGAGGAAGAGGAAGGAATGAAGTAGATAAAGAAACATGGAAAGAAGAGACAGACAGACAAAGAGAGAAGGAGGGAGAGATAAGGAAGAGAAAGATACAGTGTGACGATAGAAAAGAAACGGAGGTGGTGGGTGGATGTGAAATAGATAAGAGGATGGAAGATAGTACGGAGAGAGGAAGAGAGCAAGAAAGATACAAGATTATCGAGAGGTGGTGGAATAATGAAAAACGGAAAAAGGAGATGACGTATATAATAGAGGACAGAAGATAAAGTAATAATAACATAATAATAAATATTACAAAGTCATAGAGAGAGATAGAAAATCAAGATGATGATGATGAGGAGCTGAAAAATGAAGAACGGAAGAGGGATGTGACATAGATAAGCTTATGATAACGGAGACAGGATAAAGGAAAAAGTGAGAGAAAAAAAAAGAAAGGAAAAACATAGATGAAGAAAACAGGAAAAGATTAAGAAAGAGAGAGAGAGAGAGAGTTAAAGAAAGTGTGCTAATCCATTAAGAAACCCACTGAGCCTCGGGGGAGACTATGTACGTTTCAGAAAAAATAAGAATACCTATTCTCTATTCTCTTTGAACCTCTCAAACTATTTGCAGAAGAATCATTCTCAACAGCTATTCTTAACAAGATGCAATAGAGTACATTAAAAAAAAAAAAAAAAAAAAAATGTGGTAGATACTAATGAATCAAACTAATTAGAGAAAAGACATTATCTTTCTGAATAATTGAACATTTGCATAAGATTTGCATAATTTAGACTTATAAAGACAATGATTTCTGTACCTAGGATCGATGTTTTATGTTAAATCAAATAAATTTGGAGGTAGTGTTTTTAGGTCGACTCGTTCTCATACTTTTCTGAATTCTTTTGGCTAGGTACTTTGAATTTCGAAAATGTCATCATCACCTTCTCCCATTGTAACAAAATAATGAAAGGTACTTTGAATTTTGAAAATTTCATCATCATCTGCTGCAAATCATCAGCACAAAAAGGCATAAACACATCTATTGCATTACGGCCATGCCTAATCATTGAATTTAAATTTAATCCCGTTGCAAAGTACGGACAAACAACTGGTATATAAATTGAAAGCATAAAAATAAATGAAACATCGCATCAAGGTGAATTTTCTGCAAAATTGGAGATGATACAAATGTGTAGCTAGGAGATAAGAGACTTGATATGAAGGTAGGTCACAATAATCCGAAGCAGACAGGAAATGAGGCGAGACTATATCTAGGACAAACAAGAAGACACAGGAGTGAGAGAGAAGAGATTGAAGAGAAGGGAATATGAGATGACATAAGAGAGAGAAAGAACAACACGACAGATATAGGAGAGAGAGAAAAAGAGAGAGACTGAAGAGATTGAAAAGAAGGGTATATGAGATGGCATAAGAAAGTAAGCGAGAGAGAGAGGGTATAAATAGGAGAGAGCAGGAGAATAGAGTGAAAAAGAGAGAGAGTAAGACAGAGGGGGAAAATTTCATTGTGATATAGAGGGACAATGAGAGAGTGAGAGAGAGAGAAATATAAAGTAGGGAATATACAAAGAGAGGAGAGAGTGAAACAGAGAGCATACATTGTAAGTTGTAAGGGAGGAGAAAAAGAGAGATGGAAAATAAGGGAATATGATATGGAAAAAGTGAGAATCAGACAGGGTGGGAAAATTGCATTTAGAGAGGGAGCCAAAGATAGGTGGAGAGATAGATAAATAGAGAAAGGCAGAAAGAAAGAGATAGAAGAAAAGAATAAGCTTGGAAAGTGAAGAGAAAAATGGAGACAAGGAGAGGGGCAAGTGGCAAGTGAGAATGACAGAGATTGAAAATACGGGATTAGAAGAAATAAGAGAGATGGCGACAGAAAGAGACGGAAGAGAGTACTTGTTATTAAAGAAAAAGTTCAAAGCTGGGAGAAAACAAAACTACCGTCAGCGAACAAGTTGCTCCTGAGGAAGAATAATTATGGGAGAGGAAGGGGTAGAACTGAAGAGAGGAGAGAGAGGAGAATAATAACTATGAGAGAGAGAGAGAGGAATTATAAGGAAGAAAGAGAAAAATAGATAACAATATGGAAGAGTAAAGGGAAGAATAATAATTATGGAAGAGAGAGAAGAAAAAGAGAGAGAGAGAGACAGAGGATAAGAGCTGAAGGAGAGAGGTGAATAATAACTATAAGAGAGGGAGAGAGAGAGAGAGAGGAATTACAAGGAAGAAAGAAAAGATAGAAAACAATATGGTAGAGTAAGGGGAAGAATAATAACTATGGAAGAGAGAGAAGAAGAAAAAAAAAGAAGAGAGAGAGAGGATATGAGCTGAAGGAGAGAGGTGAATCATATCTATGATAGAGAGAGAGAGAGAGAAAGAGAGAGAAACTACAAGGAAGAAAGAGAAGGAGAGAAAACAATATGGTAGAGTAAGGGGAAGAATAATAACTATGGAAGAGAGAGAAGAAGAAAAAAAAGAAGAGAGAGAGAGAGGATATGAGCTGAAGGAGAGAGGTGAATCATATCTATGATAGAGAGAGAGAGAAAGAGACAGGAACTACAAGGAAGAAAGAGAAGGAGAGAAAACAATATGGGAGAGAGAGAAGAAGAAGAGAGAGAGGATGGAGAGAGGGAGAATAATAACTATCACAAAGAGAAATAGAGAAGGGGAGGGAAAGAGAGAAACAGAAAGGAACTATAAGGAAGGAAGTGAAGGAGACAGCACAAGATGGGAGCCAGGAGAGTATAACTGAGCGAAAAAGTTTTGAAAATATTCATGCAAATAAATTGAAAATAATAGAAAAATAGGTAGACTGGCAGACACACAAACAGCGGATTTAAGATGGCAGGACAAGGAGTCAGCAAGATTTCCCAGGAGATACAAATAGTTCGTTTCTTGTAGATTTTCAAGCAAGAAATTAGCTGTCTGACAATGAAGAAGTGGCAGTAATAATTCCTACAACATCATTTACGACTGTTGAACGCGTACCACTGTACCTAATACGTTCTCTTTTAGCTGGACAACTTTGTTTGTTGTTTTGAAAAGGTAATTGTGCACCGGATTAGATTTATCTAATTCTGTTTCTCAATTCGGACTTAAATCAACTTCAAAAACTTCTTCAAAAAGTTGTATACTTCTGCTGTACATCAGTATTATCAGTATAAACAGAAAAGTGAGAAGTTGTACAAGATGTACATGAATATCAGACTCGTAATCTGAGCGCACGGCATCGGCAGTGCGCCAGGCCAAGTTCCAGCAAGCACGGCAGTGTATGTTTACACGAACCGATTCACCCGGTTTTTTATATTATTATCTCGAGATGACTTTAAAAAATTAAAACAGAATTTACCGTGCGTCATTTTCTCAATCTCAACCGTTTTCGCAAGATAAACTAGCAAGAACACTGTGAACAGTGTTCTCAAGATACTAGATCTTGATGCAACGACTTAAGTTCCGAGAAGACTGAAGAAATATATGTATAGGAGCTGAATTTTCACAAGAATGATAATGCGGGAATCAAAGTAGCTTAAATTATTATATGTTGCAGCTGGGAGCGTTCCCAGGGATGTTAGGAAAGAGTGGGAAGAGAGAGACAGAGAGAGAGAGAGAGAGACAGAGAGAGAAAGAGAGAGAGACAGAGCGGAGGAAGGAATATATTACGAGAACGGGATATGGGAGTAGAGGGAGATTTGGATAGGGGGAGATGAGGATAGGGGAGAGATGAGGATAGGGGGGAGATGAAGATAGGAGGGAGATGGGAATAGGAGGTAATTTGGGTTGGGGGAGATGGGAATGGGGGGGAAATTGGGATGGGGCAGATTGGGATGGGGGGAGATTGGGATGGGGGGAGATTGGGATGGGGTGGAAGAGATTGGGATGGGGGGGAAGAGATTGGGATGGGGGGGAAGATGGGAATGAGGGGAGATGGGGATGGGAGAGAGATGGGGACACCTGAAGATGAAAGGAAGGAAACTAGAGGAGGTCGAGAGTGGGAGTTATAAGATACTGCAAGTATGTATGTAGGTAACAGATAGGTATTACTTTCGGGGAGTGGGGAGGTTCTGCTTTCCCATTACTCCCTACCCTTGTCAAGGTGCATTTGAAACATGGTGTTTTAGCAGCTATCTAATCTAAATGATTTTTAGATTCAGACTAAACTTTAGGTACGCTGTCTAATAGCATAGTTTTTATTTATATGTAAAACAAGGTGTCATCTTTTTTCATTGGAAGCACTGACAATATGCTTCCAGCATTGCCTCTTTGAGTGGCAATGCTGATTTGTTGAATTACTCTGTCTTAGTAGAGAGACAATCATAAAATATATTTTAAGAAGCTGCTCAGTGCTCACTTATAAGAGTGTTGCCGATTTTTTTTTTTCTCATTCATTTTCTTTTTTATTCGATCATCAATCAATCAATAATCAAATACATTATTTTTCTCCTCATAAGTTATTTAACATTAGTTTAGGAGATGTATTAATCTGTAAATTTAAAATTGTTATAAACAAATGAAATGAAATCAAATCAAGGTGCATTTGAAACATGTTTATCTAGCAACATTTTTATCAAATAAAATTTTAGATTCATATTATACCTTTGGGTAAATAAGAAAGAATTGGAATTTAAAGTGTGAAATAAATAACTAAAATTAATAATTAACCATATAAAAGTCCTACTAGATAATCTTAAAATTCAAAGAAAAAACTTTTCACTTTAGGATAGTAACTAAGACTTTTATTATAGCCCATGAATATTGGACAATGATTACAAAATAAACAAATAAAAAACAACGCAAGTATCTATTTTGAGCTCTATGAAAAAAGATTCGACTTTTTTTACATTTCTTACAGTTCCCAAGATGATATATGAAAAAGTTGTAACCACAAATTTAATTTTAAAATTCTTGAAATCGTGTCAAAATATATAATATGTATATGTGTGTAATCACAATCGTGATATCACAACTACTCATACTCACTTTACTAAATATTTTATTTGAACTACCGACCTCTTTTTACAAGTGCGCCGCCTTATTGATCAAGCTACTGAGGTCGATTGTGAAATAGCCATTTAATTTATCGAAGATATTACTAAAAGACAAAGCTATATCGAAGTTGAATTAAAATTATTGTTAAGTCCTCTTTTGATTCGTCAGTAAATGATCAAGAAACCAATAGTCAAAAGGGAATTACTGAGAAATAATAATAATATCCCCCAAAAAATATCACTTCGTGACATAAAAAAAGTCCCGCCAAGTCGTTCCCCAAAAATATTTCAGTTCCCAAATTCATCCCTCCCTCCCTTCCCAAAAAATATATTAGTTATTTGTGACCTCCCCCAAAAAAATTATTGAAATCAATTTATGGCCCCGCCTTTTATTCATTCACCTAAGTGCAACAGTATACTTATTAATAGCCTCCCCTCTCTCTTTCTTCTAATGTCCTCTTTCTTTTGTTCCTTATTGCATGTTGGAATGTTTCCTTTACAAACTCAGAACTTAAGTCTTATTTCCTTGCTCCTTTCACCGACTTGGGCTCTTGGCGGAGTACCACTAACTGGGAATAATTTTTTTTTTAATCTAATAGACAGTGCTATTTTGAAAGAATTAAAAAGAGATAATTTAACATAATGGTTCTTATGGAGAACAGGAAATGAGAAGTCTAGCCGACCGCGACCCAAGGATGCATTATCTGTATCTAAGTCGCAAAATATCTACCACCAACGAGAATTGGACCATCAGAACAAGTCACGATTCCATCTCATTTCCAAGGAACACATGTTTACATATGTCTACATTTATATATAATCTTAGAAAAAAACCAAGACATCAGTTCCTTTGGCTAAGAACGGACCTGCTTGGTGGTACTCCGCCAAGAGCCCAAGTCGGTGAAAGGAGCAAGGAAATAAGACTTAAGTTCTGAGTTTGTAAAGGAAACATTCCAACATGCAATAAGGAACAAAAGAAAGAGGACATTAGAAGAAAGAGAGAGGGGAGGCTATTAATAAGTATACTGTTGCACTTAGGTGAATGAATAAAAGGCGGGGCCATAAATTGATTTCAATAATTTTTTTGGGGGAGTCACAAATAACTAATATATTTTTTGGGAAGGGAGGGAGGGATGAATTTGGGAACTGAAATATTTTTGGGGAACGACTTGGCGGGACTTTTTTATGTCACGAAGTGATATTTTTTGGGGGATCTTATAACTTTTTGTAGTGGCCCTGTATAGGTGTGGGGTGAATGGTACATGTTGTTTCAATATAAAACTATTTAACATATTAAATAATGACTTTAAAGGAACAAGTGTTGATAAATGAAACAGTTTGAATGTGAAGATAAAGATTTTAGTTTGATATTCATACCTAAGCACAGTATCCTTCTCCAAATTATTCTTTCACCTAAAAAGTAGATATGCGACTTTTGACTCATCTGGGAGAGTGATAATATACTAGATACTGAATATCTATACACCAACTTTTTTCTGAGCTCTGAAAATGATCCTTTTCCCAATTAAGGGCCAAATGTCCCTTTTAGTATAATAGAACAATAAAAAAGCACACCTACCACTCACGAGAAAAAAATTTGCCATCGTTTGTAAAAATCGGTCAAGTAGTTTTGGCTGTAGAGCGGTCAACGTGAAAGAAGAATCAGAAAATGATGAAAAAAATGACGTTTTTAAAGTTTGGTTTTCTCCAACTTAACTCAAACGATTTTGATGGTTCTTTTTTCAAAGCTTGTCTTTATCGTGCCCCACCCAATCTATATTTATTTATAGTCCGAGTTCCTTCATCACTTGTACTTTTTTTCCTACAACTACAAGAATTGTGCTAATTTTGCTCTGGCGTATAACCTCACTTAGTGAGTTCGTTCTCACTGTGTTCGGTTAATTATGTTTAAAAGAAGGTAAGATAACAAGCGAGACCCTCCCTCAAGTCGAAGAACACAATTAGAGAGATAGTCCGGGTTATTCTAAAATTAATCCCGTTTCATAAATTGGCACTGTGTCACAGATTTTTACGAGGATGCTGTGTGGTGCCATTCATTTTATCCAGATGGGCCCCTCAACTGGTTCAAATAGTGGGTACACCCTGAACATATTTCCTTAATTTATGTCAGATATAATAATAAGGACTTTTAAGTCCCATTATTCCAGCAGTATGCCCAAGATGTATTATTATGAGGTAAAAATCCCAAATGGGAGGATAACTATGTATTTTTACAATTAATTTCTGTGAAAGAATACTGAGAACGAAGCTTATTGTGTTGAGTAATAAATGTATAAATATATTTTTTTTTAACTGTTAATTTTTTATTTTATATTATAAATGAGGTACAACACAGCCCACAACAAAAAGGTTAATAGTACCTCATAAACTCACTAAATTTAATGTAAATTATGTAAAACTAAAACAAGTAAAGAGTATTTTGTTTTTAAAAAAAAATCACATGTCTCAGCTCGAACCCGCGGACCTCTAGCACCTCCAGCTTTCCACAGTGCCGCCTTAACCACTGAGCTACCTGGACTATTGACATACTCTTGTGGTATTTGCAACATATAAAAGCTTCAATTTATTTTACTTTGTATAATAATATTCTTAGCGGCCAGTGAAAGAAATATTTACTAGAGAGAATTTGATAGGGAGGAAAAAGCCTTTCACTTCCTATGTACCTAACATTCCTAATTAGGAATAGGTATTAGGTAGTGTAGGGGCTTTTACAAAGTTTTCTATGAAACTTCTACATTTCCCACTTAAAAAGGTCCCCAAATATTTATGACATTCATGTTACACATACATTATGTAACATTGGGTACTAGAGATTTTTTTTACATTTTTGAACCTAATATACCTAACCAACATTTTAGAAGAAGAAAAAAATCTTGTCTTTTTCACTCCTTGGGCATTACAGGTTTATTATAGCTATGTATGTATGAAATTATTTGTGGTCAAGCACAAGGCCTCTTCACAAATTTTGTGGGTAGTGCAGCATTACTAAGAGCCTCCTTTACTTTTCAAATTCTATTACATTAATTTATTTTAACTCTGGTAATGCCGTCACTGGTCGTTACTTATTCAGTAACTACTCATTTTTCCTCACGAGGTATGAGTGGACCCCAAACACCCAAGTAAAGTGCAGAAAAATTCCTGCTAAGCTGGGGATCGAATACAGGCCACCATGCGTGGTAAGCTTAGCGCGCTAACTCACTCAGCACCGGCGACTATTTATGGGTTAGTATACCTTTATACAATTTCACATCGGGACATGTGGATTGAAAGGTTTGTGAATGAATAGGTATATACATAATAAACTAGATTAAATATCTATACTCCAATGTTATTCTGAGCTCTGAAAATGATCCTTTTCCTAATTAACGGCCAAATGGTAGCTTTTGGGATAATGAAACCATAAAAAGGCACACCTACCACCCAGAAGAAAAAAAATGAGCCATCGTTCATGAAAATCGGTCCAGTAGTTTTGGCTGTAGAGCGGTCAACGTCAAAGAAGAAGCAGAATTTTTTGAAAAAAAATGACGTTTTTACAGTGTGTTTTTGACCAACTTCACTCAAACGATTTCGATGTTTCTTTTTTAAAATCTTGTCTATTATCGTGCCCCAATCTGTATATGTAGTTCAATTTCCTCCATCAGTTGTACTTTTTCTCCTACAACTACACGAAATGTGCTACTTATGCTGTCGCGTATAGTATACTCTTGGTAGCGCGCGAACTATTTCGATTGACTTGGCGGGTCGGAGCGCTACCGCGCTCCTTAATATACTCTTTAGTAGAGGGTAACCACCAGGCAAGGTTAATGTTCAAAGCATTTTCTACCACCTAACCCTCAGAGTCTTCTTTGTAACATTCACCTTTGTACAACACCTTTGTACAAACTTTGTACAACTTTCACCTGAATATTTACTTATGTACAAATAATACATTAAATTACATTATGTGGTCACAAACTCAAATAAATGAGGAAAAATTCATCTCTTCAGAAAAAAAAGGCAGGAGAGTGAGCATTTTTACCACGTAACCCTCAGAGTCTTACTATTATGTGGTCACAAACACAAATAAATGAGGGAAAATTCATCTCTTCAGAAAAAAAGACAGGGAGAGTGAAACTAAACAGGATTACGTCATACAATTGTGAAGAGAGAAGCCAAAGACCCTTGATGAATGTAGAAAGAAAAGTAAATAAGATTGCGGAAGAGCATGGTGAGCAGAACGAAGAAAATAATTTTCAAACTCCACAACTCAATCAAGACGCAATTGTCAGAGTTGGAGAAGACAAGCAATCCTATTGTAAGGGATAGAACTAGAGCTTTATTTCACGAGAATCCTTGGAAGGTAGAGAAAAATTGTAAATAAGATTTTGATTGCTGTCATTCTTTTGAGGAGAATTCGAGCGTAGAAAAAAGACACGCTTTAAATTGAATCATTCAATCTACGTTAAACTATTTTGTCAGCCGTGGTTTTGTCGTATTGGATGTAAATGCACCTGGATATTTTAATAATAATTATTTCCTGGATATTTGTACTTCAACTGAATCCAATATTTAAAGCAACCAAAAATATAAAATATATTGTATATTTTTTAAAAGGAAATGCATGGTCATACGTACGCGGTACAGTATACCTATTGATGCTAAAAGTTACCTACAAATATAAAATATGTAGATTATTGCATTGGATTTTAGATAATTCTTTTCTAATCTTCACACTGTTAACATAATTTATTATTCATACGTACGCTTTGACTTCCGAGCAAACAAAATGAACAACATTGACAGAACGATTCAGTTATTATAATAACAACTTCGCATTCATTTTAGAAATCTAGAAAGTCTTCAGAAACTACAGGTACTTGGGTAGCTCATATCTCACATATTTGGAAATAAGAAGCTATAGCAAACAATTTTTCTGCTGAAGTTTTGTTTATATCTCTACGAGTAAAATATGATATTTCCCTACAGGAAAACTGCTGTTACATATGCAGGACAGTAGTGTGCTATTCTTTGACCTTTTTCAAACGTCTCATGCAGAGACAAAATATTACAAAAGATATTCTGCCCTTCTCATATTTGCTTTCTCTTTTTTCAGCAAAAATAGAATCTTGTGATGTTCTTGAAGCGAGTTAATGCAGAAATGCTTAACCGGAAATAACTGGTAGCAAGATAATGCAAATTAAAGATTACTCCCAAGAAAAAATAATGAAAAATAATATTTCCCATGTCTAATATTAAAAATTTATCGGAAGGAATAGTCTATGAATAGTCTAAAAGAATAGTACAATATAAATATGCAATTTCAGAGTGATCGACTAGCCTAGCAAAAAAGCTACTTTAAAATGTTTAAAGGATTTGAATATGTTATTTTTTTCTCTCCATTACACACTTTAACCAATAATAACAACTATGGTCGTTCGTGCCGTTTCTCTTTATAGCTACATGAGCAAAAAACAATATTCGTAAAATTATTCAGATCAAAACCTGATGTCAACTTTAGTAAATAAAAAAAATGTCCGCCACCACAAGTCTACCCAAGAAAAACATAAATAATTATGTTTATACAAAAATAAAAACTCTTTCAACATCCTTAAGATTATCAAAACAGCAACAAAACTACAACATTGTAGAATGATATGAGAGAGCAATGGACTTACACCATATAAAACTTTGGCCATTTCGTATCTCGAATAAGAAAAGAGTCAAGGGGGACAAACATATTTCTCATCCTTCTTTAATATATTTTCTTCTCGCTCATTCTTTTGAGATATCTTAAAAGGAATATCTTTGAGCTATTATTGGAATATAAAATACTTGAGAACATCGGTATACAATGGAATTTGAGAAGGAAAAAACAGAAATTTAGGGAGAAGATGAGAAAAATTATAGGAGGGAGATGATGGAGAAAGAGTAAGACTGGAAAATAAGAAAATAGTGGTCTATGTAAACCATAAATTAATAATGTATTTAAACCTTATGTTATATTATTTCCTAGACACTCTTCTTTAAAAACTGAAACATAGATATTAAAAGAAAAAAAAATATGATTTATAAATCGAAATTTTGATAAGATAAGAGTTTCTATATATTAGGTACATTAGAAAAACTTCTCATTTTTCTTGTTTGGACTAAATTTATTAAATCAATTAAATAACTATTTTTTCTTCGAACGACAGAATATATGTACCTAAAGTTTAACTGCTGGGTTTAATCCCAAGGGATAGGTAAATTATTCTAGAAACCAGAAATTATGTATAATGTATATCACACTATGTATATGATAAAATTATTGTCTATGTACCTATAATTTATAAGTATTTATAAGTCGGTAGTAAGTTGACCATAATGCTTTAACGTTAGGTTTTTCTTCGATAGATTGAGAGAGAAAAAAATCTTTACCATAAAGGATGGAAAATTTCATATTGGAAAACTGAGATATTTCGAAAATTGACATAATTTTTTTCAAGATTTTTTCATTGATCAAAGATTATTTCAAGGAAATTTTCATTAAAATACGCTTCTATAGAAAGCCATTACATTTTTTAATTAATTCCTCAACCCGAGATTTCTGTCGAATATTAGCTAAATGAGAATCCATACAAAATGATGCCCAAGTCTTTATTTACATTCCATGATGAGTAAAAAAAACAGGGTGAAAATGGCATCTTTCACTTTTTTGATAGAAGTGACATCGATGGTATAGAGGACTGAGTCAAATGCGAGAAGAGTCTGTTTCCAACTGTCCAACAAGGATGTGAGTGAAATGTGATTTCAAAAGTTTTCCTCAAATAGGTAATTTAAAATTGTTTCTGAGGAATTAATTTCCAAAAGAAAAAAAAAAAAAAATGTGCCTATCCCAATCCGCTTTAACAGAAAATAATTTGGAAGCTTCCAAAGAACTCTATTTTTCAACAAAAAATTCTAAGCCCAAGGACTTAAGAAAAGTAATTTTCACTTATCTCAATACTTTGAGCTTAGAAACAAATGAATACAAAAACTTTTGTTTTACTAAATAATGTGAAGAGACAGACTTAACAATATCAACAAAGTTACTATAAAATATTAAAGAAACATAGATAAAAGAAAATATCAGACAACTCAAACTAAACAACTAAAAATGAAGGGATAAGACGTCACAAAGGATATTGAAAAGGATGAGTAACAAATAATAATCAAGCAAAACGCTAGTTTTGCAACGCCAAGATAAACAAAACGAGCGTGCTATACTTACGCTAAACCGAGTTCGTATGTATTTTCTTTTGTAATTTTGACCTTCTTAAATAAAACTTTTTAATATTTTTTCTTCATATTCGTGTTTTCCTCGTCGAATAGAAGAAGACTACTTTTTATTTGACCTTTTTCTGATACCCCTAACCGCTTTTACGAGCACCCCCAAAATTAGTAAAAAATTCATACTTTATTTTATTTTTTTTTTCCGCATTCGTCTTACCATGGGCTTATGGTTAAAGTAATTATTATGACATTTTGGTTACGAGTTCATAATGCTTGCAGCTCGAGGTTTTTAACAAAAAAAAACTTCCGCGGTCACTCGGCGGCGCTTTGGCGGTACCGCCCATATCTCAAATGTGGCTGATGTTAGAAATCTGAAACTTTGTATGTTAATTATTTGACCAATTTACAGCTTTTTTTATTCTATGTAATTTTTTTTTATTATAACCATTTATGAGTTATAACACTTTTTGTTGATTTCTGACGTTCACCGACCTCTCCTCACGTAATCACATGAATCGCTATTAAGGCTTTATTGTATCGAGCTGAAATTTTCAAGACATATTCCTGAGTTTTGGCAGATGATTCCTCGTCAGAATAGCCATCTTCGAAAAATTTACGGTTTTTAAGTTATAAGCTTCTTAAGTCATTGGTAGCGCACAACATTATTTTGGATTGGAGTGTCTTCTCCGAGTCTCGGAATACCACACTTCTTGTAAATGAAATAAAATAAAATTAAGGTATTGATTGGTTCCTCAACTGTAGGGTGTTTTATCTTTCTTTCACCGACCTCTATTAGGTTCTTAGATATTATAGATGTACTATTTTCGACTAGTTGGTTTTTTTTTTTAATTTTCAAGATGTGAGTCAGTGAATTATTCAATGAAATTCATAATATAATATCTTTAAGGCTTTTTATAAGGATTGATCGATCAATTAACAATTCAGTAAACTTTCTTTCAATATAATTAACAATTATACCGTAAGAAATTTTACTGAAACTAAGAAAATAATAATTTAATTTTTAATGTTTACAAAACTAAGATAATTATAGGTAGGTACCTAGTTAGGTGGGTCCTCTATTTAAAATTTTTAATGTGGGTTTAACTTCGCTTTCAACTGCATATCACGACAGGGGTGTTACCCTCCATTAGCAGGAAACTGACAAACCTTCTGCCCACATTGACCTCACCCAGCCTAGGTTGGGCTGGATTGCCAGCATCACGAAGTCTTCACCTCGCTAAACTTTGCTTAACATTGGTGATCCTACGAGAATTGATGTATTCAACGCGCCGTCGATGGCACCTAATTAAGTCTGGCAAAAGTCATCTTTAGTTTTAGTATATTGCAAAGGCTTGCAAGCCAAGACTCGTCAATTTAAATTCTGTAACAATTTCGCACAACTTACACGTGAATTCAGGTTATACGATTAGCTCTGTGGTGAGATCCTCCCTACTCAATCGGGAAGTCTTCAAACCCCAGAGTCGACAAAAAATTTATTGTTAATTTGATTACAATACTATTGTGTGTAAGCGATTCCGGTTCTCTTGTGTTGACCTAGAACCTGAATGGGGATTTTATAATGACACAAAGAAAACATAATACCACTGAGATCATATAACATAGAGGGAACCCGATGTATCAAGATCTGCATCTAAGAGGGACCATCAGCTGATTTCAAAATCAGTGCCGGAGTTGTAGTAATATTTCCCTCGCGAAGGGACCGGGTACCTAAACTACCTAATTAATCTAAAATAATGTTTTTACTTTTTTCATACCCACCTATTAGTTATTTTTGTCTTTGTTTCCTCTTTTACTTTCCTTATTTTCTACTTATTATGTAGTTATATATAGTGATGTACCCCAAGATGGGGTATTTACCCATTTTAGCACATTTCCTTGCCAATATACACATAAAACATCTTCTCCTATTCCTGATTCCTCCCTCTGTGATATAAACATTAAAATGTTGATCATGAAGGTTAGGATTTACAGAACTAATTATAAAAAATGTATTTTTAGGTAATTAGTCATATATTACTCATACTTGTTCTGCCATGCCTTATTCTGCTCAAGTAGGGCTTTTAGATTGCAGCCTCCATTTGCCCTCGTTCTAATTACCTACGTAAAATTATTCAAACAAATAAACATATCACAGGAAATGTAAAGAACCACATTCAGAAACAGAAGACTTTTATTTTTTTAAATTGAAATTAAATCACAAATAATAAAAAGTAGGTGCTTCCTACCCACCACTTGAAATTTTATAGAGTTCAAGTCAGAAAAACTTTATTTGGGCAGGAATATTTGAAAACGCAGTTTGGGGAATTTACCCGACCCCTGGGGTAAATACCCGGTAAATACCCAATTTTTATTTACCTTCCCGCGGGTATTTACTCCGCGGTACATCACTAGTTTTATATAACTTGGTATCTGAGGTGAAAATTAAGGATGTTTAGATATCCGCCACTGCATGAGGTAAACAAAAAATTAAAATAAATTGAACCAATCAGAGGTTGGGATTTGTTGAAAGAGGAACCATCAGCTGTTCAAAGTTGGACGCATAAATTTGTTCAGCTCGAGATAGGTAATGTTCCCTCTATGTTATATGATCTCAGTGCATAATACTGTAATACACATACACACCTAAACGGGTAGAGGTGTAAAAACATTTCCAAGAAAATCATCTATACCTTAGTTCGGTTAAAAAGTTACGAGTTCGAAAAAATAGACACAGGTACCTAGACACTAGCGAAAGGGTACCTACGTAACACATTGTACATTTCTTGCAAAAAAGACAAATAAAAACTCGTTTACTTTTATTGTAGGTACCAGTCAAACCAGTCCAGCACGTGTTGTACCAAACAATAGATGTAAAATATTCTCTTAACTGGGTAGCATTTTTATTTGAAATCCCGAAAATTCTAAAATCTCGATAACTTAAAATGAAGCTTCTATCCCTTGAATATTGAGTTACAATAAGAGCATAATTATTATATTAATGTAAACCCTGTTAAATGCGCCAATGATTTGTGTTATTGTATGATTTATTTGTGGTGAAGCACAAGACCTCTTCGCAGCATTAGTAATTAGTAAGTATATGTAGTCACAGTGGCCGAGTGAGTTAGCACGCTAGGCATTGCACGCACGGAGACCTGGGTTCGATCCCCAGCGGGGCAGGATTTTTTCTGCTCTGTACTTGGGTGTTCGGAGTCCACTCATACCTCGTGACGAAAAATGAGTAGCTGCTTTAATGTTAGCAGCGACCAGTGGCGGAATTATAGTCAAAAATAAGATATTGGGATATTAAAGATATGGAAAAGTCCTATAATTCTGCGCTACCCACTAAAATTGTGATATAATAACACAAAGAAACACATATATTTATTTATTAGTAAGTCTAGCCTACTTCACTTTTCGAATTCTATTACATTAATTTATTTATACTCTAATAATTATCAAGTCGTTACTCATACAATAACTACTCACTATTCAACGAAACATTCTGTATGCACCTAGGTGTCCTAGGTATTCACATTATACCTTGAAAAAAAAATCAAGGTACAATAATTTAGAAATATTGGGCTGTAGTAAAGAGATGATGAGACAGAAAAAAATAAGCCATCAATATTTTCATAAAAAATAATTGTTCTACTTTATTTCATGTGTTGAATTTAGCAAATGGCAAACAATGTAACCAACCAAAAATACCTGATATCCCCCAAAAATACACTTCGTGTGCAAAAGACGCCAAGAAAATAACAATCCCTTGTAAATAGAATTGCCTTGAAAACGATTGCCTAAAAAGGAATTGATATCAAATGAAGGCCAAGTTCTTGTGAACTGGATATTTTCTACCCACAAAAGAGTCTCAAGTTCATGAATCAAGCTGACGATTGGACATGATATTTCCCATTTTTCTGCTTTTTAACAACGCTAAAATTTAACATAAAAAATCTTGGCAAGTTTGAAACATCAAAAATATGCTTTGAACTTGCCAAGTTTTTTGATGTTAAATTTTAGCGTTGTTAAAAAGCAGAAAAATGGGAAATATCATGTCCAATCGTCAGCTTGATTCATGAACTTGAGACTCTTTTGTGGGTAGAAAATATCCAGTTCACAAGAACTTGGCCTTCATTTGATATCAATTCCTTTTTAGGCAATCGTTTTCAAGGCAATTCTATTTACAAGGGATTGTTATTTTCTTGGCGTCTTTTGCACACGAAGTGTATTTTTGGGGGATATAGATGTACCCACAAACAGGGTGACCTTAAACTGAAAAAAAAAACAGAAATTGATAACTGTTTGACTGACTTAGAAGTTAAAGTAAACTAAAAAGTAATAAATGAGTATCCTTGGAAGAACTACTAATGCATCATATTATTTATAATTGAAAATTTTATTCATCCAGACACGTAATAATTATGAACATACTGCTATGATATTCCAGGGGTGTCAGAAATATTCCCACTCCTAGGCACCTCTTTTGGCCGTCACCTAGTCTCAGACCTAGACCTCCAGCGCCCTTGTTCCTGCCAGCGTACGTACTAACACTAACGAGTGATTAGTCATTGACAGTTGAGAACTTGGCTCATCTGAGATTTATTTATTTCTTGATCTAACCACATAATTATGTTTTTAAAACAATAATTTAACTAATATAGTTATTTCAAAACTACAACAATGAACATTTTTACATCTCAAAGCCTCGCAAACATTCACCACTTCTTAATCCTCCTGTTACTTTCCTTAAGACAATATCCTCAGATTCCTCAGAATGTTCATTTATAATATTCAAGCTCAAACATTCATGCTTCCATCCAACATTCACCACTTCTTAATCCTCCTGTTACCTGTTACTTTCATTAAGACAATATCCTCAGGACGCTCATTTATATTTAAGCTCAAACATTCATGCTTCCATCCAACATTCACCATCTTCTCTGATAACCCTCCTCCTGGAATGTGATAAGTGAAAGTACAGTTAGCAAGTAGCAAGTAGTAAGTTCTTAGAGTTGATTAACTTTTGATTTTCATGAAACATTCACCGTTGCTTGGTTAGAAAAGCCTTGTTTGTGACATGTTGAGACTCTTTGCAATAGCTTTGAGCAGCTCAGACACTTCCAGAAGACATAGGCTTCTGATAAGCTGTACAAAAGACTCAAAAATTCCAAGAACTTTCTCAGCTTTTGCAAGAGTTGAGTTCGTCATTATTATTTATTTCGAGGAAACCCGGGATTCGGGGAAAAGCAGAACATAAGAAAAAGAACTGCAAAGGAAACTCTAGCCAGAGAGACAAGAGGAGACACAGGGAGGAAAAGCTTTGTTAAAAAGAATACTTAAGGAAAGAAGCCTTTAGGGAAATTATCCTCGTTCTTAACATTAGGGCAGGGTGCCCAGGCCGGCTGCTGGTATTATATCCTCTCTTTTAATTAAATTCTTCTTTTTTTCTCTCCTGTAAATATTAATAAGGATGGGTGCGAGAAGGGACGCGGGAGTATACTAAAAAAGTGTAGGGATCATAAACTTTTCTTTCTCTCCACTCTTTGCCTCCCATTTTGTGCACCCTGTGAGCTAAGAGAGAAAACGATGGAGACCCCAAACCTCCTCTCACTATCATGTCAGACTACTGTGGCAGTACTTTGTGATATAAGAGGATTATAAGACGAACCAAAATGCTTTCAACTTGGAAGGTTGAGTAGGAACAAAATGCAGAAGCCTTTGAGGAGCGGGGTTGAGAAGATGGAGGCTCCTTTTATAATAAGATTATTATGTATGTATTGGAAAGCAAATCACCCAATTTCTAATTAGTAGTAAAAAAAAACAATTTAGATCAAGCTTTATTCACATTTTTTGTAACTACAAGTATAGTAAACGAAGCCTCATGAAGTGTGGTGATAAATGCCTTTGGCATTTGCATTTATCTTCCGAGTTCAATTTTTCGCTGTGTGTGTGGACACAATATAAATATACTTTTAGTTTCTAGGATCCGAAATACGCGACACGTGAATGCAACCTTCCTTATGGCTGACAAAAAGGAAAATATTAGAATGAATTATTTCTGCTGATTGTACTTTCATAGAAATATTAATGCTATTTTTAGGTTTGGTGTCCTTAACCAAATGTAATTTCTGTTTGATCTACGTAATCTTATGTACCCATTCGTGGTCGAGTGTTCTGAGATACTGTCTATGATCAGGTTCTTTGAATAGAAGGTATGAAGGTATTGAAACGGACTTGAATTTCAGTTCCAACCAGATTTAAGATTGAAACCCTTTTTATTATTTTAATATGATATTAAAATACAAGATAAAACCAATGTTTATAATACTGAAAAAGGTACTAGGTATGTTTTAAACATTTAAACAAAAGCTGGGCTTCTTTAATTAAATTCATCGGTTAAAGATTAACTTTTTGAAAATGTCAGTATGTATGAAATGATCGTTACTTTTCATTGATTTCAATATGAATAGAAATTTTGTTTATTCAATTAGGAAGAATGGTCCCTTAGCTAGTTTCAATTGAAACTACTTATTGGGTATTTTTTTATAATACAAATACTAACAAGACCTACTTTTTACTTTTTTTTCTCTTTTTTTTTGGGGGGAGGGGGTTTAACTTTTCTTTCAACAGCAGGTTTCTTTCAACGATCCCGCGACGGTAATATATCCACTTTAAAATAGTAATTTACAAAATTATAATGTACCTACTCATTATATTTAGTACAGACAGATATGTTTTCTATTCCAAACTTCCTTTGACATTTGATCTCTTTCATCCTTCTCTATGTACAGCTACAGGGAACAAATTTCTTTCTTTTTAAACATAAAGTTTCAAAACAACGAAGGTAAAGTTTTTTTTTAAAATGAAGTGATTGTTAAAAAAGTTTGCTGCACACTAAGGGGTTTTCAAATTGCGTTATGGTCGTGCTTACCTGGTGAAAATCTGAACTAAAGGTTAAAGTGTATCGTAAACTTATATATTTTCAATCTTTGGATGTATCTTCTAATAATTTGAAATAATTATAATAATTTGTAACCACATTAACAAAATGATTTGAGCCAGGCAATCGGGTATGACAGCAAGTCCTGGTCGAAATTTCAAAATTTAGGGCGACATTAGTAGAAAATACGAGATCTTGAGTTTGGACAGTATTAGTTTTTCCCATTTAAGACAATACATAAAATCTATACTTGCTGCACAGAGGATTTAAAAAATGTCTATTGATTCCTCCCTTAATTTACATCATCCAAATGTACAAGAAAATTAGATAGTATCCGTGTTATGAAAGTAGAGAGGCAATCTGTTTAAAAACAAAAACAAAAATTGATACATTTCTATGAAGTGCATTAATAAATCGTGTACGCATGCACCTATAGTTATTATAAGATAGTAAAGCTCATCCTTGGATAAACCAAAGAAAAACAATATTAAGAAGGTACTCACATTTTGGCGGATTCACAGCAACTCCAGATCGATACAAAGTCTCGTCACTCCTCCAGTCACCATTCCTCTGCAGGGTCCTGAAGGAGTAGATAATGATCAGGAAGGCCATAATTGACTTGGAGAGCTTGACGTTCTGGTAGAACAATCTGTTCTCAAGCAGGAACATTCCGTATGATATCAAGTAGCAAAATCCTATGCTTGGAATGTACAAAATCCTTTCAGCTACGACAAATCCTACGTAAAAAAATAAATTCGTTGCTGGTATGAATGGAACTGTCATAAGCAGAAAACACAGGATTACTTTATCACAATCTTTATCAAACAATTCCCTACCACTAGGTTTAACAACATTGTGCCTCCTTTCAATAAGTGTTCTTTTGTTTGTACATAGTTTATTATTTACACCTGATGTACCACCACTTTCTGAACTATCAACTAACGTACTATCACTCCTCAGTCTTCTTATTTTTACACTAGTTTCATTTATTATATTGGTAGAAAAAGCTGGAGAATAATTCTTTATACTATGTCTATCACGTTTATTAAAAAGATCAACTTTGGAATACATATTTGATTTGTTAACTAAATTACTTAGACTAGTGTTACATTTGCTTTTATAGTAATATTTATACTTGAATTTTGTTCTTTTGTAGTTTAAATTAGAATACTTCTTTCTATTGAACAGGTTGATACGAAGAATTTGGAATGTGCATAGGTAGAACAACATGGTGAAGATGTTTCTGTAATCTGTGATTGTTTCTATCAGTGGTATTGACTCCATCGACCAGTCGTAGCTCAACCACCTTGGGTAGAGAAGTAGATACAAGTTGAAGATTGGCAGATAGAGGAACGTCATTGTTCGGACGAAGAAGCTCTCATGTTTGGCGGCGGGGTTGTCAGCTTTGGCGAAGGTGGGCATCTCGTGTCCCATGATGTAGCATCGGATGAGCACCAGAAGCAGAAGTGAGGTGGAGAAGCTCAGCAGATTCAACACGGACTTCTGAAACACAGGAATAGAAACAAAAATCAAAAAAAGAATCTAATCATCCTGAAAAAGGTTTTTCGAATAAACGTTGGCAAGTTTCTAATAGCTTATTTCTCTTTAAAGATCCTAGTTATGAAAGATAATCATTTCTAATGAAGCTTGAGACATGGATCGGATGGTCTATTTATGGCAATGGTTTGAAAGATCTTTGAGCTTGGCTGTGGCACATGTAAAAAATTATTATTTAAACATAACAACCTGTTGAAATTTCACTGCACAGCTTTCATAAAATTCTTATTAACACTGCAAGGGTCGAGAGAACGTTTAGCATGAAATACTTCAATCTGGAACAACTCGATGTAAAGTTGTTTCAAACGAGAAGTTGTTGCGCCATCATAAGAAAACGCCAGCACAGTATTCTCAAGTGCAGGGGGGACTATTCAGAATGCTCAAGTCTTACTCAAGCACCGGGTCCTAATGAATTTATTCTCAACATTTTAATTATTTCGTAAGCATACAAGATAGAGACAAGTGTTCAAGTCAAGTGCAGGCACTAGAGACATGTTCAAAATGCATTCTAGGAGCACACGTTATGTGTTTCGAAATTAAATGTGCAAAATGTTGGCTAGAGTACATACATATTTGACGTTGTAAAGTTTCAGGGTGATGAGTGAGGAGGTGTTACCAGGGCCAGGGGGAGGTGGGGGGGATTCAAATGAGGCAACAGTGAGACATGCGGCATACAAAGTCTGTTGCCTGGAGAACGTGTTCTGCACTATGCTATCATAATTCCTTTCTTAACCACTGTCATTTGATGTAAATCTGACCAAAGCTTTCAACTGGAATCACACTTTAAAGTACAAGTGTGTCTATGTCAACTAATACCTATTTTTTATACATTAATATTTTGATTTTATTTATTATAAAAGCTATGGGATTCAGTGTCTTGATGAAAATAGTTATCCTCCATTGTATTAGTCATAAAACATTTGGTCTAAATTGGCCCAGCTTTTTATTATTACTTCTATCACGCACATAGGTATTGTCATAAATTGTACCTACATGTACAATTGTACAAGATAGAAAACATTATAACCTCCTGAGACCTGAATGTGCTTTTAAAAGTACATAAGACAACTTCACTTCACACTACTATCTTCTCTCAAAAACCGTCTGGAATTTTGAAAATTCCATGTACTTTTAAAATTACGCCAGGTCTTAATCAGTACTTTCTGGAATACATGCCGAGGACTCAAGCAGTATCTGTCTTATGTACTTTTAACAGTACATCCAGGTCTAAATCAGTACTTTCGGGAAAACATGCCCAGGTCTCAGGAGGATAATTATGCATTATGCATACAAAGATTGCGATAAAAATAGACATTGATTTAACTCTTAATGACTATAATCACACATTCATTAAATGTTCGATTAATTTATTACTGTTTGTCACTGCATTATTCACTTGACATATGAACATCATCTATCATTGGCTGAACTCTATGTCAAAGGTTAGACACAAAAAGGAAGAGATAATTGCATTCGAGCGAGAGAAATATTTGATCAAATAGCAGATGCATTTAATGAAGAGATGAGGGCTGTCTATATCTCTAATTAGACTCGGGCGAAATATATTAACCAACTGATGGACAAAAAATTGCGTAGTTATGCAGTAGGTAATTTATGCCAAATTTTTACTGCCAGGGTAGGAATTATCATCTCTTTAATTGAGGAATTTTATGTGTCCCATACCTATTGTAAATGTAGTTACATGGTAAGATCAAAGAGTGACGAGAATTTTACCCTCCATTCACTTGGAATCGTACAAGCTACATTAGCTACACACATTAATCTTAACCAGCCTGTATAGGGCCGGAAATGTCATTCTCATGTGTTCGGAGGGGACAGTATTTTCTCTTCAAAAAGTCTGCTCCAATCGGGAATCGAACTCTGGTCTACGGGTAGTAGTCACAACCATTACGCCACGAACACATGCAAATATAAACTATCCTTTTTCCAGAAGTTCATCTGTACGCCTCTGCATGTGAGTGCTCACATTTTTTCTTTTCACTTTTTTTAATAGAAAACTTAAAACTCGCATTTTTCATTAAAATAAGCAAAAAACTTACGACCACTGCAGTTTTTTCTCTGCTGGGGATTAAAATAGTATTTAATGCAAAGTCAAGTGCTTTCTCTTGACGAGTTTCTGAGATAGAAGCTTTGCCTTTTTAACTTTGGGATCGACGTATGTAGGTTCAGCCAAAAGAATTTAGAGATATAATTCAATTAAGAGTTATAATTCAATTCAGAGTTATAATAGAAATATTTATCAGTGAGTGTATTTATTTAAATTTAAAATATTTATTGGAGGAGGATTTATTTAAGAATGGGTAATTTTTTTATTTTATTTTTTAAGTTCCACAGCCTTTTTTTGTTTCGTAGCCATGAAACAAAAGAACGCTTCTGTGATTCAAAATTTTCTATAGGTTTCAATCATTGTTAGAGACGAATGTTTAACCCTCTATTTACTAACCAACCAGGTAGGTACTCCCATTAACATTAACAAAGAGATTGTTGGAGTGAAGGGACTCTTTAGTCTCATTCTTCCAAGATAAACAGACAGTTACACTGTGTGTTTTATTATATTTACCTAACCCAGCCAGCCTGGGTTGGGTCGAGAATTGTCAGCATCACAAGGATTCAAAATCTTTGAATGGTCACCAATCAAAAACCTAACCTAACGTTTACGGAACAAAAACTAGTAAATTCAACGGGCCTCCGAAGCTGGCTTAGAGAATCTTAAAAATTATCCGTTACAAAATACAAAGAAAAGTTTGGTAAAAAAAAAAAAAAATTGGAGAATTACGCAGAATAGTGGAAAAATAACTCAAAAACGCTTATTCTAGAATGTGTACCTATTTCAGACAAGTGGCTCAGACCACTACACCAACCGGAAACTCCCAGGATTGCACTTGTGAGAGAGACTTGCGCTGAAGGTGAAACTCTTTCATATGCCTAAGTACAGCTCAGTATAAAGTACAGACTAAATAACAACTAGGTATAAGGTATTGTATATTTTACGGCTCTGCAAGCTTTCAAGTCTGCTACTTTATGGAAACCTCAGGAAAGCAGTTTTCTCTTGGATACGTGCATGGGTAATGCAGCTGCTACGTAAAAAAACACAGGTCTGACGTAAAAAAAAACACGTAAAATCTATCAGTATGATGAGAAAAACAAATGCCTACAAGTATGATCCTAAAAGCATTTTTAATTTGTACATCTCCTGACTTATCTAACTACTAGTGTACCTATCTAACTTCAATATTTACATTCATGACAGAGATATGTTTATTTAAAAAATTAAAGTCCAGTGCACCAAGCCTAGTATTTTTTAACACAGAGACAAGTGAATACCTAATTAATGAATATATTATTTTATGTAGTTATAGCGTCTCCACTAATGTAATGACATTTTTATTATGAGCATTAACCAGCTTTATCATTATCATGCTCCAACAAAGAATAAGATACAATTTTGGTATGGAACTGTGAGGTATGTGGTTTTTTAGTGTTATTATGTCACAAATTTAGTGTGTAGCTCAGCATTAGAAAACAAATAATGCTGACCTCTGTGGCTCAGTGGTTTCTTTCTTTTTGTGTCCTCTTCCTATCATCAATTTTTTCTCCTCCAATGGTTAGCGACATGGAGTGCTCTCTCGTTAACTATCAAAAGTTCATCAGTCCGACAAATGGTCAGTAAGAGCATTAGTTACTGATCCGGAGGTTGTGGGTTCAAATCCCGACCGGCGCGGAAAATTCTGACCGAGTTTTTCCGTTTTCGGAATGGCATGCATGTAAAGGTAATGTGCTTTGAAGTAATGCGAAAGCTGTTCCGGGGCACAATTGCCTTTCAAAAAAATCACCACCACCAGTGATCGATATCCAAACTATTAATACAAATGGCGAATCGTTTTTCCTCACGAGGTATGAGTAGACCCTGCAGAACATCCAAGTAGTTCAAGTACAAAGCAGAAAATTTCTACCCTATCGAGGATCGAATCCTGGTTGCCGTGCGTGCAAGCTTCGTACACTTAATAGTACACTCCTACAATACTATAAAAGGTACATTTTTCTAAAATTGTACTGTATTGGTCAGTCTTTTTTTATCTTCGTTGTAATCCTATAAAATAACTTGGCCCTAGTGCTTGCCTCGTTGTAATTCTTTTTTATAACTTGTCCCTAGTGCTTGCCTCATTGTAATCATATTTTATAACTTGGCCCTGGTCCTTACCTAGTATTTTATAACTGGTAATCCTATTTAATAACCTGTCCTTAGTGCTTGCCTCATTGTAATCATAATTTACAACTAGGCCCTAGTACTTGCCCACTATTTTATAATTTGTAATCCTATTTTATTACTTGGCCCTAGTGCTTCCCTTTATTTTATAACTTGAAATCCTATTTTATAACTTATAACCCTAGTGCTAGAGCCAGTAGTCTCCCTCCCTCTTTAAATCTCAAGAGAAGAGAGGATGGAGAGATGAATGAAATAAAGTAAGATAGAATAAGGTACAGAGAAGCATGGAGACTGGCTAAGAGTTAAAAAAAAGAAAATCGAGATGACAATGAAATATTATATTTCTCGCAACGAGCATTTTCTGCCAATTCTCCGTCAAGAGGGTGGGGGAAGAAAGGAAGAGTCGAAAAAGAAAAATTGAAAATGACTTCTTAAGACTTTAACTTTAAATTATTCCAAATAATTGTAAATATTTTTCGTTAAAAATAAAGAGTAAGAAAAAGAAGCGATAAATCAATTTCTTGCCTCCTGTCCCCCAAGCTAAGAGTGTCTCTTCACTCGCTCATTCTTCAGGTTTCGTTTCTAGGTTTTCAGTGACGGAGCTTAGAGCCGCAGAATAAAATGGGTTTACCAAAATGATATGCCACCGCCGCACCCGCCGTCTCTAAAGTCGGAGTTTCATCCTATTGTCAGATATCTAGCTGCGTCTCTAAAGTCGGAGTTTCATCCTATTGTCAGATATCTAGCTGCGTCTCTAAAGTCGGAGTTTCATCCTATTGTCAGATATCTAGCTGCGTCTCTAAAGTCGGAGTTTCATCCTATTGTCAGATATCTAGCTGCGTCTCTAAAGTCGGAGTTTCATCCTATTGTCAGATATCTAGCTGCGTCTCTATAAAGTCGGAGTTTCATCCTATTGTCAGATATCTAGCTGCGTCTCTAAAGTCGGAGTTTCATTTTACTGTCTGATATCTAGCTGAGGGACTTTAAACAGGGAGAACAGCAGTGTATCGCTAGAGGACCATAAATAGAGAACGGATAAGTAAACCCTTATCCCAAGGGTTTAAGGGGATCTACGGAAATAACCCAAGTTCTTACGATGCCGCGATGGTTGATCGCACATAGAAATATGTGGTTCAGAACGAGCCAACTTTTCTCTTGAGTTTGGCTGGAGACCATCAGTCCCTCCCAGCAGTAGACATGCTGGCTACAAGAACAACTATAGTCAGACTTTGAGGGACGGTTTTTATATATTATGAAACCTCAACAAGACATTTTTATACGTAAACGTTTTCGTACGTGAATGGATCGTGGATGACAAACAATATGTTTAAACATTCCTACCAACAGGTTCTCAGTTCTTTGTTGTTGTTGTTTTGTTGTTGGGGATTTTTATTGAAAAAAAACTGTTAAATGAACATAAATGTCTAACACCAACCCTATTAGGGGTCTGAAATTCCTCATACTTTGTTCCATTGTCTTCTGGCCTATCAAGGCGGATATTGTACCTATTTAACGTTTCTCAGCGATAGAGAAGTGGCTCTTTGTGTCTTTTGATTGGTTGCAAAATACAAATGTTTTCATATTTTGATAATCTTGCACTGCATTCTCTCAATCACTTTACTTTATTTCTAGTTAACGTGAAAAAAATTCTTATTCACTTCATTCTTTTTACTTCCGATAAATTTCTAATAGTAAAAATCCGAAGAATAGTGTTTGTTTTTGTAAAAAATAATAAGATTTTTTTATTACATGGAATTCACTTGTGATAACCTGGACCACTTTTTTTCTGTCGCCAGATGCCTCTTCCTCCTCTCTCCTCTTCATTCCTTTGCTCTTTTTCTACTAGTTTTTACTTCCTTCTGTCTCCTTATCATTCTTTTACTGCATCTCATCCACTTTCTTCGTCCTCCTTTCTGCCCTTTCTTCCAGTTTCCTCTCTCTTCCTAACTTCTTAGCAATTTTTCTCCTAGTTTTCTCATTATTTCTTCCGATATCTTGAAATTCTCGTCCGTTTATAAGAAATCCGAGAAATTTCTAATATTAGAAATGGGAAGTATTTTTCTTTTGTCTCAGTTTTTACTTATAATAGGTCATTTGAATTATGATCTTTTTTTTTTTAAAGAAGAAAAAAAAAAAAAAAAAACATTACTTATATAAAATTTCTAGCAATAAATTTATAGGAGCTTAGAAAACATTTCAATTATTTTTTTCTCAAAATGAGTGTTTCACAGCATTTTTTATTTCGTAGCCATGAAACAGCAGCTACTTGTAACGCTTGTGGTCTGTTTTGTAGCATGCCCATCCTGTAGTATGCGTCCCCTCTAATGGGCGAGAAGTGACACATTCCTATTTAGGATTTAGGTGGTGGGTTAACACGAGCGAGTATCTTACCAAATATAATAATGATTTAAAATTAGCTGGCTCACTAGCAAGATTTAAATGAGCTAGGTAATCTTAAATCTTTATTAAATTTATAAACCTAACAGTTAATTTTTAATTTAGATGCTTGTGGTCCATGTTGTAAAATAGGTTATAAAATTATTAGTTCTTCATAGTCCAATTAGTTCATACAAAAGTAAATTTTATATAGTCAGTACATTTTACCTACATATTTATTGTACTATTCTAAAACAAAGAGTCTGAATGAATTCAAACCACAAAAAAACTCTTGAGGACTAAATTCATACATTCAAATCCTTTTAAAATCCCAAATTACCTACACGTCGCCACTTTGCAATAACAAACAGCCTGCATGTGACCATTAGTATCCCTTCCCATATCATAAGAATCATTACAAATGCTATCGTAAGCATCATCACAATCATTATAACCATAATTCCTACCTAATCCTCATATTAAAACCTCTCTCTTCGGCAGACTTTCAGGAATATTATCCTAAATGCTATATTTTTGTAAATAATATTTTCACGTTACAAAATGGGAAAACTGTTTTCCAGAATAAAGTGCAAAACGATGTCTCCATATAAATAAAACTGAAACTGTGTATGTAGAATAGGGGGAGGAAGAAGTTGCGAGGCCTCGAACCAAAGGCATAGGGATATAATGTAAGAAGCCGATTCTGGTTTTTTTTCACATTCTGTAGATGCACAGATAAGTTTTAAATCTGTTGATCGAAGTCCCTGAGACAATGCTGTCCAAATAAAAGAACCTTTCCATTTTATTTTTCTTGACGTCTCCGAAGTATAGAAGATCATTTAAAAGAAGACTCTAGCGTCATTCTTTGTAAACCTCTAGAGCATTATGGACACAATGGTATTTTTCTAATAATTTATCAGATCTAAGATGGTAATTAAAAAAAAAAAAAACAATCTCATCAGATTGTTTTTTTTTTTTTTTTAAGGTCAAATTAATCTTTCTAAAGGTTAACCTTAGTTAGCCCTTTAAATGAAAAACTAAGGTGTTCTTATATGTTCTAATTTGCTAATTAAAAGTAAAAAAATAACTTCTTAACCGATTCTCTTCAAATTTCTTTTATCTGGAAACATACCGTTTTTCCTACATTCTAGACCTTGCAAATAATTCTGTATCGGCAAGTCGCAGACCTTATTTTTGCTTTACAAAAAGTCCAAATTTATTTCGTTAATGTCAAATAATATGATGCCACAAGTTATCAAATCAAAAATCATTAGTTCAAACCTCAGTATACAGGGTGTCCCGTATACAGATGCAAATATTTTGAGGGTAGGTTCAGCCCACCGTGGACTATCATATGAGCGAAACTTGCAGTGGGGCATTTTGCTTCGTTAAAGAGTTATGGCCAAATCCCTGTTTTTCCCACAGGTCTAGAGGTCACTTAGATCGATGCACGTTTTTAAAGAAATGGTAGCCAGTAAGTAATTTTTGACTTCATGTATGGATAGTCATGCATATTTCCCTTGAAATGCAGTTGGTTGCATGAAAAAATATTGAAAGACCAGAGTAATATTTAATCACAAGTTCAATATTTTTCTAAAATTCGATTTTTCCCTGTTTTCCCTTTCGTGAATTTAGAGTACTTCTACAATTGCAATTCTGCGTATCACTAGGTAAAAAAATACCCTTTGCTATTTTCTTTCAATAAATACAAAGTTCTTTCAGACGCGTGAAGGAACAATGAGATACGCCTTATCAAACGGCACCAGAAGAAGAGAAACACATCTTTCAAATTTTGAATCTGGGCGCTATTGCATTTTGAAGAACACTCGATGCCTGAAGCGGTCTGTGTGACTATTTTTGTGCCAACTGCAAGTTATAAATGAAAATTTTTTGAGTTCTATTAACCAACTATATCAATCAAATGTAATAGTTAAAATAACAAGGCGATCAATTTGTTCGGTGGAAGAGAAAGCCACAAGCTTCAAACCTCGCCCTTGGTTCGCTACATATTCTTTTGGGTTCTTTTCATTTCATGTCCTGTGTTGCAGAATGTATCATGTTTGTAGTTTATCAATAAACTACAAACATGTATCACTGTATCACCACCCTTGATCAGTCTTTGTTTATATTTATTTCACAAATTGTTACCATGTTCATTTTTCATTGTAAAAAAAAAAAAAAAAAAAAAAATGTAAATAAAGCTTGGTCCAATTGTTTATAAAATAAAAATAAAGTATTAATAATAATAGTAACCTTAAGGTTGGATGTTCGAGTTTTACCCAAGGTTAATTTTCGGCACTATTTGTTATGTTTTTGATATCATGATTGTGATAAACACAAAAATGATATTTTTAATTTTACTTCTAAAAATAAAATCAAAATTTTTGTTGGTAGCGCAGAGTCTTTCTCCATGTGTATTCTTTTTCCATAATTACACCACTGGTTGCTGCTTTCGTTGCAGCCTCTCTCATTTTTCCTCATGATAACCCTGTGATTCCGTAACCCCATTCACATAAAAGTTCACACCGACCGACCACTGTGAATGATCAATTTCCCTCTGTTAAACATCCCAGAGCAGTGTATTTATACCTCAAATTACGCGCCAATTCTGTTAAAATTCAGCCAACTTTGAATTTTCCATCATGATTCAGAAGTGTTTTTTGAGCTTTGTGTGTACTGCGTTCCATGATCTTTAAAGTAGTATAAATGAGCTTTCTTTTTTTATAAAACTAAACATAATAGGGTATTTTTTTAACTAGTGATACGCAGAATTGCAATTGTAGAAGTACTCTAAATTCACGAAAGGGAAAACAGGGAAAAATCAAATTTTGGAAAATATTGAACTTATGATTAAATATCTCTCTGGTCTTTCAATATTTTTTCATGCAACCAACTGCATTTCAAGGGAAATATGCATGACTATCCATACATGAAGTCATAAATTACTTACTGGCTATCATTTCTTTAAAAACGTTCATCGATCCAAGTGACCTCTAGTCCTGTGGGAAAAAACAGGGATTTGGCCATAACTCTTTAACGAAGCAAAATGCCCCACTGCAAGTTTCGCTCATATGACAGTTCACGGTGGGCTGAACCTACCCTCAAAATATTTGCATCTGTATACGGGACACCCTGTATACATAATTTTATTATTATTAACTGGTCTGTGGTTGGCTGGTTAGGATTGGGATGGTTAAATCTGTATTTTTCGCCAGCTCCCCAATAAGCTCTCTAAGGCCCTCTGCACAAGGAGCTACTGAAAAGAAACTGATCAGTGTTGCAAATTACTAACTAGTTTATTTTGAGTCACACCCTGTGTAATCAAATGGGGCACTACACACGGCGCTACTGGTTGAGGACCGATACAAAACTGGCCGAAACTTGTTAGTCGCTTAAACCCAAAAAAAAAAAAAAAAAAAAAAAAAAAAAAAAATCAGTCTCCTGGCGACTAGCATGTCGGGTCGCCTAGTGATTTCAGTTTCTAGTTTCTCTGATTTTCTAGAGTTGATAGCTACCTATATTTTTTACTTTCCGTATCCTATAATAAGGAAAGTAAAAAATATAGGTAGATATCTATGTAGAGGTACTTCAATACCTATGGGTGATCAAGAGACCAACGTTATGCTCGTGAAGGAGGTTTACATCAATCAAATAATAAGAATAATAATTCCGTGTCCGTGAGATAGGTATTGATACCTAAATCACGGTGGTGAGAGGTATATATGGACGCCCAGATCCAATGTCTATGCTACTTTCATGTCCATTGATTCTATTTGGTTTTAACGTCCTGACTTGAGATAGACAGGACGGGGGTTTTACCCTCCATTCGCTGGGAATCGTACCAGCTATATACCCACATTAACCTCACCCAGCCTGGGTAGGGCCGGACTTTTATTCAAAATTGGGTGAGTCTGAGCGGAAGTTGGGATATATATATAGATATGTGTATATATACAGTATGTTTCAGAAAAGGTGGCCACCCCCTCGTAACTTTTGAACGCGAAGGAATTTTTCAATTCTGTAAAGTCCTAAGTATAGGAAGTGCCCTATGGCCCATCCTGTGGTCATATTTATTTTTGGCCCCGGTCGGCCCTTCCGGCTTTTAGGCCATATTTTTTCATTTTTCTCGCGAATTTTAAATGGAATGCTATATTTTTTATTACTGTTAATTAAAGTCCAAGATAGGCTGAGTATAATGAGCTTTTAAAATTTTCAAAAACCTTATCAGGGGCGGAGCTAGTGGGGTGCAAGTTTCAAAACTGTTACACGCTGTATTTCAGCGTTAGTTAGATTTTTTAGTACTTGTTTTACTTACTTAGGTTCAAAATATTGTTTTACACCATATGAAATCAAAAAAATATTCTTGTTTACATCTAATCAGGGTCATAGTAAGGTTTTTGTAAAAGTACTTTTTTTCTCACGTCAATTTTTCTGTAAATTAATGGTGTTCTCGAAATTGGCATTTTTAGAGGTGAAAGTCTGCAGTGACATATGTTTTTTATGCTTGAAATCGAGGGAAATCTTAACGGAGAAGCGATTAAGATCATAAAAAAAGCCATTTAACCTGCTAGTTTTTTCACGACAGTGTCCGGTAAAGTGGGTGAATTTCGTATGGGATTTTATTTGTTGAGGAAATACAATTGGCATAGAAAATAAATAATACCTAATAAGGGAATAATTCTTCAATAAACATAACTAAATGCGAAATTAAATGAAAATTATGTCTTCTAAATCAGTGCCGGATATATTTTTTTTTCTCTCTCTCTGTCTCTCTCTTCTCCTCTTTAAAATAATTGAATTGGTTTAATTTTCACCCTCAAGAGTTTGGTACTTGACCTGGTATTTTTCTCTCTTAAATTTCGAGATAATTAGATTTTTATTTAGAGACCTGGTATCCATTACTAGCAACACCAGTATGATTTTTTTTTCAATTTGGGTTTAATATCGCGTTTCAACTGCATGGTCATATCATAACGGGGGTGTTACCCTCCATTCGCAAGAAACTCACCGACCTGCTAAACACAGTTATCTCACCCAGCCTGGGTAAGGCCGGAATGCCAGCATCACGAAGTCTTCTCCTCGCTGGACGTTGCTTAACTTCGGTGATCCTACAAGAATCGTTGCATTCAAAGGGCCATCGGACTGACTCCAGAATGATTGACAATGTGTTTTCTACAGATTTTACCAATTTTCCAACTAAATTGTCTTAAGCAAACAAAATGGGGACCGGCCGACTTTAGAAGCAGCATTATCCGATAATTATTTTTGATACAACTTGAACTTTGAAAAGTGAAAAAAAAGGGAGAGAAAAAAAAAAAAATATCCGGCACTGATTAAGAAGACATAATTTTCATTTAATTTCGCATTTAGTTATGTTTATTGAAGAATTATTCCCTTATTAGGTATTATTTATTTTCTATGCCAATTGTATTTCCTCAACAAATAAAATCCCATACGAAATTCACCCACTTTACCGGACACTGTCGTGAAAAAACTAGCAGGTTAAATGGCTTTTTTTATGATCTTAATCGCTTCTCCGTTAAGTTTTCCCTTGATTTCAAGCATAAAAAACATATGTCACTGCAGACTTTCACCTCTAAAAATGCCAATTTCGAGAACACCATTAATTTACGGAAAAATTGACGTGAGAAAAAAAGTACTTTTACAAAAACCTTACTATGACCCTGATTAGATGTAAACAAGAATATTTTTTTGATTTCATATGGTGCAAAACAATATTTTGAACCTAAGTAAGTAAAACAAGTACTAAAAAATCTAACTAACGCTGAAATACAGCGTGTAACAGTTTTGAAACTTGCACCCTACTAGCTCCGCCCCTGATAAGGTTTTTGAAAATTTTAAAAGCTCATTATACTCAGCCTATCTTGGACTTTAATTAACAGGAATAAAAAATATAGCATTCCATTTAAAATTCGCGAGAAAAATGAAAAAGTATGGCCTAAAAGCCGGAAGGGCCGACCGGGGCCAAAAATAAATATGACCACAGGATGGGCCATAGGGCACTTCCTATACTTAGGACTTTACAGAATTGAAAAATTCCTTCGCGTTCAAAAGTTACGAGGGGGTGGCCACCTTTTCTGAAACATACTGGGTGAGCATAAAGTCTCACCCCACCCCCCGTATCTCGAGAATGGTTGAAAATAAAAGAAAACGCAAAAACCGTATTCCTTAATTTTTAGGAGGATCCATTTTCAGCCAAAAAAAAATTGCCTACACTGCCCCAGTCAGGCTGGGCATGGACCAACTTTAAAATCTTAAATAGAATGGTATGTCTTGTGGCATATTGTTTTAAAGGTCTCATAGAGAGAAGTTCATTACAACAAATTTCAGTGAGCTACGACTTACCGTTCTTGAGATACAAGGTCGAACGTCCTGCGTAATATCCATATATTTTGACCTATAACTCATTAACCGTAAATTATGGAGAAAATTTTTACTGTTAATAATAACTCCTTATGACAAGCCCTGTCGAAAAAGGTATAACTCGACATACTCTGTTGATATCAGTTTCTGGTCGGTTTCGTCAGCCAGCCAGACGAAACCGACAAATCGAAAATCGACAAATCGACAAAACGAAAAAACAAATCAAGTTTTAACTTGTTCGAAAGTTCTTGCGATAAGGAGTTATTATCAACAAATTTTATTTTTTTGGAATTTACGGTCAACGAGTTATAGGTCAAAATATATGGATATTACGCAGGACGTCCGACCCTGTATCTCAAGAACGGTAAGTCGTAGCTCACTGAAATTTGTTGTAATGAACTTCTCTCTATGAGACCTTTAAAACAATATGCCACAAGATATACCATTCTATTTAAGATTTTAAAGTTGGTCCATGCCCAGCCTGACTGGGGCCGTGTAGGCAAAATTTTTTTGGCTGCAAATTAATCCCCCTAAAAATTAAGGAATATGGGTTTTTGCGTTTCCTTGTATTTTCAGCCATTCTTGAGATACGGGGGGTGGGGTGAGACTTTATGCTCACCCTGTATATATTTTTTACAAAAACGAACTCAATACTTCCGATTTCTATTTTATTAGAAATTTCTCGGATGTGATAAAGTTTCATAATGTTCCCGAACCTTGGAAACACACGCTCTCTGGTGTTTATACAATCTAGAGAAGAAATTTAATATTGTTATTTTTTATTGCATTCTTCGTCTGGTTTTTCACCGAATCCAATATGTTTTTCAAAATATGATGATGTTTTTCCCAATTCTGTTTCAAGTTTTCAATACAATTTACGTGATAGCGTCAGGTATTGTTGTTGGAAAATATTTCCTAATACAGTTTCAAGGTAGTTGGTTCATACAATAAAGGCATTACGATGGAAGTAACTGAACTAATGAACTAAAATAATTCTCCTTAAAAACTTTTTAACGTTTCATTAATTTAAAACTTGTCATTTTATCTTGTCATAACAATATTTTAAAAAGGTACTCCTGCTCCATCTTCGATTGATCCATAACTTCATGGGTGGTATCTGGATCCCCGCAGCATCAAAGATACAGCTCAAATGATGGCAAACTTTTTTAAAAAAGATGAGTGTTTCACAGCCTTTTTTTATTTCGTATCCATGAAACAGGAGCTACTGTAGACGCTTGTGGTCTGTGTTGTAGCCTGCCCATCCCGTAGTATGCCTTCCCTCGATGGGTGTGAAGTGACACAATACTTCCCATTGTTGGGAAGTATTGTGAATTGTTTTTTTTTTCTGTGAACTGAATTGTTGTTTTAATCAATCCAACGACTTGAGAGTATGCTTTTTTTCACTTTACTTCAACAACAAAAAAATCGAATGCACTGGAAGAGACTGACCAGATACATCGACAATTATTAAGCGGGATAAGACAAAGAAAAAGACGTACGAGACTACATAACAGTAAAATAGCACAAAACATCAATGCAAGATCCGAATATATCTGAGGGTAATATAAAAGTAAAGAAAATATTTTAATACTAAAAGAAGCAGAAGAAATTGTAAAAGAACAAGTAAAGCATTGGAAAGATAAGATAAAATGAAATAGTTGTTCTTTCCATCCCCAATTCCCGATCAAGGGAAAGAATTTAATGATGCCCTAACAGAACTTCTTAAAATTTTCATTTCGCAATCTGATTATTACAAAGTATTTCTATAGGGTTTGAGTGAAGACATTTTTTGGATTGCATGCTTGAAGCTTGCGTTTCCAAAAGCAACTTGAAAAGTGACAATTTTCCTGACCAATAACTACATTACCTACCCATTACAGCATTTGAATTTCACAAAATTATAGAAGAAAAACAATGACACGAATCAAAATTAAACACATTTCTATTATAATATTACTATGGATAAATAATTAATATGCAAATAACACAATATTGGAATATTGAGCTATCATAGATATTCTAAAGAAAATAATTGGTTTGTGCATTATCAACTTAAAAGCAACGTTAAACCAAAAAAAAGTCCTACAAGTTCGCAAATAAGAGGTTAACAAGCGATCATACAAACATGGATAAAAAGCTACTTTCCTTCGAATTGTGAGATTTTTCACAGTGGACCAGGAAGAAATACAGGAGCTTTCCTGTATTATAGGAGAAAAATAAAGGAAAGATCTTCCGCAGCAGTGCCATTAATCCAAAGTAATCATTTAGCCTCGAGCTATTATTATGCTCAAGTTAAACTCTTCGTTGCCACTGTACGAATTTTGAAACCAGCCGACCGCATTTTCCATGGAGGAATGAGTAATGGAGACGTCATAACGTATATCTCACAGGCATTAAATCTGTCTTGTAACCAACTATACAATATGGCGACCGTTATTACCTTTAAAAACATGTATTTCGTTATTAACTTCGAAACCATTTACTTGGGACAATATTTATGTTTATATCGTGTGCTTATTTATTTAATTTTTCTTTTAATTATTTATATTGCTTCCATTTTTGTCCACTTCTTTGTAATCGTTATTTGTACTGCATATTATACTATGGCTCGGAGAACAAACCTGTCTGGACTTGGTGTTGCCACCGGCGCCCGGGCTTCCGCCCTTATCCCGTCCAGGTCGTCTCGTCGACGCTCACCGAAGTGAGGTTGTTATCTAGAAATCGACACCACCGCCCAGAACCAGCACCCACCGTGCACCATCCGCCCCCATGGCAGGCTAAGCGCACATTCCAGCAACCAATCGACGAGCCATCTACGCACGGGACAGGCTATGTTTTAAGGAAGGAAGGTCGTACACTGGGTGTACCCCTTTATATCGTGCTATCTTGCATCTCTGTTGGCAGCCGTGCCCCGACCCTTTCAGGGTTCGCCACACATCGTCTTGTCGTATGATCTCAAATCAGTCCTCCTCAGGACTTAACACTAAGTATTTAACACTCAAACATAGAGCGAAAACACTTAACAGTAAACGTGAAACATTTAAACATGTATTTCGATAAATAAATCTCTATACATTAAAACGTTACACTAAATCGACATATAATAAATATATATATCTGTATTCTACACAAAGCGTACATAAATGTTACATATAAACATGCAACATATACAACACTTATTCGTTAGCGGCTGTGAATAACTCGAGACTTCTCCAGGCGTTAATTCTCTTAGGAATTTCGCCTGGGTCTATATCATCCCCTTCCTCTAATTCAAGAGTTTGCCTGAGGTGGGATCTAGCCTCAGCAAATACGGTGCACTCCATAAGCCTGTGCTGTATGGTATCGGGTTCATTGCACTGCGTACAATTCCCGTCTTCGTCTTCCAGTCGTAAAATACGCTGTCTGTAATCACCGCATGCTAGGAAATGTCCTGTAAGCATTCGGGTGATTTTGCGATTAAGCGGTAGGTGTAGTAAACCTAGTCGGGACATCACATTGGGGAAAAACATGTAAGTGTTTCTCCCTGTGGTGCTGACGTCCCAATCCGCTTGCCATTTCTCCAGGGTCTTATCTCTGAGAGCCTTTTTCAGATGCGGGCTCAAGGTGTATCGCTCACCTAAGTGTGTTTCTTCTACGGAGAAGCCAGTTACCAGTCTTTCCCTGGCGCATATTTCACTTACCACATAGTTTAGAGGTGGCTCGGCTGCCAGGATCTGGGTGGCCGTATGGCTGACAGTGCCTGACGATGCACTTATCGCTATTGTGCAAAATCGCTGACATGTCAGCAGTTTTCGTCGACAGAAGTCGTTTCTTTGAACGCTTCCGCCCCAAACTGCTGCTGCGTAAGTGACTTTCGGAACGATCGCCCCACGATATATCTTTGTGAGTGCACCGGGCCTATCTCCCCAGTTATTGAAGAAAAATCTTCTCAACATGGAGAAATTTCTGATGGCCGCGGCAGTCACGTTGATTACGTGCTGCTTAAACGTCCTCTTTTCATCGAAGGTGACTCCCAGATATTTAACGTCGTAAACGCGTTTTAATCTGGAGTCGGCTAGCATGACTCTGGGGCCTGCCCATCTGTGGAATGTACCCTTGAACATGATATAACAGCACTTGTCGATCGAGACCGACAAGTGGTTCAGGGTCATCCACTCCTCGATTTGCGTCAGCGCCAGTCTGGCCTTGGACTCGAGTTGCGTCCGAGAGTTGCCCTCTATAGTGATAGCTATGTCGTCCGCATACGCTAACAAATTGGTTCCTTCGGGTTGCGGTCTTCGGAGCAAGTCCGCAACCACGAGGTTCCAAAATTCAGGCCCCAGTATGCTGCCTTGAGGACATCCCATGTTGGCTGACTTGCGAACGGTCTCACCCTCGGCGTCCAGGACTATTAGCCGGTTGCTAAAATAGCTGGCCACTAGCTTTATCAGCTTGGCAGGCATATTAATCTCTATTAGTCTTTGCAGGACCCTGTCCCACTTGACATTGTCAAAGGCTCCCTTGATGTCAAGGAAGACTGCCATAACATATTGCTGATCCGAGTCCTCAATTATTCTGGTGAGTTTCAACATTGCATGGATGGTGCTCGATCCTCTCACGAAACCGTATTGGTTTTCGGGGGAGATGGGCACCTCCGCGGCCTCGTGCATTTTGGCCTTAATAACTCGTTCCAGAACCTTCGAGAACTCAGTCAGCATCGTCAGTGGCCTGTACGATGTCAAGAGGTTAGGATCCTTGCCAGGCCCCTTAGGAATGTGTTTCAGCATTCCTATTTTCCAGGAGTCGGGGAAGTACCCCTCCTCCAGGCATAAATTGCCTAACTCCAGGAGAGCACCACCAACTAGGTCCAGGGACTTCGCGATGGTCTCGCCCGGAATCCGGTCACGACCAGGGGCCTTTTTAGACTTTATGCTCTGCACAGCTAGGGCTATATCTCCTTCCGTGATCTCAATAGGGTTTCCAGCCCTGATGGAGTTGAGATCCGGGAACACGGGATCCTGGTGGTCGCTAGGCACCAGAGTGTTCAAATAGGCTTCAATAGTTTCCTTTATGCCGAGAGTGCCGGTTTCATCGCTATTTTTAACAGCCGTTAACATTCGTCTCGAGTTAAACTTTCCAGCCGCCAACTTATACAGCATGCCAAACGTATTGGTCTCGAGATCGTCTAGGGTAACCCTTTCATAGGATTTTCTCTTGGCTTCCTTTATTTCGGCCTTGTAAAGGTTTCTGAAGCCCTGCAAGTTCGCCAACCTCGTGCTTCTCAGAGTCGGGTCTCTCGCTCTTTGGAAAGATTTCCTAAGTCGAAGACACGTCTTCTTCATCCGCTCGAGCTTACGGTTCCACCAAATGGTTCGCCGGTGTTTTGGTGGATTTGCCAGGGGAAGCGACTCCTCGCAGGCTGCCTTATAGGCCTCCGTAAGCTTATCCGTGATATAATCAATCTTTTGGCGGCGAGATAGATCATTGTTCATCGCTGGAATTGATCGCATCTTTTCCATAAGAGCGGACCGAAAGGATCGCCAATTTGCGTCTCTGAGATTAAAGCTTCTGGAGGTGGAGCCGCCGTCCTCGCAGGGTTCAATCACTAGATCGTAGGTGATAAGCCTGTGGTGACTGGTAAGCGCGTGATCGTGCACTTTCCAGTTCGCCACTGTCAGAGGAAAATTCCGGGAGGTGAGGGACACGTCTATGTTCGACATTCCATTGTGGTTTTGGAAAGTCGCCGCGTGTCCTGGTAGGTTCAGAACAGCAAGATCATGTGCTGATATAAATCTCTCGACCTTTTGGCCTCTAGGACAGGCAATGCCAGTCGGACTCATCCCCCCATTTGGGTCGTGCCAAAGGGGAGATCTGGCATTTGTATCCGCCACTATCAGATAGTGGTCCTGTCCTATGGTCTCCAAGATGACTTCCAGTCTTGCGAGTACTTCTTCAGTTGGCGTGCTGAACTTGAAGTACACGCAAATTAGATAGAATTTGACTGGGTTCGCAGAAGGCGTATTTACCTGCGTAACCACAACAAGGTCATCAGAGAGTTCGGGTATGTCCAACATTCCTATTTCCCGATTCTGAACTAGTGTTGCAACGTATACTCTATTGTCATTACTCACTCTCCCAAGGGCTACCCTGGCATTTCGTTGTAACAACGGGATCCGCCTTCCATTCGGATTTGCCGTCGTGTATGCCTCGTTTATGCATATTATATCGAGGTCAAGTTGCCTGCTCACCTCCGCCAGTTCTGCGGTCGGAGTTCGTGAATTGTCAATGTTTATTTGACCAATACGTATTCGGCGCTCACTGCCTGAGGAGGGTAGACGATCAACCATAGTTGATCGTCTGTTTAAATAACATCACCTTCTTTGCATGAGTCTGGCAGCCGGCGCTGCCTGGCTCGTGCTTTATATTTTTCTTGATGCCAGCATCAGTGCATACTGCGCATCTTTGTCGTTCTTTGGGGATCTTACAGACCTTTCGGTCGTGGTTCCCGGCACAACGAGAGCAACGCCCCGAGCTATGGGAGCATTTAGTCGCAATGTGACCGTACTTCAGACACTTGTAACAAAGTGTCAGACGTACACGGTCTGCGACCCTGCAACTACTCCACCCGATGAATATCCGGCCTCGGCTCCGAATATTTTTTCGGGTCTCGGGGTCCACCTCTATGACCCAGTTAGAGGTGTCGTTACGCCCTTTGTAACGGCCAACCACCCTAATATCTGTTACGCCGTTCTGCTTGCGAACGGCGTCGATCACACAACGTTCATCTACCGTCTTAGCGACGTCGTAGATGACCATCCTCGGATGGCGGTGATCCCCAAGGTCACCGCAGACCAATCTGGCCCTCTTGGTGACTTCGTCTCTGAGGATATTCACCTGATCCTCAGTTCCCTTTACCTCCACTCGGATCCCCTCCTTCGAGGATATAAGGCGGTTAACCTTAATACCCAGTTCAGAGGGGTTTACCGAGGGGCAGAGGGACTCCTTTAGATCCTCAATTGTCTGACCCGAGTTGGGCCGGACAAGGAATCCCTTGCGAGGCGAGGTGGGGACCGGCGGGAGGGGTCTTCCATCCGGGCCCTTGGGTCCAGACTTACCCCCTCTCCGTTTGTTCTTCCCCTTCTTCTTCGGCTCCTTGCTAACCGTTTTCTTAGCAGGCTTTGATACGTGGCGGGTAATACTCAAACCCGCCTCGTTTGGCTGCTTAGCCAAGGAGGCGAACGTCTCGACCTGGATGGGTGCGAGAAGCTCCACCTCCATGGCCTCTCCCCCCTGTGAGGACGATGCGGGGAGAGGAGGGAATTCGGCCCGGGAGATCAACCCCGGTCCATTCTCCTTGGGCCTTTTGTGTGGGACCTTCGGGGAGGCGGAGGAGACTCTCGCCACTGCCTCCTCCATGGCCTTTGCGAAAGCCGCGGCCTGGGCGTTTTGCCTCTGGTCAAACATCTCCGCCTGTTTGGCCATGGCTTTCGCGTTCTCCTCCCTCTGGTCCTTCATGGCCCTCAGGAGTGTCTTATTGACGAGTCTTTCGAACTTCTGTTCCAGACTCGCCTCGATTTCTTTGCGCATATTTGCAACTGTACTGCGCAAACGGTTAGCAAGGTCAGCATACCGGTCCCTCTCAGCCTGGGGCAGGTCGAACTTCCCTTTCTTTCTGCGGGAGACAATCTCCTGCATGGACGCTAGAATTTCGTCCATGTCCTCTGGGTTCGCCAGCTTCCCAGAGGCAGACCCGGACTCTTCGTCGGATTCCGAGGTTGAGCCATCCATCTCAACATCCGACCGGGTCGGAGACTCCGCGTTAGTGTCCGTTTTGTCAGTCTTGGCGTCTTGTACTGTTCGAGGCTTCTTAGAATCCTGAACAGGGACAAGTCGGTTCTCAGGATTGTCTTTCCTGAGAATCATTATACTATGGCTATATTCATAAATATCTTTAACACTTTGAACACCATGCAACACCATGCAACCCATAAATATCTTTAACACTTTGAACACCATGCAACCCACCGGTGGAATTCATGGTGTTTTACTGATGCTCCGTGAAAGTCACCGGTGGGTTTCATCCACATTTCATCTTCATGATAAATTATTTGGTGTGGCAAGAATAGTCGGGCTCTGAAGAGGTTTTCTTTACTGTATTCGGTTTCCTTTTTTATTCAAAGATAGCGCCCCGCGCCCCGTCCACACGGTGCTGTATTCCTCCCTCATCCATCTCCTCCTCCATCTCCAATTCCACTTCCTTCTCTTCCACTTCCTATACCACCCTCCTCCCCTTCTGTACCTTCTCCTCCTCCTCAGTTTCTTTTATCTCCCTCTCCATTTGCCTCCCGTCTAGCTCATGCAGAACATCATTCAAAAGAACTGCAAGACAAATGCTTTGTACTTTTTTGCGACGGATAGTTCCCTCCTCCACATTGCTGGTAAATTTCGAATTAGAACTTTGCGATAAGACGTTTCTGCTGTAGTGCCTGCGAGGCCTGCTAAGATGAGACTCGTTTTTGTTCTTCAATATCTCGCGCGCCAGCTTTCCTTTGTTCTTGTCGTGTCTGTTGGAAAAAAATTCAGCACAGGATATCTTGAAGAATCTCCAAGTTCCGAGGCAGATTCGACGACCAAGACAAGAATTTCAAGAAAATAAAATCTATTTCCTGAGGCAAAGTAAAAGTAGGTACTCTGAAATTTCCCTAAAATACTCCAAAATTTCCCTAGAAGTACTCTATTACTTAGAGGGAAAATTAGAATTTTAAATGTATATACGAGTATTTGAGAAACAAAAATAAATAAATATATAATAGCTCTTCGCATTTTTCATGGTGTACAAGTAGAGTATAAAACATGGGTCTCATGCAATAACAACTAATGGCTGTAAAATCCAAACGGCTGAAGTTGGTTTGCTGAAATATATATTTTTGGAACCGCCTCGACGACCGGCATCTTTTGGTACCACTTCCACCCCCCCAGCTTAATTTCAGCCCCCCCTAGGGCAGTTTATGTGTTTTGGTGAATTTACGCAATAGTGGGAATCGAAGTGTTGACCTGTAGACTCTGAGAACTGATATTTCATTGTTATATTTGGGATTCGAACCATAGACCTGTGGATTTGCAGCTTTAGCGATTGACATTAAATTACAAAGACCAAGTGTGTGTTCAATTCAGTGTCCAAGTTGAAGCGATATTATTTGTACAACAACAAAAAAAACCTCCGACATTTTTGGGATTCGAACCATAGACCTGTGAACTGTCGGCATAATATTATTTCGTCAAATGCTAATTTATTCATAGCTAGAAAAGCTAACTAAAGGTCTTTATCAGTTCTAACATTGCAACTCAATTCTTCTTATCTATTGTTAACATGCAAACCAGCAGTTGCTATCAAATTTGACCCATGACCTCAGCCAGTGATCACGCCATATCAACGATTCTCTTTTGACTAGTAAACATATACAGGGTGATGCTAGACGTAATTTATTTATTCTTTTTTGCATATAACTTTACTTTTTATTATGATGAAAAGGAGAATAACACTCATCAATAATATGATGATTATAGTTGGAATGAACCAATTTCTTTCTTCTTCTTTTGAGTTATTTTCAATGGTTGTACATAATGTTTCCAAGGCAGACAGGAAATTAATGGAATAATTATTACCCATCAAGTACTCTGTGCAATTGAATACATTGGATGATGAAATTTCAGTACAATCATCGTAAGTTAACTTTAAATGTCTTGCTTTTGATTCCCAACTGTGCACATCATACTGATCCAGGAAAGAAACATTTTGAAAAATCAAACATCTCCTGATCAAGTACATTCCGTACTCACGAGCTGCCAGCAGTAACTGGGTAGCAACATTACTATTCTCATGTTGAAACATGTTTTAAGGCCTAGTCGGTTTGTTTCACCAGTATTTATAGTGTTAATCCACCCGGTATTATATGATTAACCGTTACAACAGATAAGATAAGAAAATCCAAGGTGACTTTGAATGTCTGAGCTTGGAAATCAGTTGAAAAGTTAGTGACCTCAAGTGCGGTTCGCGAATTTTAGTTCGTTTTTTTATATCTATAATGGTTTGTAAAATTGATGGATGCCAATGTCAAAAACAAGACATACCAATTCATTTGATGTATTGGCTAACCCACCATGGAATCGATATCCGTCCGCTCTTCCAGAAACCTTATATTGGTAAGAAAAAAAACCCACCATCCCAACTAATAATGATCTAAATACCATCAATGAAGCAACCTATAACTTTGTACCAGTCGATAATGGAGGAAATGTTTTGGAAGAATTTTTATTCGAAATGCCAAACTTGGAGCAGGAGAGAGTTTTACAACCTCAAACTACAACAGCAACAACAAGTAGTAACTTGGAGCAGGAGAGAGTTTTGCAACCTCAAACTACAACAGCAACAACAAGTAGTAGTAACGTCAAAAGAAGTGTCCCCTACAAAGTGCCCACAAGGAGAGGATATAAATAGTTTGTATGCAGAATCAAACAATTAGTTATGAAGAATCATCCGGTAAACTATTTTGGTGAGAGTGAGCTCCATCATGTCATAAGACGAGCATTAAAAAGACATAACATTCAAGAACAACAACAACCTGAAGAGAAAAAAAAATCCAAAAATGAAATTGAAAGTCAAACTGAGAAGGAAGTAAAGAAATTTATGAGAGAATTTCCTCGTCAATCACATGTTCAGAAGTTGATATCTTACTTTGTTGAAAGAAAAACATTTGACAATTTATCACTTTACGTCAGTAAGAATAATTTTCTACCAATAGATGTGGCAAGTAAAACTTATTTGAAACAGAAAACCTTTTCCGAATACAAAACAATCAATGATAAAAATGTGAATGACGTGAAATCAGCATTAGACGAAGTGAAACAAGACAGAAAACAGGATAATGAGATTTTTCAATCAACATTTACATTGAAAAAAACATTTGATGACTACATTGTTGAGGCTGGAGTAAAAGAACAGAAGATCAATGTGGACCTTGCCAAGGTGAAAGAAGATCTTTCGAAACGGATACTGGAGTTGGATAATAAGTTTACGCCTCTTTTGGAACTAAAAAATACAGTAAATGCACATTATAAGCAATTTCATAGTTTGACTGACGCATTGAGAAAAGATCTGAATACTTTAGACAAAAAAGCTCTATACGCAACAACATTTTACAACTATAGAAAAAGTCATGAGTCTGATTTCAGGGATCGGGTTTACCAAATATTATGTTTGACAGTAATCGTAATAAGGAATTTGTTTACTTTAATGATCCCAATGAGTTAGTAGAGAGACTTTTACTCTTGAAAAGGTCACAAGCTGCAGGCAATTATCTAGCCCACATAAACGAAATAAATTCAATTTTAGAAGAACTCAAAGAATGTAATGTAATTAATTAAATCGAGAGGGAAAAAAATAAATTGAATTCTTTTATTACGTCTAGCATCACCCTGTATATGTTTACTAGTCAAAAGAGAATCGTTGATATGGCGTGATCACTGGCTGAGGTCATGGGTCAAATTTGATAGCAACTGCCGGTTTGCATGTTAACAATAGATAAGAAGAATTTAGTTGCAATGTTAGAACTGATAAAGACCTTTAGTTAGCTTTTCTAGCTATGAATAAATTAGCATTTGACGAAATAATATTATGCCGACAGTTCACAGGTCTATGGTTCGAATCCCAAAAATGTCGGGGGTTTTTTTTGTTGTTGTACAAATAATATCGCTTCAACTTGGACACTGAATTGAACACACACTTGGTCTTTGTAATTTAATGTCAATCGCTAAGGCTGCAAATCCACAGGTCTATGGTTCGAATCCCAAATATAACAATGAAATATCAGTTCTCAGAGTCTACAGGTCAACACTTCGATTCCCACTATTGCGTAAATTCACCAAAACACATAAACTGCCCTAGGGGGGGCTGAAATTAAGCTAGGGGGCTGAAAGTGGTACCAAAAGATGCCGGTCGTCGAGGCGGTTCCAAAAATATATATTTCAGCAAACCAACTTCAGCCGTTTCGATTTTACAGCCATTAGTTGTTATTGCATGAGACCCATGTTTTATACTCTACTTGTACACACTGTACACAACTCTTGTAAAATGACTCCTCTATGTCTGTGTTACCTATTTAGATTATCTAGTATTACAGTCTTAATATGGGCCGATAAAACCTAATAGTAAAAGTTTTTATTCATACTCAATTTTTTATAGGAACAGTAGTCATTTGGTCAAATATCAGTGAATTTTTCTAGAACTTTTGAATTAGAAATTAGTACAACTCTATAAAAACAAAGGCTCAATTATAGTTTGTAAATGCTATCAGCTAGAACTAATGATTGTGTTGGAAAATTATAGACACCCAATGACCACATTATACTGCTCCCTCGAATATTACAACTAGGGAGTTTTATACTCCTGTCCACTAATGAATTTTTCTAAGCGTTCTGTAAAATACATATAAAAAGTACCTACTGCAATCGGGTTTTCAATTCTTTCAAATGCACTTTGTCTTATTTATATACATCTTTTCTTTTTATAAATAATTTCTTTGTTGTATTTGTGCTTCATTATGATATAAAAGCTAGGCGCAAAACCAAAAAAAGCTAAACCGTATTCAATAGAAGAGCAAACTATGTGCAATAGAAAATTCTTCTTATTTTCAACCGCCATTTTATTTCTAATAACGGATAGGAAAACAAACCATAAAATTTTATTGTAGATCTCAATTCGTTTGATTTTATAGACGGCAAGATTCAGGGATTATAACAGTCTCATTATTTTGACTTGCTATCTGGTGGCGGCGTGTGCTTTTTCAAGACTGATACTGATGTAGAGCAATTTAGTAGCAAAATCAATATTATAATATGTGTTTTGTTAAAACAACATCTTTATCTACTGATTTTCATTAGGTATGACCACTCAATGCCATAGAGAGGACCTCGCTTTTTGTGCCTACAACGCCGTTCTTCAAGTTGCTATTTTTTTTTTTTTTTTTTTTTTTTTTTTGGTGTAGTGATGGTCTCCAGCCATTTTAATTGGCTGGAGACTCCCCTTCATATTTCTAAACCCCCCCTCATCAACCATTGTAAGTACCTGGACTATTTCTTTATAAGCCATTAAACCCTTAGAAAACTACAAGCTAGCCTGACTTACAAGGCTTGTCTAGTCTGTTCTCTGTTTAAAGTCTTTTAGCAAGAAAATGGTATCCCTTTTACATAACAATGTCTCAATTTAAACTGGCAATTTGATCCTTAATAAGGATTTTAAATTCTAATGCTTTTCTAGCACAATATTTTCCTACACAAATCTTCGAGAGCCGCCGGCGCAGCATATTCCCCGCACAGATGTACAGAATGGAGCTCGTTACTCCTTACATTAGGAGCTGGAAATCTTCTTCCCTTCATCCGACGTTATTGTTTTTTACGATCCTTCTCCTTGTGGACAGCTTGTTGGACGGCTCATTATAATTCGATGGAGTTGCAACAGCTTCCCTCCACCCCTAGTACCCTGGTCTTCTCAACAGGCTCTCTTGTACGGTTTTTACTGAGATATTCAGGAGGGGTTTCAAATTGAACTAATGGGACTAAGGAAAAAGTATCGTTTTGGTCTGGCTGGGGAACGTTAAACAGGGAGTAGACAAATGTTTTGCTAGAGGACTATAAACTGAGAATAGAGTAGTCAACCCTAACAAGCCAGGCTATCTTGCAGTTTCCCATAGGTTAATGGTTTATAAAGAAAAAGCCCAAGTTCTCACGATGCCGATGGTTGATCGTACATAGAAATATGTGGTTCAGAACGAGTCAACTTTTCTTTTGAGTTTGGCTGAAGATCATCACTCCCCCTAGCTGTAGCCAAGCTGGTTACAACAACAACATCCACAAGTTGTTAAGAATAGCTGAATTTTAAGAATTTTTATCAGTGATAATCTCCTCTTGTACTGCTTTAACTGAGATATTCATTGGATTTGTTTTGAAATTCAACTAATAGAGCTTTGAAACAATCGGTTTCATCTAGAATAAAAGCCAAATTTAAAATCAGGAATAAAGTTAAGATAGACCAGACAAGACTATCCTTTAACTCGGGCTAAAGTGCTCAGTGATTTGTTGAAACTTTAAAATTGTCTGCATAAAATAAAAAAATATCCGTGATCATAATGATCTCTGGATGTACTTGAAAAGCTTGCAAATGTACATTCATAGGTACACACAATCACATACAGGTTTCTTTATTTCCGCTTCTTCTATAAGACTTTAAGTGTGAGAGCGAAGTTTGACTGGCAATTTTTTCCAATAGAGACGATAAGAGAACCAATGTCCTTGCGTTTTTATCGTCACTCTCTCACAAAGTTTGAGGTGTCACCTTACAGGACGTTGCTTAACTTCTGTGATCTTACGAAGACGTGTGTATTCAACATGCTATCGTCGCTGGCTCATTGCCAACCCTATTTTCTGTGTTAATTAACTTTGGGTACATTAATTAAACTTTTTAGAAGGAAAAAATCCATTATTAACGGATTAGTATGCGGAACACATAAGGTAAGTTCTACCCATCCCTTCCGTACAAGCTTAACTCCCCCTCTACAGCACAACTAAATACGTGGCTACCTTTGTAATTAACACATGTGTACCTATCTCCCATAGTGTTTGCATGTGTTTTTCTTCTTATTTTGTCTTTCTAGAAGCTTTGACCTGATATGAAAACGGATTTTTTTGTTGTTACAAAACCTAAGTTTTGATCAAAATGTATGCAGAAGTCGAAAATGAGAAGGGTCATTAGATTATAAGGGACGAATCATGAAACAGGACCAGTTATCCTTTGTGGACACAATCCCTTAACTTTCGCATTGACAACAACTCTAGAGGTGAAGCCAGGCTTTGTAGCTGTATAATACCACTGTGGCGTAACGGAGCTGTATTTTCATAATACCACTGTGGCGTAACGGAGCTGTATAAAAAGGTACCTGAAAAACTATCACTCTTCAAGTTTATATGTATTTTGTTTTTATTTTTGTACTGTACATATGTCTTTAGATCTAATAAAGTATTTAATAATAAATTTACTAATCCTGTTTGATATTTTTATTATTCATACGACCACTAGTATTACTTTTCCAATACAAAGCACCGTTTTCAAAAGTCATGTTTTAAACAGGTAAGCAATATGTGAAATGTCACTCAGAGGGTTGAAAATTCAAGTTGAATAAATATCACGAGTCAAAGATCATCGTCTAAAATGAAGTTCAAAGGAATCTGGAAGAGCTTTTGGAATCGATAAGAAGGTACATACAAAAATATGTACCTACATATTTATAACAATACATTCCTAAGAGAATAATGAAAGCATGGGGTACTAAGTAGATGATAGTAGGGAGAGTACATAATTTGGTTTATCCTAGGAATGAAAAAGAGAGAAAAAAAGAATAAGCAGAAGAAAGGAAAGAACACGATATGACTAAATGAGGTTAACAAAGAGAGAAGCGCTGAAGAAGAATAAAGAACAATTACGAAACTGAAAAATGTGTAATGAGGAAATTGGAAATGAAAAATGAGAAAGAAACAGGAAAGACATGTAAGGAAAGTATTATTTAGTACGGTAGCACTTGGTTTCCTATTCAGGAGAAACACTTTTCTTTACATGTCTTTCACATGAAAAAGGGAAGTAAGTAGGATATAACGGTACCAATCGAGGTAACAATCATTACCCGTTTTTAGGAATCAACTTACATAAGACACAATGTTCATATATCTGTATTATACAGCTATCCTATCAACAAAGCCTGAAAAGATACTAGCTGAATCGTTTATGAGATTTCAGGTATCTTAATAGTGAATCGGATAGCTCAGAAGTCGAAATTAATATTTCCCCCAAAATGAAATTAATTTTTACTATGTCCTCAGTTGCGTAGGCTCTACCGTTCTGAAAAGCCAGCTCTGGGTAATTCAAAGAGTCAGTGTGTGGTTGTTTATATGAATTACATACCTATATCATTTTAGTGTACATCAATTCTGATGTATCGGATTTCACTGACACCATTATGAATGTCATCACAGACAAAAGCACGGATGAATTCTGAATTCGTTCTATACTTTAATGAATTTTTGGTACATGTTTTCAGAAAATTGTACAATCATGTAAACTGAAACTCGAATTTCATCAAATTTTTAATCGAAATTTTTGAATTTGAGGTACCACCAATATAAATTGACATGATCTGTTCTCTTTTTTGAAATTTACAGTGTGGTCAGTTTCTAACTGCAACTTTGCATTTTACAAGTTGCTTTTGTTATACTCAGTTTGTAAATATTTTAGAAATCGGAAGTATTGTGTTCGTTTCTGTAAAAAATAATAATATAATTTTGCTCCGATATCAATTTTTTATATTTCTGGACGTTTCATTAACTCCTGTTTCTTTACTATGATTAATATTATTGGATACCTAGCGTTCTTGAAGATAGTTTACGTCGAGGAACCCAGAATATTCGGGTCGATGCGATTGTTTCTGAATCATTCGTCCATTGATTTCTTAATCAATAAATTTGGAACTCTAATTCAATTTGGTTTTTCCCTTGACCTTTGACAAAAATAGTACGTCCGTTTAATTGGTCTTAAGATTGGATTTCTAGATATTTTGACTAAAAAAGGTACCTGAAAAACTATCACTCTTCAAGTAGGTATTACCTATGGGATTTATAACAGCTGGTCTGGCTAGGGGACCATAAACAGGGAGTAGACCAGCAGTCTGGCTGGGGGACTATAAACAGGGAGTAGACCAGCAGTCTGGCTGAGGGACTGTAAACAGGGAATAGATTAGCATTGGCTTGGTTCTGGGGGACTTTGTCAATTATTAGCCTCCTTGTAAAGACAGTGGTAGAAGTGCTGAGTCATTCCTCTACTGTCTGGCTACCATCGTTCACGATGACGCCACCCTATGATGGAAGAAGAAAAATACCATTCCAAATCCTAAAGTTCAGAATGTGATCACACAGTATAAAGTGTACGTATTATTATTATTTATATGCACAACATTGTTTGTGAGAGTAGTGATAACGCTGTCATTTTCACCGCTGTCAACAATTTATATCCCTAGGAACATACATACCATCAACATCAGCTTTGAAAGTTACGATAGGTACATATTTCATGAACGAACCATGTGTGTACTCATGACTAAATTCCATCTGATAGAACACATTGTTTGAATAACTCCCTCTCTCTCTCTCTCCCTCTCTTTCTCTCTCTCCAGCGCCCATACAGCTTTCCATTTACGCTCTCTACATTTTCCTACAAATTTTGAAAATATCGGCTTTCGTTATGAGTCCAGGCCGTGGTTGGTGAAAAGCCGAACACAGTTTTCACCAGGAGCAAAGTTGCGACGTGACTTTATAGTAGAATGGTTCGGACGTGAGGGAGGGAGGTTGTAGAATGTGTGGAAAAGTGGGGGATGTGAAATAGAGTTGATGGGTGGGGACTGTAGGAAGAATGAATGTGTGGGAGATGTGAAGATGAGTGGGAAGTTGTAGAATGTGTGAAAGAGGTAAAATGTGAAGTACAGTTGATTGGTGAGGAGTGTAGGAAGAATGAATGTGTGGGAGATATGAAGAAGAGTGGGAAGTTGTAGAATGTGTGAAAGAGGTAAAATGTGAAGTACAGTTGATTGGTGAGGAGTGTAGGAAGAATGAATGTGTGGGAGATATGAAGATGAGTGGGAAGTTGTAGAATGTGTGGAAGAGGTAAAATGTGAAGTAGAGTTGATGGGTGGGGAGTGTGGGAAGAATGAATGTGTGGGAGATGTGAAAGTAAAATGTGAAGTAGAGTTGATGGGTGAGGAGACTGAGGAGTGTGGTGAAGAATGAATGTGTGGGCGATGTGAAGATGAGTGGGAAGTTGTAGAATGTGTGAAAGAGGTAAAATGTGAAGTAGAGTTGATGGGTGAGGAGTGTGGGGAAGAATGAATGTGTGGGAGATATGAAGATGAGTGGGAAGTTGTAGAATGTGTGAAAGAGGTAAAATGTGAAGTAGAGTTGATGGGTGGGGAGTGTAGGAAGAATGAATGTGTGGGAGATGTGAAGGTAAAATGTGAAGTAGAGTTGACGGGAGGGGATTGTAGGGTATAATGAATGTGATGCAGACTGAGATGTGAGAGACAGAGCTGTTAGTATTAAAGATATAAGAAAATATGGGGAATATTGTGTCGAACCTTACATAATGAGGAACTCTTATAAGACTGATAAATTGGTAATTATATATTTAATGCGTAAGACTAGATCAAAACCTGTATACAGTTAGCCACAAATAACCCGGAAACAGACAACAATACTGTTTTCACAATCTTCTTTTCCAATCTCCTAAAACAAAACTAAACAACTCCACATCACTACTACCGCAAGTTATCGTCCCAAAACCAAAAGTTTTTTCCTTCGGAGGTCTAATACCCCACCTCTTAGTTTCAGGGCTGACTTAGCGAGGAAAGCACATGTAAGAACATGCTGAAAGGTGCCTCCGGCTCCTGTCTGTATGTGTTGAGAACGATGCTGTAAATTATGAAACACGTTCAATTTAATGAAAACTTTTTACGTGATTCCTCCATCACCCACCTCTCTTTGTTCTCTTCTCTTTCCACCATCACGTCTTCTCTGTTCACCCTTCTCCAGATGCCTCCCCGAGCTCTTTAGCCTCTCTTCTCCCACTACCTCTCTTCCTTACTTTATATATTACTCTCCTCTTCACATCTCTCACTTCTCATTCATCTAACACCACCATACTTCACTGTCTTTGCTTATAACCTCCGCTCTACCTACTTCTATCACTCTCTTTTACTCTCCAGTATTCTCTACCTTACCTCATAAATTCTTCTCCACTTCACATCTCTCACTTCCCACTCATCTAACAGTAGGTACTCCACCTTACCTCCTTCCGTTATCACGTGTGATACCCGGGACTAGAAAATAATCTAGGACCTCATATTGCCGTAAGATTTGACTAACTGGAACAAACTCTAATCAGCCCAGCCAGTTGACGGAGTCAAAGCGTTTCATTAGGTTTATACAGAGAAAAAAAAAAAAAAAAAAATATTCCTGCAAATAATTCACATACAAATAGTGGGCCGACACGAGCTGGGAATTAGTGCACAATACTCCAAAATTGCTTTAATTAATTGAGATAAATTAATTGCAAAGGAACCATACTCCATCTGAGCTATTATTAATTTATTAACCCTGATAGAGACTATCACACACCTCGGCATAGCTTTTGCCGCTACAACAACGACAACCACCTTCCATTATAACCTCCACCCTACTTCACATCCTCACCTTTTCTTCAATCTTCTCCTGATGGATGTAGAAAAGTGGATTTGAAGTAAAGTAAATGCTCAAGGAAGGGCACATTGTGCCTTTACTTCACATACACAGCATACACTCAACTTCACTTCATAGCTATCCCCTATCTCTTGTCCTCACTGAATCTACTTCTTCTACGTTTCTTGCCCTCCGCAACCCAACTAACTAACACATACCCCTAGCTTTCTCAAAACATCCACTGGGTGAGGTCAATGTGAGTAGTTAGTTGGTATTGTTCAACCAATGGAGGGTTAACCCCGCGTCTTGATATGAATTTAACAATTTATAGCAGTGGTCCGCAACCTTTTCTCCATCGCGGCACCCTTTCTTTGACTTCTTAGCCCAGCAGCACCCCAGAGGAGAAAAAAGGTCAGAGGGACCTTACAGGCCTGTATTCAGAGCATTCAAATGATGAAAAACGTCAGCTAAGTAGTCTAATTTAGTTTTCCTGGCACCCTGGTTGCGGAACACTGGTTTAAATAGACAAACTACTTTGACTCCAAAACATAAAAGAGAGAAGAAAAAAAAACAGCAACGAGTCAGGAAAGTTTTACTAATAGTTATTTAAATTTGCTTTGATTTTCCTAATCCTTGCACTCATGACGACGCGCGATGGAACGAAACAAACGTGGCAGGCTTTTTATGAAATTGCAAAATTAAAATGATTTACTTTAATGTGTCAGAGAAAATTAAAAGAGCTTTTTACTGCAGAGTTTTATGGGATTTTCTAACACAGTCATCGCAAATTATTTTCAAAATAAAAATGCAACTTGCAGTTTCAGTAAAATAAACTATCAGCACCATTTTTTTTCTTATTTGCAATGATGTTTTTAGTAAATGATAGAAAAGTCGACGATGGCGGACACATCAGATCTCATAGAGGTTTGATTTGATCAAGTTTATAAAAACGATCACAATACTTCCGATTTCTAATATAAGAAATTTCTCGGAAGTAAATTAGTAAGGCACTACAATCTATAACTACTGTCTTTAATTCAGCTAATAGGTATTTTTATGTTAGACACTGTCCAGAATACGAACTATCTATACGTGTCCAAAAAGACAATGGAAATTTAAATTATTGCTGACCCAATGTGAGACCATCAAAACAGATTGGAGAAGAGCATGTTGCTACAAAAAAAAAAAATATCAACAGCAACAAATAGTATAACTTGCAACTCAACTCATGTTGTTATAAAAACCATCAACAGCAACAAAATAGAATAACTTGCAACCCAAATAATAATAATTCAGTATGATTGTTGATTGTGTTCTCCTCAGTGCTTCAGGATTGAACTTAGCTTCAACAACATTATTATGGTCATGTCTTGTGGCAGAAGCAATAAAATCGAGTCAGCAGCTGTTCCAACTTCTTCAAGATTGAACCCAGATTCCAAAACATTACTCGCGCTAATAACTACTCGTAGAAAGGATATTTCTTTTTCCCTTTTCTATTATTTCAGTTATAAACCATTAAACCGAATGGGGGTAGCATTTCGTTCTGTGTACACTTTTTATATTACATGTGTCAGAGTGTAAACTTTTCCAATTTTGTGTTGAGGGCAGTTTGCCAAGAGCGCATGGAGGAGAAGGAAGGCGAGGGAATCTCGGGAAAGTAAGGAAAAGAAGTGAAACCATATAATATACCTTAATACCCTCACATTTTTGTAGTAGTTTATTTCCCTGTTTTAATTTTTATTTACACCTATCCATTAATATTACCTCGTGATCCCCAAGGTAACATTAAAAGCAGCTTTTTTACGTGTACGAGAAGCTACGAGTATTTGAGGAAATATGGTTTTTTACAGGATTTTTACGAGTAGCTAGTTGTTAGGTAGCTCCTGCAGTTAAGTACATGGGTATATCATAATGTTATTTGTATCGTAATTTTTGGTCATTGATTTAACATTTATCCAGTTATGTCATTTATTTCTTACTAACCAACTATACATCATACTCGTATATTAATTTTTAATAACCTATTTATTTCCTTCGTTAATTGAAGGGCTGTACCTTTGATATTAACACACTATTTTGTGGTCTTTTAACGCATAAATTTTAACTGGAGAGGTAAAGAATAACTAGTCTTCACTTGATTATCCAAGTCAAGTGAAGACTAGTGTATACTTTTCCTCCGCAGTTATGAAACTACTTGACAAAGTATCCCTCTAAGAAAAATACAATTTAAATTATAATAATTAAGTGTTAGCCTCACCTTATTATGGAGCAGCTCGATGCTGATACAGATCAGCAGAACGGTGACGCCTGTCTCCTTGCTGATCATGGCGGCTCCGGCGAATGCAGTCAGCAAGAGGTGGATCTTGAACCCAGACAGGTGGGCCCAGTCAGAGGAGTTGATGATGTGGAAGAGGCAGCTCAGGCTACATCTGGAAATCACAGATCAAGTTGTTGTTGTTGTAACCATTATGGCTAAAGTTGCAGTGATGCACTTTGCTTTATTAAGTACAAACAACTATACCTTAAAATTATTATTCTTCATCTGCCACATAACTTTTAATCGAACATTAACTAACGACTGGTCAAAAGTTATTATCAGCAAAAAATTGTAGCCTTTGTGAAAAACAGAGCTCAACGGCAACAAGGGCTATGAAATAAGCCCATGTACTTAACCTTAACGAGAATTCTGTAGACACTGTATATTTTTTTATGTCCATCCACGTCAAATTTTAAGCAAAAAATTCTTGGACTATTCTCATTAATAGCTGCATAAAGTGCATGCGGTATTCTTTATAGGCCTATAAACCTTCTTCTCAATACATATAATATTACTCCTCAATCATACGGTTCTCTCCGTAAACCTTTGTTATTGTTTCTATTCATGAAACTGCTTTAAGAGATATGATTGAAAAAATCTGGTGTGAACATCACACGACTTTCCTTATTCCCCCAAAAAAAATTCCGCCACTGGTGACTCAACGGTAACAGATAACTAAAAATCAATGCCAAATTCGTTATCAGCACTTCAAAGTCATTGAATTTGATATGTCACAACCCCCAACTAGGATGAATAATAAAAAAGTTAGTCAAAGCAGGTACCTCCAAAATACCGGTAAATTTAAGCCGAGGTCCAAAAAGTTCAAGATATCAAAAAAATGATCAGAATAGACCCCTATTATTTTTGCATTCTAAGAAAATGTTGTTCTACAACTTTTTTTGTATCTTTAACCAATTCAAAGAAGCGGCGCTTGCGGCTAATATTTGCGGCCCTGCGGCCGTGGAATGCGGCCGATTTCAACCAAAAGTTTCGTGGTTCGTCTGGTGTATAAAATTAATTTTCATACCAAATTTCAAGTCTCTATCCCTTACCGTTCTCGAGATATCCTGTTCACACACAGACACACAGACACACAGACACACACACACACACACACACAGACAGACGCACGGACCAATGGCTGAAAACAACTTTTTTGGTATCCTGAGGCTATGATTCGTCCAGAAATGTGAAAACCTGGGTAGGTCAAATTTTCGACGAATACAATACTTTCCTTATTATAAGATAAGGAAAGTAAAAAGAAAGAAAAGAGCAAAGTTAATTTTTGAGTTCTTAACTAAAATTTTTATATCCAGGACAGGATCAGAAAATTTAGGAAAGATGCAACATAAATTAATTTACAGAAAATATTTTTTGTAAAATCATTAGTGCTCATAATATTTTTTGAACACGTGTTCTGAGTAATGACATTGAAGATTAAAAATTATGAAAAATGCAACTTTAAATGAATTTACAAAAAAATAATTTTTGAATCTCTTCAGAATTATCATTCTGACCCACTTTTTTGAACACGTGTTCTGACATTGAAATATTATTTTATTTATTGAAGTATTATTCTTTTTACTCTGTTCAAACACAAAGCATTATTAAAATTATTTCTTAATGTTTGAATGTCAAATAGAAGCGTGCATTATACTGTCTCATATTTCCTCAGAAGAAAATCTACAGAGAGGAGATAGAAGAGGAAAAAAAACAAGCTTATCCAACTGTCTCAATACTTTCGAAAATTCTGGAAAAGTTTTTCCGGGGTTATTTTTTGTAGCAGAAAAAAGGTTTGGGATTTGAAGTAAAAAATCCAAACTGCACAGGGATAAAAATGAAAGGAATGTCTCTTATCGCAGAGTAGCATACCTTTGGACTAAAATAAAAATGTACAGGGTTGCTCAATATACTCGTACATGTTATGTAAAATAAAATAATATCTATATTCATCTGCACTTTGTTGTAAAGGTGCTCGCCTAGGAATGAGGATAACATATAAGAGACTTCTGAATTAGGATTCTAATCAGTGCTTGCATATTTTCTCCTTAATAAAATTTTTCAGTCTTTTTTATCCTTAATATAAATTATAGTCTGGCTGGGGGACTAGGAACAGGGAGTAGACCAGCATTGGCTTGGTTCTGGGGGCCCTTGTCAATTATTAGCCTCATTGTAAAGACAGTGGTAGAAGCACTGAGTCATTCCTCCACTGTCTGGCTAACGATGACGCCACCTTACGATGAATATAAATTTTATGAGGAGAACACATCAAAGCAACTACTGATTCTTCCTCAACAGGTATGAGTAAATAAGCGAGCCTGACCAAAATTTGAGTCGGGAGAGAACTCGGTGACGTCAGTTTTGGTTGTTTGTATTATTCTGAGCAGCACACTTTTTATAAAAAATGGAAAGTTGGGTTTTATCGAATTAGGGTTTCGTTACTCCAGTTTTTAGAGTTTATAGATTGTCACTAATCAACATTTGATAACATTTATTGGGACTAGGAACCTGATGTCGAGAATAAAATTGTCACCAAGCTATTTTTTATGGAAATAAATGTAAAAAAAATCCATAGAAATTATTACCAGCTATCTAACAAAACGAGCAATATTGACAGATAATCTACAAGTAAGTAGCGTATTGAGTACAATTCAGACAAGTGTACCTCATTTTTACACAATAAAGAACTGTATTTTAAAAAGTAGGTCTCTCGAGATTTTCCCAGTAAAAAAATAGAACGTAATCTAATTTAGAGAAGTGAAATCCTCATGAAGATTGACGTTACAAAGTACATTGATTTCCTCAGAAAGCTGGTTTGAAGAAAAGAGACAGGTTTTTCATGACAGGGGGAAGAGCGTTGCAACTTACAACCCTCAATCATCTCATTTTCATGAGTTTCTTTCCGGGAAATACACATTCTTCCTGGGGCATTTCCGCCAGACCAGAATCTGGAAACATACAGTATTAATTGGAAATGGAGAGATACATATGATAGTACATATCGTACCTAACTAATGTAACTATGTAATATGTATGTATGTACATAGTTATGTACAATGTTTCCGGGGGCAAATGTCATGTGTCTTATTCCTCCCTGCGGAACATACCTTGACATTTTCCAAGAATTTTTTTAATAGGGTACAGAATACATCGGATCAAGTTTTTCCAAGAATTCGAAAAGCTTTTTTTTTGTAGGGCAGATATCTCTGAAAATTAAAGGTTATTTTTAGAGATGATCGTTTGTTTGGGAATAATATATGGAAATGTCATCTTTTCTGCTTTTTTGAGTAGGTTAGGCACCTACTTATTTATAGATTCACCTTACAATGAACAGAAAAAGTAATTTATTGAAAAGTTTTTCTTTACTAGCGAGTACTTATTATTTAGCCTACGTTTGGGACAACTTTGCGGCCAAGAGAATTAAGGTCAAGTTATAAAGCAGGATTAGATTTAAAGTAAGTGGACACTATTCCTTAATTCGGACTATAGTGCGCTGTGATTGGTTGAAAACTCCAAGGGCACGTCAGGCTTGGATTTACTTTAATCATTTTTTACTATGTGATCCTTAGTCGTAATTCCACGAATAGGGTGAGACAAATTGTGAAATTTATTTAAAGGTAGCTCACCTGTCTTTCTCATGGCAGCACAGGTTATACGTGGAAGCCGCCTGATGATGACAATAGATGTTCTTGTATTTGTTCGTTATGGAGATCTTGATATTGTACTTGTATTGTTCTCTTCCACCCAACTTCAAGAACTTGATGTAGACCAGGATGGTGCTTAGGTAGAACAGCGTGCTGAGGAGATCGGCACGCCCGACTATTCCCGACACGGCTTCGGTGTGAATCGGGTGAACGGCGAAGATGAGCGAAGCAAAGAGGCGTGTCCGAGCGGTTGGAAGCACATGTGAGGACAGCTGGTAGACCAGGTAGGTGACGGCGCTGTGGAGGAGGTTGTTGACCAGGTGGTAGCTGCGGGGGTGCAGCCCGCCCGCCAGGTAGTTGAGGCGGAACGTGAGCACCGTGAGGGGGCGGTATGAGCCGTGGGAGTTGGAGGAGGTGATGGGCGTGCCCCAGTAGTCGTTGTTGAACAGATCGCCCAGGGGTGTTTTCAGCTGGACGTCGGGGTTGGTGAGTATCGCGCGGCTGGAACAGAGGAAAAGGAGTTTTTCCGTTAATACTTGAGGCAAATATTATTTTTTAAACATTCTAAAACGCACAATGAGTTTAATGTTTCGTAAAAATATTTCGTTTTTTTTCCATGTTCTATTTCCCGGTAACTGTCCCGGTAGCTCAGTGGTAAAGGCGGCACTCTGTGAATCCAGAGATTCCAGAGGTCGCGGGTTCGAAACCCAGCCTGGACATAACTTGTCATCCTCCCATTAGGGATTTTTACCACATAATAATACGTCTTGGGCTTACTGCTGGAATAATGGGACACAATAGTCCTAATCGGGTAGTATAAATAAGGCGATATCATTATTGTTATTACTTATCTATACTTATAAAAGAGAGTTTCACTCACTGACTGACTGACTGACTGACTCACTGATTCATCACTGTTTCTCCGAATTGGTAAGTCCTAGGAAGCTGAAATTTGGTGGGTAGCTTTGTCTTACAGTCTAGATGTGCAATAAGACGGGATTTTTCGAAATTCCCACTACAACACCTGTCATTGGCGAAAAAGGACTTTTTACTTTCACCGCTATTTCTCCACATTGATAAATCCCAGAAAGTTCAAATTTGGTAGGTAGCTTAGTCCTATAGTTTACATGTGCGATTAGACGGGATTTTTCAAAATTCTCACTACAACACCTCTCATTAGCGAAAAAGGACTTTTTACTTTCACCGCTATTTCTCCGCATTGATAAATCCGAGAAAGTTCAAATGTGGTAGGTAGCTTAGTCTTATAGTTTAGATGTGCGATTAGACGGGATTTTTCGAAATTCCCACTACAACACCTCTCATTAGCGAAAAAGGACTTTTTACTTTCACCACTATTCCTCCGCATTGATAAATCCGAGAAAGTTCAAATTCGGTAGGTAGCTTTGTCTTATAGTTTAGATGTGAAATTAGACGGGATTTTTCGAAACTCTTACTACAACACCTCTCATTAGCGAAAAAGGACTTTCTACTTTCACCGCTATTTCTCCGCATTGATAAATCCGAGAAAGTTCAAATTCGGTAGGTAGCTTTCTCATATAGTCTAGATGTGCGATAAGACGGGATTTTTTGAAATTCCCACTACAACACCTGGCCAATGGCGAAAAAGGATTTTTTGTTTTCACCGCTATTTCTCCGCATTGATAAATCCGAGAAAGTTCAAATTCGGTAGGTAGCTTTGTCTTATAGTTTAGATGGGCAATTAGACGGGATTTTTTGAAACTCCCACTACAACACCTCTCATCAGCGAAAAAGGACTTTTTACTTTCACCGCTATTTCTCCGCATTGATATATCCGAGAAAGTTCAAATTTGGTATTTATGTTTGTCTTATTGTCTGAATCTGCAAAATTGGGCTTTTCGAAACTCCCACTACAACATCTGCCATTGGCGAAAAAGGAAAATTTACTTCCACTACTTTTCTCCGCACTGGTAAGTCCGAAGAAGTCCAAATTTGGAATGTAGGTTTTTTTACAGTCTAGATGTGCATTTGGATGGGATTTTTTTAAAACTCCCACTACAACACCTGTCTATTACTCCATATTGGTAAGCCCTAAAAAGTTCAAATTTGGTGTGTAGGTTCGTTTTACGGTCTAGATGAGAAATTAGACACAATTTTTTCGAAATTTCCACTACAACAACTGCCTGTTACTCCGTATTGGTAAGTCCAAAAATGTTCAAATTTGGTGTGTAGGTTATTTTTCGCTCTAGATTTTCAATTAGACGGACCTCAATACACTACGGTCATGCCTCAATACACTACGTTCATGCCTCAATACACTACGTTCATGCCTCAATATACTACGGCCATGCCTCAATACACTACGGTCATGCCTCAATACAGGACGGTCATGCCTCAATACACACTACGGCCATGCGTCAATACACTACGGTCATGCGTCAATACACTACGGCCATGCCTCGGCCCGCAAAGAGGGCGACAGCCCGCTAGTTTCATATATTTCCCTTTGTCATAACTCTCGGAAACAAAGACAAACAACCAAATAAGCTATTCATAAATCGTGCTATGTAAAAGGAGGAGCACATTTTTAGGGTGTAAGAGAATTACTTGCCATTTTCAATGATAGAACCTTTTTTTTTCTTAATTTGAGACTGAATTCACCAATTTGAAGCTTCCTTCATGTACTTCCCACGCTAAATAATATGGGTTCAAAATACAGTTTGATAATTTAGAGTTTGATAATACAAAGTACTCGAGAAGTGATATTGCTTTTGTAGTTAAAGCTGCAAAGTATTTATATTTTATAGTTTGCATAAAATGTGTACACCCGAGTGAAGAAGCAACATTAATTTCTCTTAAATCTTATGCAAATGAAAACGCCCTTTGGAAAGGAGATACCCTACTTGCATACATTTCATGTACAATGAACATTAATGTATGAATTTTATTTCTCAAGTAAATTAATTTTTGCCGAGGAATTCTGCTCTTGAAAGTTTCTTGTGAATTTTGCCCCAAGGAGAACGCTTTGCTGGAAATTTCGCAGTGAAAAATAATTATTCTCGAAGAAAATTACGTTAAACCTCATTTAAATAACATTTAATTTCTCGACTACATCCATCCTTTAATCTGGATATAACCGAGAAAACGTTGAAGACTTGTGGGGGATGTAAAGTTCTCCAAAGTCATCAAGTTTTCAAATACATGTACGAGTACCTACACTGTACAAGTGTACAGTTTACATACATACCTAGTCTGAAAAACGCTGTGAGCTTTGATGTTCGATATAAATCATGGTGTTGTCTAATATTGTGAGGTACATAGCTAGATTAATCTTAGTCAGTACATCAGACAGTATATATTTTTTTTTTAAGAATATGACATTGTTTACAAAATTACAATTGAAAACAACAATACTAATGTTTGCTATTATATGCTTATAAATAGTTTCACAAATAATCAAAATATAAAGGTACCTAATGCATATATTATTAAGAGGTGCATATTCTATCATACATAAGCCACCATACAGCCTGAGATACATCAGTCTAAGCATGGGTGAAGACTCAGGAGCAATATTCAATCATTAGAGCAACATCGCTTAGTCTTCCTTTTGAAGATGTTGCGAGAATGCCCGTATTTTATTGTTCAATTTTGTTTTATGTATTATATATAAATAAATAAACTTGAAAAAAAAAAATACATTGCTAAATTAATATGAATAAATGATTCTACCTATCACCCTCAGACCAAAGGAAAATAGAAGGGGTTTTTAGGTCCTCGCTTTATGTACACAGTGAACATCATTACATATTTCTGGAATAATTTATTAATTTATAATTAAAACCATTGACATTATAAACAAATAATTCAAACTCGATAGGTACTAAGAGAGCCACTCTATAAATCCCATTAAAGGCCACTTTATGTGGCAGCAGCCCCAAAACATTTTCCCACCGGCCGCGCCTACTTCCTATCAGTACCTAGTTAGGTATCTACTAAATTGTAATGGATATTGTCTAATTTGAGAGGAATGATGATCCTCCTAAGTAGGCTGATAATGTTGGCTTGCTTTGATTTTCTGAACCACAGAGCCACAGACTATTATTAGTCAATGGACTTTTTAGTCTCATTCTTGCAGGATACACAAAGTTCATTGCATTGTATATTTCTAAGTGCAGTCAAACATCGTGCTACCTACTCGTATCAATCACACTATCCCAGATGAACTTGATTACAATTTTGTAAATCGTAAACTTGATTCATAAACTTCATTACTAAACCACTGAGCGCACGATTAGCTCAGTGGCTAAGCACTAGCTTGCCATGCGGAAAGTCCCGGATTCAATCGCCCCTTCCGACAAAAATTTATATTCTTAATTTGGTTACAAATGTTTGTAAGGGATACCTTCCGGTGTGCTCGTATTGACCCAGCACCTAATGGTGAAGTATTGTGTCACTTCTTGCCCATCAGAGAGGACGCATACTACGGGATGAGTAGGCTAAAACATAGACCACAAGCGTCTACAGTAGCTCATGTTTCATAGCTACGAAATAAAAACGGCTGTGAGACACTCATCTCTTTTAAAAAAAATCCCAAATGAACTTGATTGCAAAATTTGTACATCGTAAACTTGATTCACAAACTTCAATACCAAATGCAGAATAAACATGATTACTATATTTGTCAATTGTGAACTTAATTCACAAAATTCATTCATAAATCCCGAATAAACTTGATTACCAATTTCCTATCGATCATGCTACTGAGGTCAGTTAAGGCAAGCATCCAAGTAAAAGGGAAAAAAAGTAAATTATTTCCTCAATTTTCTCAATGCGAAAAAAACCTGTTTACTCTATTTTACTATCACCGTCACCACCCTTAATACATTTCAAATGACCTAACTGCAAGGACACTAAATTGTGAAAGGTCACCTTCGCTGCTAATCCGGATATGGAACACACGTACTCCTGTTTATTAGTCGGGGGCCCATCTCTAAATCAACTCTGACCAGAAGTACCCATGGGAGGTTGGATTATTTTCCCCTGGTGCTCAGATGAAGGGATCCATTTCTTCCCAGAATTTTATGTTCCTCGAGGAACTTGTACGGGACAAGTGCACCTTTCTGTAATGCATTGACTGCAGATACTTCATTGACTTTCTTCTCAGAACGAGGGGACTTTTAATAGCTTTTAATTCATCAATGCCATTAGGTACGAGACACTTGCCGGCTAAATTCTCGTGATTCTCGCCAAATTTCGTGTGCAGGCACGCGCTACATATAATCCTATTTGCAGTTCTAACAAATTGAACAATACCCGTATGTTCCAAGAATAAGGTATTGCTTTCTAACTCTTAACTCTTCAAAAGACTTTATAAAACCATCTATAAGTATTATTATAATACTACCTAGAGTATTATTATTGTGCACTGGTAGTAACAGGTGCACAGAGCAAAAGTGTACTGGTAGTCAAGTGGTTAACGCGCTGGTTTGGTAAACCAGTGGTAAGTGCATGAATTTTTCCTTATTAATTTGAGTGTGTAACCACATAATAATAATACTCTGAGGAGTCTGAGGGTTAGTTGGTACAAAACACTTTCAACATTAACCTCGCCTGATGGTTAACTTCCACTAGAGAGTGTTATTAAGAATATTATTATAAGTATTATTATAATACCTAGAGGATTATTATTATCACACGCGTATGAGGAAAGAGTCTTTCAGCTAGAAAATGAAGAAGAGTCGTTTGAACTATGTTGCAACTTGGCGTTCCCATTAGGTAGGATAACGTAGGTAATTTTCTTTTATGTTTTCTTTGAATTTCCTTGTATTATTATAATGCCATGATAAATGAGCTGCTGTTGGGTTCCTCTGTGTCTTCATGAAAAATGAAAATTATTCCCGCTGTATGCTGCCGTTAAGAATTTTTTCCATGTATATTTCCCGGTAGGAAAATTATTGTTCCAGAAATTTATGTTTGAATTCTGAGCGAAGCGATTTACATAAAAATGCCATGAAAAAATGAATGCTACTCCCCACAGGGCACCACGTCCGTGGAGGGTGCTGGAATCCCGTATTCACGGAATAACGGTACTTACTCGGGGTTACTTACCGCTGTACTGTTACCATTCTCGTCTCAACTACAAAGAGGTCTTGCTCAGAAATACCATTCAATGCTTCCGGAGTATAATACTCTGGAGCTGTGGTGGGTTGAGGGTTCCGTTTTCTGAGTATAAAAGAAGTTACTTAGTGTATATCTAGATATTTATGATTTAACATAACAGTTATCTTTTCGCTTTGCTGGGTTTTTTCTCGTTCTCTAGGATTGTTGTACGCATCAGGGATGAAATTTAATAGTCATTGCAGGGGCATTCGAGAGCAAAATGTATTGTGCTTAAAAACAATTTAATAAACGATTTTGAAAGAACAGAAATCTACGGAGAGAGAAATAGAGAAAGAGAGAGAGAAAGAGGTAGAAAGAAAGAAGGAAAGAAAGAGAGAAAGAGAGAGAAAAAGAGAGAGAAAGAGAGAGAGAAAAAGATAGAAAGAAAGAGAAAGAGAGAGAGAGAAAAAGATAGAAAGAAAGAGAAGAGAGAGAGAGAAAAAAGAGAGAGGAGAGAAAAAGAGAGAGAGAGAAAAAGAGATAGAAAGAAAGAAAGCGAGAGAAAGAGAGAGAGAGAATAATGGTGGACACCCTCTGTGTATGGGCTGAATGGCGTTTTCATAAAACAAAGCTACTACATCTTCTCTCTCATGTATATAATAAACTATGACTATATACAAATATATACATACATCAGTAAATAAACAGACATTTCCTTCCTGCGTAAAAATCTGGAAGGAGGGAGGAGAGCTTCCAAAAGAGAGAAAAAAAGAGAAGAAAGATTAAAAGTGACACATTTCATATGCGGGCTTACACCTCCCCATTGTTCAACCCCCTTCTCCTGTAGCCCCACCCAAACTCACCCCCCCCCCCCTTGCACCGCCTCTTGTGGCAATTTTTTCCCCCAGCCTGTTGCTATTCTTCCACGAAGCGGAAAAGCTAATAATGAAATATAAACCCCCGAGTCATTTTGCGGAAAAAAATCGTTAAACCGAAATGAAAAAATGTCTTGCCATTAATTCCCATTAAATTTAGACAAATCATTTTTCCCACTCTATCTTTGGGATTTGTATTTTCGTCTAAAAACCAGGCGAGACGCTATGGAAATTTTAGTTACGGGCGGATGATATTATTTCAGATAAATATCTAATATGTATTAGAAATCGGAAGTATTGTGTTCGTTTTTGTAAACAAATATTTTTTTGCTTAGGTTTTTTCATTTATTCTAATCCAGATAAATATCTAATATGTATTAGAAATCGGAAGTATTGTGTTCGTTTTTGTAAACAAATATTTTTTTGCTTAGGTTTTTTCATTTATTCTAATCCAGTTGATTGTTGCGGTTGTTGCACACATTTTGATTTTATTGTCTTTGGTCATCAGATTTTTTTGTAACATTTTCGATGTAACATTTTCCAAGGCCTCTATCTAAAATCTAAATATGTACATCTCGTTTCTATCCTCCTTCTTTCTGCCTTCTATCCTCCTTCTTTCTGCCTTCCATCAGCCATTTATCCTCCTTCTATCTGCTATCGAACAAACAAGTACAGAGCAGGAAAATCCATGCCCCGCTGGGCATAGCGCCCTAACTCACTCGGCCACTGTGACCACTGAAAGCAGATACTATAGTAACGGTGTCCACCTTATTAACGCTGATATTCTTGGAAATTTAAACTTTATTATTAATAAGTGAACACGTGAATTTTCCTTGCTATCAGGCTCATTAGGTGGTTAAACCAAAGTTTAATAACGAGAACAATAGACTTTTCAAACTAAATTACCAAAGTTTGAAAAACAAATACACGAGGAAGTAAATTTGAGCTGTGGTAATTATTTCTTGCCAATGATGTGACAATGAACTATGCAAACTTTACCAATCATTAGGTGTCCCTCCATTTTATAGATACATTAAAATAATATTACTAGCGTCCGTCGGTGGCGCATTTAATGCAATTGAATGCACCGGTTCTCGTAGGATCACCGAAGTTAAGCAACGTAGCGAAGTAAGACATTGTATTGCTGGCATTATAGCCCAACCCAATCTGGGTGAAATCAATGGGGTATAGTAGGTTTGTGAGTTTCCTGCGAATGGAAGTTAATACTCCCGTGTCGAGATGACCATGCAGTGGAAAGCAATTGAATAAAAAATAATATACGAGTATAAACATATGTCTTAATAAAATTAAAGGTCGAGGTTATTTACTCGTACCTATGGCAATCGTAATTCTTCATGTGTAATTGTTGAATGTATGAATGTAACTGTTCACTTTTTTTCTAACACTGTGAATATTTCTGGCCGAATTATTTACCTATCAAAGGGTCTGCTAATATGTAATTGTATATGTGTGTGTGTCTTATCGATCAAGTGACATATCACATAATATCAGCTTGCTAAAATTAAGCGAATTTTATCCTCACACTTGCAATCTTTGAGACACAAGAACATTATTTGCTGTCAGTACACCCCCCGGGTCTAATCCGGCGGAAGAACGTCTTCTGTAACTCTACCTGACGGCTGGCTGTGAGCAGTCGAAACCTTTCAGTCTAGAAGTCACTCGACCGTTCCGAAATGAAGAAAAGTGTTTTGAAATATTGAATACAGGGTGTACTGAAAGATTGTTCCTCAACTTTATTTTAAAATTATACATAATCGATCTGAGTAGCTTGATCGATAAGGCGCCGGACTTGTAACCTGGAGATCGGTGGTTCGAGTCCCAAGGTCGTAGAAAATTGAACAGTGCGAGCTTGAGTAATTGTGACATCACGAAAGTAATTAACACAAATAATATGATAACTATTTTTATGTATAGTTTTTAAGCTAAGTAACCACTTGAAAGATGGACATGTTTTCTAAAGGAACCACTTGAAAGATGGACATGTCACATGAGTGTGCGCTTGCAAAGTTTTATAGCAATGTGGTTGTTGAATTTTGAATACGCTGTTCTCAAAGCATTGAAAAGAAATTATTCTTGATTAAGTATGTGGTAAACTCAGTACATCGTAAGTAAACCACCACAAAACGTTCATAAAAATTAACAGGTGTTTTTTTTTTACATTTTGTATGACCGTTGTGGTGGATGGAGTACTGAGTTTGTCACCATGAATCAGGAAATATTCATTCTCTCTGTTAATCAATATAATCATGAGCCACCTGTGACTTCTAAACTGTGATCCACCACACAAAATTATGACCGCAAAGACTAGTAGGCCCATTGCTTTGTATAATATATCTGTACCTACTTCAAAGTTTTATAAAAGAAATTCAACCGAAATTCACTGATGTATGATTTTTTTTTTTTTTAATGATACCAATAAAAGTTTCATCATATAACTGCCTAGAGGCGTCCAAAAGCGTTTGAGAATTTCGTTAAATAAGTAGGTTTTCCTTTATCCATTATAAAATTTGTAGTTTTATTTCTCCAATTGGACAAAATGTTCCAAACACCCTGAATTTCCAGATTCCTCGACTGAATTTAGAAATCTTCTTATTTTTCTCTCCTCATATTTTTCACTGTAAGAAATATTCGCTTGAATTCTTTCAGAAATGTACTTAACTTGAAGAGTGTAAGGTAAAATACTTGAGTTTCCCGATACCTGACCGTTCCGTATTGACAGCTTTTATGATGGAATAAGAGCTGGAAGCTGTGAAAAAAAGGGATCTCCCTCTTTCCCTCTCTAGGAAAATCTCGTGTGTCTTACATTTAAAAAGGTTTTCAGAGTCTAGCACGGATCGTGGGGGGGGGGGGGGGGGGGGGGGCAACTTTTTTTTGGAGGGGGAGCGCTGAACGAAACTTTTGTCCTGTTTGACAGAAAGTGAGGCCTTTTCTTGCTTAACATCTAAGAGGAGTATTCGAGACGGGATTTTACCCTCCGTTTGCTAGAATCTTACCAATCAGCTACCTACATTAAACTCATTCGGCCGGATGAGTTTATTGTAGGTAGCTCATTGGTAAGATCAGTTGGACCAGGTATTGCCAGCATAATCAAGAGTCTGAATGGTCACCCTACAAAGTTCAAACATCTCTGGAAACTATCTAAATTCAATAACCACAGAATGAGAATTGGTGTATTTGACGTATATTTACTCTAGCATTGGTTAGATCCAGTGGTACCAAATTCAGGCCCGAAAAGATGTACGGCAATACCTCATTGTGTCGAGTTGGATAGAAAAAATGCAAGGCCATGAAAAAATCGGACCGTAACTCGTGTGTAGCCGGCTAGACCATGTCTAAATAGACGGCAAGTCTAATAAAAAATTCGGAACAAAAACCTTCCCATCCGGAAAAGCCACATTAATGCCAATGGAGCTTCTCATACATCAAATGGTCTATATTTAGCTTCTGATCCCTTTGCGTGTCGGGGAAACATAAAGTTTGTAACAAGTTTAGTGAGGAAGTTCAAGTGGGGGGAATATCGTCATAATTAGCTTTCGGGAAAGTTTTCGCTTTCTATAGTTTTTCGTTTTTTTTTTTTTTGAATGGACCTAATACTAGCCCCGGCTTTTTTTATTTCCTTTGAATGGACCTAATACTAGCCCCGGCTGCTCTGTATCAAGATCACTGGACACGCAGCATTGCTGCTTTAAGGAGTTAGGCACGTGACCTCTTGTAACAAGAATAAAAAAAACGTATGGTGCATGTACTATTTTACTTCCAGTGACGTAGAATTTTCTTACTGTTGGGTTATTCAATATTCAAGGATTATCTGAAACAAACGTCGGTTGAGAGGTATGACAATTATTTGTGCAATTTAAATAAAATTAGTAAGACGTTTTCTTAGGTTGAGAGATATTGGTTTAAATAATAATAATAACACTCTTTAGTAAAAGTTAACCAAAAGACGAGCTTCATGCTCAGATCATTTTCTACCACCTAACCCTCAGAGTCTTATTAATATGTGGTCACAAACTCAAACTAATAAGGAAATATTCATGCACTGGGTTGGATTCGAACCGACGGATCCCTCCCTACACTACCTGGATTACCAGACTAGCGCGTTAACCACTTGACTATCAGCGCACATGGGTTTCTTCTAAACAAAATTTCGATATCTGTTAGTGCGCGAACACAATGGAGCCCTACACCCTAGAGTAGCCCCGGTACCACGTAGAATAATCCAACCAAGTTATTACATGTAAGCGCCCTCAAAAGAGTCCCGCATATCGTCTATAGCAGGGTTGCTCAACCTTTACAGAAGCACATCTACTATAAAGTCTGAGATAATCAACGCGATCGAATGGGTTAATCAAGAATTCAACAAAATTTTCAAGTTTCAAGAAGTCACGAAATCTCCTTTTAATTCTCATGAGTTAAGGAAGGAGATCTCGGATTATCACTTGGGTGAGATGCCAGAAAACCTCGTTTACAATCATTTTGTACTTTAGAGATCTAGACTTTTAGAACGTCATCTCACCTCTCTGGACGTGATCGACCCAAAATCACTCCGCGATCGACTGGTTGGGCAGCCCTGATTTATAGTGTCTATACCTAGGTGTAGTCTATACCTAGGTGTTAAAAGAAAGAAAGAAAGAAAAAAAAAAAACAAACAAACAAAACCAATGTCCTTAGAAAGAGAAAAAAAATCCTTTAACTTTTGTTCAAAGTACTTACTGCTAGTGGTCGGTGGAAAATTATGAAATTATGAGGTTTAGGGTATAGGATCTAGGCCCAGGGTCCTCGTTGTGGACTGTTTGTGCTGCTTGGTGGTCGCAACAGGCAACACTTTTAGATAAAATAAAAAATAAGTACCTACCTTTAGATAAATAATTTTTGTATTTATTCAATTTACAGAATATGAAACAGCTCATCCAGAGAAATAAGGCACATCAAAAATGTCATGGGCAGACACATGGCACATTCCACTTCTGGATAGCTATGCTGATCCGTTGATTTAGATATATTCAAACGATCTTGGCTAACATGTCTGAATTTCTAGATGTTTTCCCACATCACGTATCAAGTTTTTTTGCATCGTCACACAAAAACGAAACAAACATATAATTACCTACATATGTACCTATGTAATTCTGCAACACAGTCATGTTCACTTCTTTCCAACGTCTACTTTATTGCTATGGCTTTGTTTTAGCACAAAATTCGCAGCTATAAGGAACATATGGCATGGAATCCGTCTTATAGGCTTTTACTTCTGTAGCGCTGAAAGCTGGAAGAAATGCTGTTTAGGAGAAGTTGTGTGTTTTCTTTTAATTAAAACTTTTCTTCGTTCGTTTGTTCTGGAAATATAAAAGTTTCTGGTTATTATGCAAGCCTCAGTGTGTATGCTCTACTACTGGATGATGCAGCCTTTCTGTGGTTATATGGAAAGTCAGAAGTTAGGCATTCTACGAGTAATATTTTGCATGATTTAAACTATAATTCTAGGTATTTTCTAAACCATCATAAATAATACAATTATTTTTTCCTGGTTTATCTCTAGTTTTCTTGCATGCCTCAAGCTAAAGACAGTGTCACTCATTAACTAACCCATTAGTGTATGTACATAAATGTGTTTTAATGCCACAAATCTAGTGGTATATATGTATGTATAAAGTTATGTTGGGAAAGCATTTCATGGAGGTAATGCCGATACCAAGTAGGTTTGGGAAAAGATAAAACAATTTCATCATAACTATTTGTGTTAATCACACGCTTGATGTTTACAATCACTCAAACTAAACTTGCCTTACTAAATATTTCACTTACTTGAAACTCGAACCACAAGCCTCAAGATTATGAGTCCGACAGCTTATAGATCTAGGCACTAAGGTTGGTGAACATCAATAAAAAAAAAAGAGAAAAAAATTGGGTTTAACGTCATTTCAAACAGCATGGTCGTATGACGACAGGCGACAGCGATTTGTCTTCCTTTGCTGGAAAATCCCAAACCAGATAGTCAGATTAAACTCGACCTGTCTGAGTGGGGCCGGGAATAGCCAGCGTGACAAGGAGCCAAATTTGAATGGGCACCCATACAAGTCTTAACCTTGCGTGACGTTGTTTAACTTCAGTGGATAGAACAAGAACTGATGTATTCAACGGATGCTGGTAAAGAAAAAAAATAGTATTTATTTATTTAATAATAATAATAATAGAAAATCTTGTAGGGCAAAGTTTTATAAGTAAAGCTAGTAAGCCCAGATTTTTTTTACAAAAACACAATAGGTGCTCCCGTATTCTAATATTAGAAATTAACCGAAGTAAAATTATAAGGAATAGAAAAAGCTCTGTGCGTTTCACTGCACCACGAGGTTGGATGAGAAAATGGGCCAATCTTTGTTCTCAAATACCAGAGGAACCCCTGTACAGAGTTCAGCTTTGTTCTTCCAGTTATTTGTTTTGTTCGTAGAACTAATTATTAAAGTTTTGAAGAGCGATAATAATTATTATGATAATAATAATAAGCGATCATTATAATAATAATCATTAGCGCTTATAATTATTTTTACAAAAAAATCTTAGAAGCCAAATAAATCTTAGCTGCAAAATAAAAATGGCTTAGGATGAGTCCTCGTACACAAAAAAGAAAAGAAAAATACAAAAAATGAGTTATTATTATTAAAAAAATCATTGTTTTTTATTATTTAAATTCTCTGTTACTCTTTTGGATTTAATTTCTAGCTGGTTTCGTTAGCTACAGGTGATATTACAACTGTCAGTACCGACCACGGTAGTTGTATCGATAAGTCGGCGGAGTCGTTACCTGGAGGTCTATAGTTCGAGTCTCTAGTACAGCAAATTTGGTAAGTTGGAATTGACACAAATTATAATATGATGACTTCTTTAGTATGTTAAAACTTGAATACATTTACTGATCGCTGTATTTCTGGCACAAAGTTTTATAATGGTCTAGCTAGATCCTTGAAAGTATTTATAAACGTTTGATAACACAGCATTTTCTTGAATTTTCTTGCCAAGTAAAATGGGGTTTCAATTCCGACTAGCACTATTATTAAGCGTAAACCTGTGTAACAAAAGGGTATAAATCGGCAGATTTAAATGAGAACCGTAATTTTCAAATCACACTACTTTGTAATCAAAGGCCTCAGAAGCATGACTTTTTGTAGTCTGTAATATCTAGGTCTAACATAGTACGATCTATGTATGTATCTATGTAAATTTGCAAAGTATTATTCAATAGCGTTTGTTTAAATTTACAAAGTAATATTCAATAGTGTTTGTTTAATTTATTAAGTATTATTCATTGGCGTTTGTTTAAATTTACAAAGTAGTGTTCAATAGTGTTTGTTCAAATTTACAAAGTAGTGTTCAATAGCGTTTGTTGGAGCATCAGATTTCCTTTCATTCCTCTGAACTTCGTGTCTGCTCTTTTCGACAGGGCGCATTCCGTAATATATTCGGAATGCAAAGTTCAGAGCACTTCGGGAGTTCGAATTTCAACACAGCATACAATACATAATCCACTTGGAACTATTCAGCTCTTGCAGATACAAACTTACGATGCTATACTGGGTACAGTGCATCAAATTTCTAGAACTACAACACCAATCTACAATAATGGATGAAATTCTTCGGACTCATCAGATCAGAGTCCTTTCCATGAATTAGGAAGAATTTTGAATAATTTTAGGGGTACTTTTATCTATTATTTTTATTTTAACATTAACTATAGTACAAACACTTCATTAAGAGAATTCGTGAAAGGGAATGAGCCCGCAGTGCTGGCTGCATTCCTCTCTGGATGACTTTAATGTATCAACCATTTTTAATTTACTTCCGTTCTGTGATGGACCAGACAGGGACTTACCTTACGATGATAGAAGCACCCTGGACCTATACCTAGATCCTTGTACCTACACCTATACTCTGGTACCTAAACCTTGATCCTCGTACCTATACCTAGACCCTGGTAACTACACCTAGACCCTGGTACCTATGACTAGATCCTCGTATCTACACCTAGACTCTGGTACCTATATTAGATCCTCGTACCTACACCTAGACCCTGGTACCTACAGCTTGATATAGACGATTTTCGGGACTCCGTTGATGTCGCTTAAAATTAATAACATGGTTAAATTATTCTAAGTGGAATCGGGGATACCATAGGGTCAGGGCTTCATTGTGTTTGCACACAAAGCCGCGTAATGCTGGCAATGCCCGGGCCCACCCAGGCTGGGTGAAGCTAGTTTACTAACTGGGTTGTAAGTTTTCAGTGAATAAAAAGTAAAACCCACGTCTCGAATGATCTCGATGTTAAATAAACATTCTCGATGTTAAACAACGTTTGAATAAGCAGGTAACTGAGCAATTCACCCTCTGTAACCATGTTAAAAAAATCTGGTGTAAACATCACACGACTTTCCTTATCCCCCAAAAAGGAGTCGAATTCCGCCACTTGTGACTCAACGGTAACAGATAACTCAAAATAAATGTGAAATTCGTAATCAGCACTTCAAAATCATTGAATTTGATATGTCACAACCCCCAACTAGGATGAATAATAAAAAAGTTAGTCAAAGCGGGTCCCCCCAAAATACCGGTAAATTGGAGCTGAGGTCCAAAAAGTTCAAGATAACAAAAAAATGATCAGAATAGACCCCTATTATTTTTTTAATCTAATAAAATGTTGTTCTCTAAATTTTTTTGTATCTTTAACCAATTCAAAGAAGCGGCGCTTGCGGCTAATATTTGCGGCCCTGCGGCCGTGGGATGCGGCCGATTTCAACCAAAAGTTTCGTGGTTCGTCTGGTGTATAAAATTAATTTCCATACCAAATTTCAAGTCTCTAGCTCTTACCGTTCTCGAGATATCCTGTTCACACACAGACACACACACAGACAGACAGACAGACAGACAGACAGACGCACGGACCAATGGCTGAAAACAACTTTTTTGGTATCCTGAGGCTATGATTCGTCCAGAAATGTGAAAAACTGGGTAGGTCAAATTTTCGACGAATACAATACTTTCCTTATTATAGGATAAGGAAAGTAAAAAGACATTACGTCCCAAATCTGGACAGTCAATGGACGCATGTAACCCAGTATGAACACATTGGAATTTTGAGCATTTCGAAAACTCTCAAGCTCTCCTCGTTGAGTTTGAAGCACTAGTAATTGAAAATAATTCAAACTTTGAACACCAGAGAACAAGTGATGGCGAAGATCATAGGGGAAGTGCATAGTGTTGTATAACAATAAAATTATTGAAGATGAAGAGGCGGAGGAGGGAAAAGATGAGAAAATAGTGGTGGAGGAGGAAGAGAGGAGTGGAGAAAGATTAGGAAGAAAAGGAGGAGTAAAAGGAAGGGGAGAAAGAAGAGAAAATAGAGGATAATAATGAGAAGTAGGAGGAGAAAGAAGAGAAAATACCGGTGGAGGAGAAAGATAGTAGTGAAGAAACATAAGGAAGAGGAGAAGGAGGAGGAAAAAGAAATAGAGGTAGAGGATAAAGATAGTTGTAGAGAAACATAAGAAGGAGGAAAAGAAAGTAAGAGGGGCAAGATGAGGAGGAAGATGAGAGAAAATGGAGCAGGAGTAACAGGAGGGGGAAGTAATGGAGGATAATAATAAAGAAGTAATGGAGGATAATAATGAGAAGCAAGAGGAGGAGGAAGATGAGAGGAGAGGAGAAGGAAGTGGAGCAGAAGTAACAGGAGGGGCAGAATAAATAAGTAATGGAGGATAATAATAAGGAGAAAGAGGAAGAAGAAGATGTGAGGAGGAAAATAAGTAGAGCGAAAATTCCGGTAAGCTTGAAATTATAGTGCTGAGGCAGCTCGGAAAAATGAATACCGAGAAAAATGAATAAGGACAACTACTATGGACTCGATATTACACTCAAAGTCATAAAAATTAGGACAACAGAAAATTAAAATATTCTATGCTGTTTTTGCTTTACTTAATTCTTTTTTTATTCAAATCGAGTCAGAGTTTTTTTTAGAAAATTTACCTGAGAATGAAATTGAAAGTATTTGAATTCCTGACTTTCAGGATCTTGTTTTTACTCTCAGTGGTAATTATTGATGAGTACAATATGAACTTCTGTACTGAGCAAAAGTAGTGATATGTGACTCTATCATTATTGTGGTACTTCAAGCGTCTCCTCTGATCAAAGTAGTGACACTGTTAAAATTGTAGTAGTTCAGGCGTCTCCTCTATCAAAGAAGTCATAGTTGACATTGTTATCATAGTGGTAGTTCAGGCGTTTCTTCTAATCAAAGTAGTGATAATATTGATACTGTTAAATAGTGGTAGTTCAGGGGTCTCTTCTAAACAAAGTAGTAATAGTTGACACTGTTATTATAGTGGTAGTTCAGGCGTCTCTTCTAATCAGAGTAGTGATAGTTGACACTGTTATCATAGTGGTATTCAGCGTCGCCTCTAATTTATTTTCAAAGAACTTTTCAAAGAAAAAAACTATTTGATGACCACAAATTTCTTAAGGAGTAGTTTTTTGGCTTTAGACTATAATGTATATTATGACACGTGTTTGATTTTTATTCCTACAAAATTGATGTAATAGAATTACTGGTAAAAATATTACGATTGAAAGATAGGTGTTGAAGCTATTGGGCATAAAACAGAATACTATTGGACAGTAGCCGCAAAGTCTGTGCCATTCAGTCCCATTTTTTTGCAGCCCAGTGTATTCTCTAGACAGCTATTTGTGCATTACCACGAAATTATTAACACGTTCAGCGCCAAAAACCGATATGGGAGGCTTTTTTAGAAAAAGAGCTGGTACCGAAAACCCATATGGGAGTTTTGAAAGATGTGAAGAGTTTCAAAATTCAATATTTTAATTATTTGAAAAAAATGATTTCCCAGTTTAACCACAAATAATTTTTCGTCATTGTAAACATTCCTTGAAGGTAATTAATAAATTCAAAGTTATACCTAATTAAAGGAAATACCTTTTTAGTATGTAAAGGTTCAACATTTTATGATCATTAGTATAACTATGTTCGTATTGTTCGTTAGTAACAATGTCAATTCATACCTTAATACTTGTTTTATGAAGTGAAACGCTACATTTGAATCACAGAGAGAGAGAGAGACATAGTGAGAGGAGAGAGAGAGAGATAACTTACAAACATACCCTGGGATCCAGTGTCAGCCACACATAGAACTGTCGTGAAATATATTTTTTAATCAATCATCTCAAGAGCACACTCGTCCGAAACCCCCCAAATGCCCCTCAGATTATGTTCTCTTCCCAACGGCGAACCTCCCTTCTAGGAAAAAGTTTTTCAACATTTCCACATGCTAAAAAAATTATTCCATTCCAGAACGGGAAGGGCGCTTCTCCGTCGGTCTTCATCTCTCTGAGGTTAGTTCAGTTAGTTGGTGATGGTGCTGATTATAATGATGGGGAGTCTGGAGAGAGTTGCTGGACGCTGCACATTTTTCCAACGCAGTTATAAGACTTGAGTGGATTAACTTTATGTTTGAGAAAACATAAGTTGTGAATGAACAATTTCTTTCTTTTATGTTTTGACTAGTTGTCTATTGTCTGTCATAAGAATAAGATTAAAGACAAAAATATAATGACCATAATATCGCCTTTTATATATATAAAAATAACTCTTTATTGACAGAATCATATTGACAAAGGCGGAATATTGCCCGAGGCAATCTCTGCCATCAACCATTTCTTACTGTTAGATTAGGACTAAATGAGTATCATTTTTCCAGCAGTAAACCCAAGACGTATTATCATGTGGTCAAAATCCTAAATGGGTGGATAACCTGTGACCCCTTTGGATTACCAGAATGAGGCCTTGACCAATCACCCACCGATATTGACAAAGTAGGGATGGGTATCACCAAGGAGGTGGTATGATCATTACGGATTTAGGTGAGTGTCTTTCCATCAAATTCTAATTCAAATAGACCTTGCATTGAGAATGTTCAGTTTACGAGTTAATATTATGAAGATTCCATTTCTGAAACTTAAGAGAACCAAATGTGTAGTCTTCGCGCAGCTGTGCTTCTCATCTCTCAAGTTCCACTTTCCACGAGTTCCTAATATCATGGGTGAGCAAATATTATTAAGCTTCCAACTCGGACAAGAAAAATATGGCGGGTAATCTCACGTCATAACTTTAATGTCAGACTCATCAACTAACCAACGCAAGGTTTCCTGCTTTCTCTCATTTTGACTTTTTCCACATTTGACCTTATTCTGGCTCGCTTACTCATTTAGACAAGACAGATGCTAAATGAGTTACCATGTTTCCTGCGTGTGAGTTGTGGAGTTCATTTGTTGAGTTTCTTTCTTCCTCTTATTCTCCTCTGTCAGGTACGAAGTTATAGTCCTTCTTCTTATTCTCCCCAAGTTATGGTAAGGTTTTGTAATACTGTTTTCAAAAAAATGCCTTCTCAATGCAGCCTTTTCACTTCTGGTTATTGAACAATGCTACACCACATATTTTTTTTTTTTTTTTTTTAAATTGGGGTTTAACGTCGCTTTCAACTGCCATGGTCATATCACGACGGGGGTTTTACCCTCCATTCGCAGGAAACTCACAAACCTGCTACTCACATTGACCTCACCCAGCCTGAGTGGGGCCGGGAAAAGCCAGCGTCACGAGAATTAGAATTTGAATGGTCACCCATCCAAGTCTTAACCTCGCTGGATGTCGCTTAACTTCGGTGTTCTGAAGGGAACCGGTGTATTCAACATGCCATCGACGCTGGCTACACCACATATTTGTTTATTTGGGTATTATTGACACAATAACAGCATCAAAATATTTTATTACTCAATAGAAACTATCTTCTGGAAGGATTTTCCACTAGGCAGGGTTCTCAAAATTGATGTGGCTTTCCCTCGTTGAATAGTGAGAAAAAAGTCATTGCTTCAGGTACATTGTCACTTTTGAGCTGTCAGTGACCATTGCTAGTTTGTTTCCAATGTAATTATATATTTATGATAATACTATTCCAATTAGTAGTGAGATAAATCATATTATTATGATATATTTCAATTGTTGCTTCTAGTGCTTCCAAATCTTTGTTGGTATTAGAATTAGACACTATCATTTGTGCAAGCTCGTTCTTATTCTCTGTCTCGTGATAAAGTAATGTTTCCAACTTTACCTGCTTCTTATTCTTACAATGATCAATTTACATTTTGAAAGCAAAGGTAAATTATGCAGTCGCGTTTAGTTTATAAATAATGTTATGTACATATATTCCTGCTCAACCTATGCATAGCACGTTCAAAGAGTTTGGAATCATTCAGAGAGTGATTTCCAATTCACTGTAGCAAAGAGAAGTATTAAACACATATTTTTTTCTACCTACATATACCTATATGTATCTTGTAATATGTATACAATTTATAAGAAAAATAAATTACAAATTTTCACGTACGTGCGGTATTTCTGTTATGAATCAATGGATTTTCCTTCTCCTAGAGAAGTTGTTGAGACTGATGTGAGAGCTCTCGTTTTATTTACTTCTTGCATATTATTCACTTCTTTCAAACTCTGCGACGCATCCCGTCATTACGATTGCTATTGATTTGTTCTCAGACAGACAGAAATTCAAACGTCTCGCTTTCAATCCAACACTTGAGATGGAAAAGTACTTCGCCATTCTATTCATATACAAATTGGAGAACATTCTACAAAAGGAAAAATCCAAAATTGAGACAGAAATAAAACTACCGAAAAGAAAGCAATGAATACTCGAGAATAAGTGAGAAGGGGGAGGAAGAAAATCTCTCAAAACGTAAAAAGGTGTATCCTTTTCTACATAATAAATTTGGCATTCCCCAAAGTGATCGATTTCGTTCTGTGAGAAGTTCAGAGGAGTGAGGGGGGATTGCTGTAGAGATAGAGAGAGAATAGAATTAGAGGAATAAAAGAGCTCTTATTCTTGAAAGTTAAAAGTTTTGGAGTTTGGATGGTGTACGATTTGAATGTATACTAAGCTTTGTATGTATATGTCGGTAGTGCAGGATGGATTATTGGATTGCAGACAAAAGGGTGAGAGAGGTAAAGGATGACCAGGAATAACACATGAAGATGAACTGACGGAAATCTGTGGAGGAGGTGAAAAACTTTGACTGAAATCATGGGGCATTGCAGAAATGATGGGATATTGTAAAAATGATGGGGCATTTCAGAAATGACGGGGAATTTCAGAAATGACGGGATTGACCGGGAATTTCAGAAATGATGGGGCATTACATACAAACAGAGAAGCAAATATCGTGGTATGAAGGATGAAGCTTTTGTCAGACAGATGAAGAATGATGACGAAATAATGATAAGTGACGATGATAGGACAATCGAAATAGAAAAATATATGATTTACTTCAAGAAGGTATACAATATACGTATACATGCAGCAAGTAGAAAGGAGAAGGTTATCGGAGTTAATCACACGAGTGATATCAAACTTGGATAGAAACAATTACTCAAACTGAACTGACTGTCGTGATATTTTTACCACCATGCATTTGAAAGCGACGTAATCCAAATTAATAAAAAAAAACTCAACTTATGATCTTATTGCTATACTCAAGTTTTTTTAGCCTTGAGACTCGAACCACGAACCTCCAGGTCACGAGACTGCTGACTTAACCTTCAAGATTATAATAATAATGATATTGCCTTATTTATACTGCCTGACTAGCACTAATAAGTCCCATTATTCCAGTAGTAAGCCCAAGACGTATTATTATGTGGTCAAAATACCAAATGGGAGGATAGTTTGTCATGTTGCGGCTGGGTTTCGGACCCGCATCCGATGGATCACCAGTCAGACGCTTTGACTACTGAGCTATCGGGACAACTCGGCAGGAAGAGTGGCGTGGTATAATTACGTAGTAGAAGGTGCAAGAAACTTAATGGAGGCGGTGGAGGTGGAACCTGCTGTGATGGAAGAGGGAGGTGGATGAGGAAGGATAGAGTCTGATGTTTTTATTTGACTTTGCCAAACTTTTGCAAATCGAGGACGTACGATAACTTACCTGGCACGTGTGGAACAATGGATTGGGTAATAGGCTGGAAAGGTGGATTATGGAATAGAAGAATGGAGTTCAGACTGCTCAGGATTTAGAAGAAAAATAGAGCAAGATATTTTTTTAAATATATTTATATATTATGAAAAACAATAGATTACTAGCTAAAACCCAGCACTTCGTCGGTGAGGTTTTGCCCGTGACTGGCGTCGTATTTGGAATTTTAAAAGTCCTTTTTAGTACCCACATAAATGCTAAAGGGAGACTAAACTGGGAGTCATTTGGTTCAGCTGTTTCGGAGTTTTACTGATAATGTATTAGTCTAAATAGATTTCATGTGCTATTAAGAACGATTTGGATTTCTCACTGATTGAGGATGAACATTGATTGCACATACTTCATATATTATGGTATCGAGAAACAAAATTCTCACTAATCTCACTACTGAACATGTTTAGATTGCCCAGCAGAGGAATTTTAAAAGCAGGATGGTAATTTCTCATTTCGTTCCAGCTAAAAAGTATTGATTGCATGTATCCGTATTTTAAATTAATGAGAAAACTCACGGGACGTGTTTGTAGTACATGCTTTACAACCACACAAATAAAACTCAACTCTATCTTCCCCTACAAATCTCGTTCACCTGCACTGATTCTTTTCCAGATAAAAAGGTATGTGTTTCGTGTGCATCCATTTTATTAATTAAAATTCCAATATTTCACCGCACATAAAAATCGAGGCCATGGAGGGAGAAAGGGAAAATTCCCTCGGGGAGAGAATTCTGGTGCATGAATAATCCCACACACCCTCAGGAAGTGCCGGGCGTAATCCCGTATTTCTAATCATAAAAACAAGACTGCGGGAGCGAGGGAAATATGAGCAAGAATTTCCTTTTTTACTTCCTCGTTCGGGATTTATGAGGGCAGTATTGAGTGAATGGGGCGGTCAGAGTAGCCACCTTGTCTAGGTTCGTAGCCCACTCATCTTGAACGCAGATGATTTGGGTTCGAATCTCGGTAAATTTGGAGTTTTTTCGGATCTGTACTTTGAATGTTACGGGGTTCACTCTTACCTCGTTAGGTAAAATGAGTGGCTAGGTATTTGTTTGGTAAGTGACCATTAGTAACATTACGAGTTACATAGGCAATGTTAAGAATAACACTCATTAGTGGAAGGTAGATCTAATGAGGTCGCAGTGTTAATTGTAAGGGTTTCACTGAAAACCCTGCAACCAGGTCAGATAATAAAAACCACCAGGCAAGGTTAATGCTCAAAGCATTTTCTACCACGTAACTCTCAGAGTCTTATAATCATGTGGTCACAAACTCAAATTAATGAGGAAAAATTCATGCACTGGGTAGGATTCGAACCAACTGATCCCTACGCTACTTGGATTACCAGACTAGCGGGTTAATACCTCTTGACTAACAATGCACATACAAGGTACTTGTTGTCTCGTAATGCTGTTATGCACTGAAGTTGTATTATAACAAATAATAACACCAAGACACCAAATACCTATACATATTTATGTACATAATGAGGGCTAAAGGTTACTTTTTTATGACATAGGCTAGAGAACAACGAATTTCTCTTCCGAAGCTATAGTGTCAGATGTAAAGGCATCTTTCAATGTAAACTTGACTACAAATTTATTTTACCCTTCCTTAACTGCATGTTCGAATTATTAAACTTTTGACGATCATAACTTTTGACTTTAGAGCGGTTGAAGTTGTGGTGCGGATAAGTTTCATATTAATTTACTGTAGACACCTTTTCATGAGAAACTATCAAACAAGATTTTGTGCATTTGAATCAGAATCAGAACTCTTTTTTCACTCGGCTGTGGTTGTTTTGTGTTATCTAAGATCTTTAAGACTCTGCTGGTTATACCCAGCCCCACTCAGGCCGGGTGAACTTCAGTGTCAACAGTTTCAAGACTTACAAGAGAAATAATTATTCCAGATTTTTAAATAAATTAGGTAATGTTGCCACTTGCCAACCGTTCTGCCAATATTTGTAAATAAGAGAGATTTCTGTACCGTCGGAACTTGTACTATATTATTATTATTTTATTAGATATAAGAAGACATAATTATGTACACTACAAATAATTCATATAACAATGAAAAACGGGAAATAATAAATAAAATAAAAAGGAAAAAAGTAGAAAAATATATATATGTATATATAACAAATATCCTAACTATATAAAGGACGGGGCTATTGCCTATGACAATCTCTTCCACCCAACCCTGTCTACTATACAACCCATAGTTGCACTAACCTTTGGACTTTACTTTACCCAAGCACCAAGCCACTGTAATAGCTTCATCCTATTTCACGGAGGTTACTGTGTCATCTTAATAGCACCTATAAAATAATGCCAATACTTTTTCTTGCTCATAAAATTGTGGGTAAAACTATCATTAACTTGAAAACATAAAGGTAAAGGATGGCTCAAGGTGAACCTGCTTGCACACATAAAATCTAATGCAATCTACATAAATAAAATGCATTAAAAAAATGACGAAAGCAATATTTAACCCCTTCCCATCACGCGTCTCCTGGTAAGCTGCATTGCTATCAGCAACTGGTATCACGACAGTGCGACATTACAGACATCATAATTCAAATTGAATTAGGGTGGAGCGGGGGTAATAACTCATGAGACAGAAATCCAAGGTTCACCCTTCCATTCCCTATTAGCCAATGTAATAGCTTTCTAATCCAGTGTCGCGGTTCGGGGATGATTCAGAGGAGCTTGAATTCAACAGCTCACCAGAACCTTAAGGTACGTCAACACTCCCAGACAGCACGGCAGTTGACTTCCAGTCTGGATTTAAGGTGGAAATATCCAGGTGTATAAAGTCAACTGGACCTCCAACTGTCCCGACAGCTGGATTTTTCCATCATGGATTAAATCAGTTGACCAGCCACCTGGATATTTCCAACAAAAATCCATCTAGACTCAGTCACCTGGGCAGTCAGCTGGAAATATAACGACTCTCTCCAGCTAGGACATGAGTAGAATTTAGTCAGTTGACCAGTCAGCTGGAAATATTCCATATTTTTCCAGTTTACATAAAACGCGTCCTTTGTTGAAGACGCCATCTTTGATCAATTTCAGAAATTGTGATATTGGTGATTGTAAATTGTTTTAAATAATTAATAATTCTTTTAAATATTAGGTATTTTATTTAGTTTTGAACATTTTTTAATACAAATATCATTTTATTTAGTTTTGATCTTTTTTATAACTACTGGAAGTGTTTAGATAAAACTCGTAGATAAAACTCGTCCTTTGTTGAAGGAAATTCAGAAATTGTGATATTTTTGTGACAAATTGTGAATTGTTTTAAATAATTAATAATTCTCTTAAATATTAGGTATTTTATTTAGTTTTGAACATTTTTAAATACAAATATCATTTTTTACTTTGTCTTTGTGAAGAAAGAGGACAATCATAGTGTTTACTTTGTCATTTCTGAACTCCAAATTTGCTTTCGAGATGTTTCAAAAAATAGTTCTTTAGTTTATCTAAATTGTGACAGAAGAAAGAGGACAAGAAGCAGTTAATACTGGATCACCTTTTTCATCTGACAATAACCATCCATTTCTAGAGACATCCACTTGGACCCTAACGAACTTTCTGCACTCTCCTGTTCCTGGACCTTCAGTGGGATTAACACCTTCAGTTCACTTGGAATCATACCAGCTACCCATATTAATCTCACCTAGCCTAGCCAAGCCAAAGTAGGACCATGAATGCTAGTCTCATGTGTTAAGGGAAACAGAATTTTTTATGCTCAAGATCTCTTGACCATAGGTTGGCTAAAAAAAGGTTCTGGTTCAAGCAAAGAAACAACTGAATGTGCTAGATAGTGAAATTTTTCACTCTGTGGATTTTATTTAGATGTACAATACATATTATTATAAAATGAATATTTCACTGATAGGTGGTTCTGCCACACTAAAAAATGATGTTTAGGTACTTTGTGACATGCTTCCTGATTACTTGATTTAAAATTAATTGGCCAATTTACTGTGCACTGTTCATAATAACAATAATAACTATTGTGCTCTCTCTACCACCTTATTACTATGAAGGCCCTTAAATTTTGAGTTAATTTTATATCTATTTAAAAAAAGTGTTCCACACTATTGTGTTTTATAATTTCACTAGTCTTAACTAGTCAATTTTGTTTTTAATTTAAGTATAACAATGTTTTTTGGTAATAATTCTCAAAGCAAACAACCCAGCAATTCTAATTAGCCACAGCAGTACATAAATTGTCATGAAGGATTACAAATACATAATAACATTCACTAATCCATGTTCAACCCCGTTAGACATTGCTTAACTTTTGCAATTTCATGAAAACTGGTGTATTCCATGCCCCATCTTCATTTTCTGCTGGCTATTAATTTATTTCTTTGTTATTTTTGGTTTCTCAAAAGAAATATATTTTAATTTACATAGTATTATTATTTTATTGTGATTATGTACATGTTATGAGCATATTTTATAATTGGATATCATTATTTTATTTCTATACTAGCTAAAACCTGGCATTTTGTCACCATTAAGGTTTTTTCTCATGGCCGGTGTCCCAATAAAAATAATAATAACACTTTTAACTGGAAGGTAACCACCAGGTAAGGTTAAAGGTTATGCTCAAAGCATTTTCTACCACCTAACCCTCAGAGTCTTATTATTATGTGGTCACAACCATAATGAGGAAAAAAACAACGGAACCCTACGCTAGGTTGATTATCTGACTAGCGCATTAACCACTTGATTACCAGTGCACTTGAAAATTGTATTAGATATTTTAATTTTGATAATTTTCTAGTATGTTGAAGGTGGCTTAGGGGGGGGTGAACTCTCAGTGAGAGTACCGTTTGGTATTGTAACCCCAAGAGGACATAGTCAGCCAGACATGTATAACTTTGAGTTTTATATATAGAGATTATACCTACTTAGGAAATACTTTACATTGGTACAAGGTCTTGTGACATGATGGAAATTTGATAGTGCATTTTACACTTTTGGGACAATTTTTTTAATAATAAACACTCTTATTGTAAAAATATAATAATGTTAAAGAGTCTTATTTGAATTGTGTTGTTTAAAACAGATTAGTTATTTTCTTTTTCTTTCCAAATTTCTATATAAAAAAAATTATACTCAAAATTGTGTGTGTGTACGTGTTAAAAAAACCTATTTAAAATTTATTACTTTATTTTTATACAAAAAAAAATATTCTTCATGAGATTTGAATGCATGGCCTCTAAATTAAATAACTGAAATTGAATTTATGCCTAATATACATTTGTTTCTAGTATTTTTATTACTATTATTATTTGAAAAAAAAAGGCATATAATGGGATTCGAACCCACAACCTCAAAACCAAGAGCGTAGCATTTGATTATTATGTAGTATAATGTACAGTATAGGTAAATAGGTATGTCAACATTGTGGTAGTGAGTTACTACCCATCCACTAGAGAGCGCTACAAGTAGCTGGAAATAAGTGGAACAAATCCAGTTGACTTTGGGCAACTGACTTCCAGTTAAAAGTTGGGTTACTTTCCAGTTGATTTCCAGGTGGAGGTCAGGTGGAAGGTGGAAATCTCCAGCTGATTTCCAGGTGGGCAAGTAGACTTTTTCCACCTAACAGTATGGTATACATCCAGTTGACTGTGCTGTCTGGGCTATGTCGAATGTGTCAATCGACAGCTGTCAATCGCCACAATCGACATAGTGTGGACGTGTCGATTTGTGGATCGAGGCTTTGGAGTATTAACACTGTCGATCGATATAATATGGACGCAGCTTTACAGGTGCACTCGTAGTCAAGTGGTTAACGCGCTAGTCTGGTAATCCAGGTAGCGTAGGGATCCGTTGGTTCGAATCCCACCGAGTGCATTAATTTCTCCTCATTCATTTGAGTTTGTGACCGCGTAATAATAAGACGTAATGGTAGAAAATGCTTTGAGCAATAACCTCTCATGATAAGTATCTTCCACTAAAGAGTATTATTATAATTATACAGTCATAGAGATTGTTCCATTTTTTAGTGTCTGCCTACTTTATCCGCTGGTTTAAGCTTATTTTCGCATGGTCAAATAAAAACTTTTTTAAACTATTAAACTTTCGTTTGTCCGAGATTTCTCAGAGTTTAGCTCAAAGAGCATCTAGGAACTAGGGACATGCCTATTTAGTTGTATTATAAAAAAATCCGACCTCAGTATTTGGATCGGTAAGGCGGCGGACTTGTACCCTGGAGGTCGGTGGTTCAAGTCCCAAGTTCAGCAAAAATTTAATAAAACGAGTTTGAATAGTTGTGACATCACGAAAATAGGGAAAAAATTTAATTTTTTTTTTCATCTAATTTTTTTGTTGGATTTTTCTTGTTTTGATGTGCCCGCCGGTTGCCCTTGTCATGTCCCGGCTGGGTTTCAAACCTGCGACCTCTGGATCCACAGAGTGCCGCCTTTACCACTGAGCTCCCGGGACAGACGACTATTCTATAGTCTAGACTTCAAGTACACGATGTCCAGAAAGCACATTACCGCCCCTCTACTGCTCGAAAGTCAGTCTCACTGCTTTCGCTCTCCACCACCACCTTGGCGAGAACTTCAGCTCTACCGCTGACAAAATGCCACCTAGCACGAACCCTCAGCACGCCTGTCCCGGAGTAATAACTCCGCCAGAATATCCTTGTAACCACTTCCTCGCTAGTTATTCATATTAGCACCTAACGAATCGCCATTATGGTGCAACTTTTTTTTACAGCTTGGTGTTTCCTCGAAATGCAAATGAAGGTTTTGCAGATGAGAGAGCAGTCTTTGTATTTTAAATCATAGCTAGCTTTTTAAGGTGAAAGTTCTAGATACATTAACTGACCTCACAGTAGATCGATCGCTAGGGTGGTGGACTCGTTACATGGAGGTTGATAGTTCGAATTTCACGTGCAGTAAATATTTAGTAAGACAAGTTTAAGAAATCTGAAATTGTGATAAACTCGAAAATAATATGATTTTATGCAACTTTAAACAGCTTGTTGGTTCCTCGAAATTCAAATGAGAAAGAAAACATACCTAATAGATTTTTTAAGTGAAAGTTTTATATTCATTAACCGACTTCAGTCGCTCGATTGCTGAGATGGTGACTGGTTACATGGAGGTCGGTAGTTCGAGACCAAACTTTTAGTAAGGTGAGTAATTGAGTATAAGGAACTGTGACATCACGATTGTTATATTCGGAGTGAAGTGACAGAGAATGCCTACGGCATTAGCTACGCCCCGGATTACAAGACAATTGTAAATTTAAATTTAATTTTTTTTTCTTCTATATTTTATTTTGTAAATATTGTTAAGTGTTTTTTTCTCTGTTACTAATTTATTGTTGATTGTTTTGTATAAAAAAATAAAGTGTAAATAAATAAAGTATACGATTGTTAGTTTTCATATAAGCTCTCAAGTAAGGCAACGTTCAACGAGGTTAAGCCTGAATGGGTGTCCGCTCGAACTTTCACTCTTCTGATGCTGAGGCTATAACCCAACCCGAGTCGGTTTTATGTAGACACTAGCGGGCTGTCGCCCGCTTTGCGGGCCGAGGCATGGCCGTGAAAGCAAAAAATCCTTTTTCGCCAATGGCAGGTGTTGTAGTGGGAAAATCTCATTGCACATCTAGACTATAAGACAAATCTACCTACCAAATTTCAGCTCGCTAGGTATTACGGTTTGGGCTGTAGAGCGATGATCAGTCAGTGGTCAGTCAGTGACTTTGACATTTATATATTAAGATTGTGAATGTGAACAGATTGTTATTGGATAAGAAAAAGGGAGAGGGGTTGTGGTGGGAAGTATAAATAACATAAGAGTATAGCAGTCATTTACTTACAATATAAGTCCATTGAATTGCTTTTATTTTATTCTGAGCCTAAATAATCTACATCATTTCAAAGTGTTTAAATGTCTAAATATTTTACAGGGTGACAGGAAAAAAGAGATATTTTTCTGTAATTTTTTCCCTCTCGAGTAACGAGTCTAAATATTCAACCCTCAATAATACGATTATCATACACATTTTTCTGAAAGTTATGCCGACAGTTTTTTTATTGTTGACATTATGATAAATAATAATTTATATTTTACTTCCGAGAAATTTCTAATATTAGAAATCGGAAGTATTGTGTTCGTTTTTGTAAAAAAGAAATATTTTTTTGCTCGATTTCAATTTTTTTCATATTTCTGGACGTTTCATAACCTCCTGAGCAACTAAAAAGGGACGCAGGTACCGAACAGAGCGTCATTTCCCGGCTCGGAAAAGAAAACACTTTTGTTCGCTGCGAGAAACATTGTTGGAGCCATTGTTAATTTCCGAAGCAGAAAAAAGTCCATGTAGAAATCTATTCAAGCTAAAATAATATCGAGAGCTGAAATGGAAAGCTCCATGGGAAAATGTATTAATAAATACGAATGTAGGTGTTATTCATGTACCTACTTGCTCTATATAATTCCGTACAATGGTTTGATAATGCCCGTGAGGTTTTTTGCTGTTGTTTAAATTGTGTATTGACGTCATGTTTTAGGCCGCTGATAATAGAAATTCGTTAGCCATAAAAAAAAAAAAAAAATGTTGTTCAAAATGAGTTTCTGTTGCATAGTTTCATCATACATAACTTTCTGGGTGGATTTCAAATAATTGCACAATTGAAAAAGAAACACATAATAATCTTATTAAGTAGTATATGATGTGGGTGCTATGTATACATTGTATACCTACGTGAAATTATAATACACTAAACTTATTATTAAGCGCGGCAAGTAGGGAAATGTTTTGGGGGTGCTGCCACATAAACTGGAGTAAAATGGGATTTCAAGAGTAGCTCTTAAAGTATCTAAAGAGTTTGTGTTTGTTTAAAATGCCAATCCATATATTTTATGTAATTATAAATTAAATATTTTAGAAATGTGTAATGATTTTCCATGTGTAAGAGCGGGAATTTGAAAAAGACTACTCTTTCTCCCTTTTCTTCTGAGGGTGCTGCAGTTCCGCAGCTTCTTAGCACCGGCCGCGCCTGCTTACTATACTATTATACTCTCAAAGATTTGTCTAGGTACCTACATTTTTCTTTTTTTAAAGATGAGTTTTTCACAGCCTTTTTTATTTCCTAGCCATGAAGCAGGAGCTACTATAGACGCTTGTGGTCTGTGTTGTAGCCAGCCCATCCCGTATATTATGCCTCCCCTGTGATGGGCGAGAAGTGACACAATACTTGCCCTTTAGGTGCTGGGTCAACACGAGCGCACCAGGAGGTATCCCTTACAAACAACTGCAACCATGCAACCAAATTAACCAGCTTCATTGGGACTGGGAATAGCCAGCAGAAGGTGAAAAGTTCTCAGAAAAGTCACCAACCCATGTCCTCACCAAGCTGGACGTTGCTTAGTTTCAGTGACCGGATAAGAACTGCTAAATGGGACGTTGACCATCTCGCTGGCTAACAGTCAACTCACTAGGTAAGCTTTTTACATGCGGTATGACCAGAACAAATTGAGAGGCACTGAATTATAAAGTGGTTTGTGGTCGTTCACTGCACTCTCCTACATGCAAGTCGTCCCCCCCCCCCTCAAATCATATCCATTTGTGAAAAAGCAGGAAATTTTGAAAAGTCCATTTCAAAAGCATGTTCCCACTGTGACGAGCATTGCAGAAAAGTATCTGGAAAAGTTACAAACAGCCCCCCTCTACTAATGGTTTGAAAATTTCATATGTCCGTTTTTAAACTCACGTAATAGGGGGGCATAATCTATGAAGTATATTGTACTTAAAATTTCGTATGAATTTAATGATGTGTTGTTGTAATCGTTTGACCATAGAAAACAGGTAAAAACAATAATTTTGACCTTTTCGTGTGCTCATCATTTTAGCCTCGATAATTTTACTGATGATTTAATAGGATTGCGTGTGACCGATTTTGGTAGCGTTTTAAGGTTAATAATTGTATACCTATTTCTTACAAAATATTATATCAGTTCAGTTTTACCTTCAGCCTTGATAGTGAATGGTTATAGTCAACAAATTTCTCTCGAAATTTTATTAAATAATTTTTCAATTAAATATCAAATGAACAGTTCAGTGCCGGATGGCAAGTGACCAAACAGTGGGGACTTCGCTCCCCAGACCAACCTACGCCCAAAGCATGGAGAAGTCTATGGCGAAACAGGAGGAGGATGCCATTATAATACCAGCTGTGCCCGGAGTTCCAGATGTGGCGTATGCTGCTGCAGTAGCCAAGATCGTGGGACCGGACAACGTGTTCTTCGTGTCGAGAATCTCCAATGGCAGGGTAATAATATTCTTGAAGAACGCAGACATGGCCAAAAACTTCGTAAGTAATTACCCCAATATCAATATACTCCAAAATAATCTGAATACAAGACTATATGTAAATCCTGCACTAAGACTAAGAATTGCTCATGCTTACCCATTCATAACAAATTTTGAGATCACACAAAGACTAAACGAAGTGGTGGAGCTTGTCTCGCCAATTCAATACCAGAAGTCGGGGTTCAAAGAAAAAGAATTAAGTCACATTTGTAACCTTGTTAGATATGCCTATATAAAAGAAAAAGAAGGTATTACCCTACCAGAGACAATTTCCATTTGGCATAATAACCGTGAATATAAACTATTCCTTTCCATAGAAAACAATCAACTTTGTTTCTTATGCAACAAAAGAGGCCACACTCAACATACATGTCCCAACCATGAACCCCAAGAAGACACAAACAAAGAACCAAACAACCCAACAAATACTAATCAAACCAAATCATGCACCCCACAAACAACCACCAATTCCAATGACAAAGCTGATTCTTCTTTATTACCTCCTAGCAGCACCAAGGATGACATCATTTCTCTCGCCAATCCACCCATTCCTAATATTACAGAAAAACTTACTCCAATGAGTGAAGATTCATCCGCAGACGAGATCAATGGTATGGACAATCCTCTCCTAAAAACACCAGGCAAAAAACAACAAAAGAGAAGATTTAGTCTCCTCTCCAAAGAAAGTGTGTCCCCAGCTAGAAAACTTACGAAAATTTCCATTGATTCCGATGATTTACAAAAAGCAATTCTCGACATCTCCACAGAACTGAAATTCGCACTTGAAGAAAAAGACGCCACAAACCTCATTAATCTTATTCGTTCCAGTTCATGCACGGAGACCGACATGCAAGCCCTTCAATTGAACCTGAGCAGCGTGTATGAAATTCTTCAAGAAATTCTCAATCTGAAAATATCGAAGACCCTGAAATCCCGAGTAAAAGTTATGTCTAAAGTCATGGCCCAGATGGACTCCCTCAATGATGAATCCGGCACTGATACCTCAACAAGTTCAACTTCAAGTCACAATGCATCTACCCAAGATCTACATGATTCATAAACTAATGTACCCATTTCTATTTGTAACTTTTTTTCCTCATTCTACCTATACCTACTTACTACTAGTACTCTTATGCCTTATAATTATTATTTGTACTCTCTGATGATAATTTTATCTTACCTATGCAATGTCTTACCAACTGCTTTTTCTAGTACCTATTATTTCGTTTATAATTTTCAATCTCCAATGAGCTTATCTTTGAACATTATTCAATGGAACCTAGACGGTTTCAAAATACGTTACCCTTATTTGCAAAAACTCATTCGAGATACGGACCCTTTTGTAATTTGCCTGCAAGAAACCTTGTTAAAACCTGACCAAAATACCTCTGTGAAAAACTTTAAAATGTATCGCAAAGATAGGATAGGTATACCAGGTACATCTAGACTAGGACGAGGTGTAGCTACTTTAGTCCATAATGATATTCACTCTACTGAACTAACTATTTTGAATTCCAAGTTAGAAGTAGTTGCAGTCGAAGTATACTTACCCTACAAAATCACCATATGTAATATTTATGTATCCCCCTCACAAAACATTGAGAACCAGGATATGCAAAACATACTTTCACAAATCAGCCCCCCTTATTTTATTTTGGGAGATTTAAATGCACATAATCATTTATGGGGGGGAAATAAAGTAGATCCTAGTGGTAAAACAATTGAATCATTACTAAACCACACAACTTTAACCCTCCTAAATGACGGAACTCACACACATGAAAATCTGACCTGGAAAACTTCCTCACCAATCGACTTGACACTCTGCTCACCCGACTTAGCAACTAAAGTGGAATGGAATGTTCTTCCTGATCTTTATGAATCAGACCATTACCCTGTACATATCAAATCGATAGATAGGGAACGAAACATGAATCATCACAGGAAAAAATTTATTTTTGATAGAGCTGACTGGGCAAATTATAGATCAATACTAGAAATAAAACACCACGCTAAAATTCTGGAAGATGACGTGGACACAGCAACAGACAACTTTACATCAGACATACTTGAAACAAGCGCACAAACAATACCTACTACAAACATAAAGAATCCAAAACCTAGAGTACCTTGGTGGAATAATGATTGTTACAAATCGGTAAAATACAAAAATAAAATGCTAAATAAATACAAAAAAACAAAATTACTAGAAAACCTTATTGCCTATAAAAAAGCAAGAGCCATCTGTAGAAGAACAATATTAGAAGCTCAAAAGTTATGCTGGCAAAAGTTTGTATCTACTATTGACATTAAAACGAATACAAAACACGTCTGGAAAATGTTAAAAAAATTCAAAAAAAATGTTACAACATCGTTTACCATACCCGCACTTGAAATAAATAATACAATTGTAACAGATGTCAAAGAAATTAGTGACCACTTAAGTGATCACTTCGAAAAAATGTCCTCCAACTCTTCCTACCCAGAAAGCTTTAGACAACAAAAACAACAAATAGAATCAGTACCTATCATTATTGAACATTCCGATGCGCCTTACAACTTACCTATCACATTAAGGGAGATTGAAAAAGTTCTGGAAAATAGAAAAGATACTTCACCTGGGAAAGACAACATCTCGTACCGCATGATTAAAAATTTACCGTTATCTTCAAAAACATTATTACTACGACTTTATAATAAAATATGGAATTCTGGTAAAATACCTACTAAATGGAAAGAGTTCATAATTGTACCACTCCTAAAACAAAATAAAAAATCAACCGAAGCAAATAGTTACCGTCCCATCACACTTGCGTCCTGCATATTCAAAATATTGGAACGCATTGTCAACAACAGACTTACCTGGACTCTAGAAAAAGAAAAATTCTTCAACAAATACCAAAGTGCCTTCCGTAAGTTTCACTCAACTATCGACCCACTTATCCAATTGGAGAATGACATCCAAGACGCTTTTATCAATAATGAACACCTAGTAGCAGTGGCGGTGGATATTGAGCGCGCTTACGACGTTACCTGGATATACAGAGTAATCAAAATTCTGGCAGAAGAGGCGAACATTCAAGGCAGAATGTTACGCTTCCTGGTCAACATGCATCAAAATAGGACATCCCAAGTACGAATTTCCAACACCTTATCCAAAGCTCTCTCTCAGGAAAATGGTATCAGTCAAGGCCTGGCTACTAGTACTACTCTTTTTCTGGTAGCCATCAACTCATTACCTCAACGACTAACTCGTATTAAAAAACTAAATTTCGCTGATGACTTTACCATGTATCTTAGGGGCCAATCTATTCCTGAAATTAAAGAAATCCTTCAAATCGCCTTGAACAATCTCTCAGATTGGTCAAAAGAAACTGGTTTCTCCATCTCGCTCGCTAAAACCCATGCTATACACTTCTGTAAGAAAAGAAAACAACACGAAAATCCTGCACTCACTTATAATAATACACCAATCGAATATGTAGATGAACTTAAACTCCTTGGACTTACTTTTGACCGAAAACTTACATGGCGCACTCACATTTCCAAACTGAAAACTTCATGCCTTAAAGCTATAAATATTATCAAAATATTAAGCAGGGTATCATATGGATCGGATGCCAACACCCTCCTACAACTATACAAATCCCTAATTAGATCCAGACTTGACTATGCCAGTATTGTATACTCATCTGCAACGCCAAACCTCCTGCAATCACTCAATACTGTGCATCATCAGGGAGTAAGATTGTCTTTGGGGGCTTTTAAAAGTACAAGGATCACGAGCATACTAGCAGAGTCAGGAGAACCCAGCCTAGAAAGAAGAAGAGAAATATTAGCTATCAATTACGCAGTGAATCTGAAAAGACAGCCCAGACACATAAATAACCAAATTGTATTTAGTCAGAACTACTTGAGAAAATATGAACAAAAAGTAAGATCACACAAACCTTTCAGATTAAGATTACACTTTCTATTAGAGAAGTATAACATTAAACTCAATGATCATAACATCCTGACTCAAACTAGATATAAAATCCCATACTGGGTGTACCCCATATTAAACATTGACTTAAAATTAAAACCACCAAACAAGGCAGAAGTTCCCCTTGAGAAACTGAAATCAGATTATCTCACACATATCGAAAAAAATTACAAGGAAGATCTTCTCATATTTACTGATGGTTCCAAATGTGAATCAGGAGTTTCATGTGCCTTCTACAGCAATATTGCACAGTTTCAGCAAATCCTTGACAAACAAAATTCAATTTTCACCGCGGAAATAATGGCCATTCATTATGCTATAACATTTATAAAAAGACTTGATGTTCAGAACATAACCATCTGCTCAGACTCTTTGAGCTCGCTTACAGCACTGGATAAAGGAAAAAACAAGCACCCCCTTTGCACCACAATACTTGAAAATATTACACAATCCAGGAAAACCATTAAATTTCTATGGGTGCCTTCACATGTTGGCATCCATGGAAATGAAATGGCAGACCAACTCGCCACACAAGCGCACACCCTTCAATCTCCTGTCGACCTTTCTGTAGACGCCAATGACCTAAAACGAGAATTTAAAAAAATCATATTAATAAATTGGAAAACAGAATGGCTAGCAGAGGCAGACAACAAATTGAGACCTTTTAAAGACAATGTTGTATCAATCATTTTCCCTAAAAAATTTACACGACGTCAACAAGTTGCCATTACTCGACTTCGGCTTGGCCACACAAATCTCACACACAGTTTCCTTATGAACAAATCTCCCCCTCCAACCTGTAATTATTGTAACCAAACTCTTACAGTAAAACACCTCCTTGACGAATGTTCAGAATTCTCCTCCATAAAAACCAATCTCAAACTTCCATCCATACTGTCACCTTTACTCAAAGACGAACAAACAAAAATAATATCTTTTCTCCAGGTTACTAACATCATTAAACTTTTATAAGTAACCACTGCAAAGAGTGGTGTATATAACTAAAAAGTTGAAAAAACACCACTTTAATATAATAGAATATAGATAGATAGATAGACAAAATATTATATAATTGAAAATGAATAAAAAAGTAATGCGATTTATACTAAGAAATATCAAATTAAAGGTAAGCTAGTTTGTGGTAATCACAAGAGTACTGTCAAAATGACACAAACCCGCCTTACTGAAATCTGCCATACTTGGGACTCAAACCTATTTTAAAATATAATAAATAAAAGCATTTCTTTTTGTTGTAACACAATTTTAGTTGGAAACGCAGAATGTTAGGACTTTTCCGTACTGTATAAGATTGTAGGACTTTTCCGTCAGTAATAATTGGTTATTTTTGCCTATGATTCCGCCACTGGTCACTGCTTACATTCAGGCAGTTACTCATTTTTCCTCACGAGGTAAGAGTGGACCCTGAACATCCCAGTAAAGAGCGCGAAAAATCCTGGTCTGCTGGGGATCAATAACAGGTATTATTCTTATAAAATGCCTTCTTAGTCATTATTGTATTTCAAATTCTATCTACTATATTACTTCCGAGAAATTTCTAATATTAGAAATCGGAAGTATTGTGTTCGCTTTTGTAAACAGATATTTTTTGCTCCGATTTCAATTTTTTTTTTTATTATATTATGCTTTATCAGGTTAAGACAACGTACAATATTTACAGTATAATACCTACAATGAAAATGTAAAGAAAAAATAAATACATTGAACAAAGAAAAAAAAAAAAAAAACTAGAACAAAAATATAGAATAAAGCTAATGTCACGGGGTTATTGCCTGTGGCAATCTCTTCCACCCAACCCTTATCTAGCGCCTTTTATTGACATTGGCGCACAAGTACTCTCCCGATAACGTCGTAAAGTGTACCTTTGCTTGGAGCCTGCACTTATTTGGCACACACGAGTGTTATGGAGAGAACGGGACAAACGACGGCATTAAAAATAAATGTGAAAAGCTGTCCTATAAATAAGAGTCAAGTTTCTTCTGCTTTACGAGATGGCGGGCGGGGCTAGCGACACATGGGCGGGGACTATCGACGGCGCTGCCAAACTATGGAAACATTTATTACTCTGATAGAGTGCTGACCACGCCTGAGAGGGGGAAGGGTCAATTTGATTATTAAATTCCGCTTTCGCAAAAGTTTCATCCATGAGCCTGAAATATGGGGAATGTAAAGAAAAATAATAATAATAATATTATTTCCTTTTCTATAATACGATTAAGACTGAGGGACCACACATATTGGATAGTGGAATCTAATAATAATAATATCGCCTTATTTATACTGCCCGATTAAGACTACTAAATTCCCATTATTCTGGCAGTACCTAAGCCCAAGAAAAATATTCTTATGTGGTAAAAATCCCAAATGTGAGGATGAATTGTCATTTTCCGGCTTGGTTTCGAACCCACGACCTCTGGAATTTCTGGATTCACAGAGTGCCTCTACCATTGAGCTACCGGGACAGAATCTTCTGGATGGTTATTTTTTTATTTAAATGGCGGATCGTCTTAATCAGAATAGTGATAAAGCTGTGCCTTGGGTTTTTAATGTTATTGTAGATTTTCTATTTTAGTTTTCTTAGTTATGTAAAATCTAGTGTGAATTTAGAAAATTAAATATAGCTATCTCATTAGATATAGGTGTAGCTATCTCGTTAAATTCAAAAATTCCACGAACCATTCAACAAAGTAAAATTCAGAAGAAACACTTTCACTATTCGAAAAAACAATTTTACAGGAATGTCACTTTGAAATTCACAATCCATGTTTCCCCAACCCGACCAACGAGAGAAATCCCGTTCTCCGAAAACAATCAAAGTCGAGCTTCAATGAATATTTTACAGCCGTAAAATAAAAAGAGAGGCCACCGAAACAGCACCATAAAGTCAAAAGTGGTGTCAAATAAAAGTCGCATAAACTTTTAGAACCATGGGGATTTCGCCAGGCAATAAAAAGGCACCAAAACGATTCTGTTTTCTTGAATTTAAAGTGGTGATTGTTCTTGTTTGAAAATAATTAAACCTTGCAGTTCGCTATATGTTTGCCGAAATTCAGATCACGTAAACTATTAGTCTGGTGAAATTTATGAACGCGTCGAATCCTGCAGAATGTTATTATCTTTTGTTTTCTGGGGGAGGGAAAAATTGAAAAACGGGCTGAGAGAGACGTGAGTGGGAGAGAGAGAGAGAGAGAGAGAGAGAGAGAGAGAGAAAGAGAGAGAGAAAAGAAGAGTACGTGGGGTTTTATTATCTTTCTAAACAGTGAGTGGCGGTTCACGATATGCCGGATGGGGGACCCATACTAAGCAGGGGATGACCTTATGTACTAAGATATCATCGGACAAATTCTGCAATATTATAGACCGGAGATATGCCGAGAAAAAGCCTGTCCAGAGATTGGAGAAGTAAATCTTAATATATAAATGTCAAAGTCACTGACTGACTGATCATTACTGTTTCTCCGAACTGGTAAGTCCTAGGAAGCTGAAATTTGGTAGGTAGCTTTGTCTTATAGTCTAGATGTGCAATAAGACGGGATTTTTCGAAATTCCCACTACAACACCTGCCATTGGCGAAAAAGGACTTTTTGCTTTCACGGCCATGCCTCGGCCCGCAAAGCAGGCGACAGCCCGCTAGTAATTATATAAATGCCAAAGTCACTGACTGACTGATCATCACTGTTTCTCCGAACTGGTAAGTCCTAGGAAGCTGAAATTTGGTAGGTAGCTTTGTCTCATAGTCTAGATGCGCAATAAGACGGAATTTTCCGAAATTCTAACTACAACACCTGCCATTGGCGAAAAAGGACATTATGCTTTCACGGCCATGCCTCGGCCCGCAAAGCGGTCGACAGCCTGCTAGTATATTTATATATCCCTAAATTAATAATTCTATCACCAATAAGTATCATCAAATAATTATGGTACATTGCGGATAAAAATATGATTAGTATAAACAGAAAAGTGAGAATTTGTATGATGATCTCCATAACCCAGGTCATCATGGCCACGGTGACTACAAATAACAGGAGAGTAACAAGAAGGCCCTTACTCCAAACGATCAAATTTGAAAAATTGGGAGATCAACCATCACAAAGGAGTGAACTGTCTTCATTTAGACTTCATTTATTTCTGTCCCGATAGCTCAGTGGTAGAGGTGGCACTCTGTGAATCCAAAGATCCCAGAGGTCGCGGGTTCGAAATCCAGCCGAGACATGACAAGTTATCCTCCCATTTGGGATTTTTACCACATAATAATATACGTATTGGGCTTACTGCTGATGGAATAATGGAACTTAGTCCTAAATGGGCAGTATAAATAAGGCGATATTTTTTTTTTTTTTTTTTAATTTTCTGACTGATGATTCTCTCAACCTGTGTTGCTAAAAGGGCTCTATATGCAGATTATTATAGAATCCTCTGCGCACCTGAGCAGCCTCTGATACTCAGCAAATAAGGTCATTGCAAATTCAAAGCACTGTCGAAAGCCCTGAGCTTCACATTTTGATCCTCCATTGATTTCTATCAACATGATCCCTCTGTTACGTTCTTCAATATTCTTTTGAACTGCGGAGAAAAGCCTCCCTGATGCCTTTACAAAGAAAGCAAACAGACAAAACGGTAAATAAGAGCATCGAGTGGTGGGGGATGCGTCGGCACAAGAGTGTTATACATCTGTGGCCGAATTTTAAAATTCCATCCACGCAAAAGGATACACGCGGTCCCGAAGGCATACATGTTTCCACAGCCTTGTTCTGCAAAGTATACCTATTCTCCTTCTCGTTTGAAAAATTCTCCCTGCTTTGGAATATTATTATCACACTTTACTCTGGAGTAGAACATTAAAACTAAATCCATCACCAGGAAAAAAACTCAGTAAGCTTTCAACGTCCATAGCTTTGCTGGTGTAGAGTAGACTGTGTAGAGTGTTTTAAGTGAAGTAAATTTTATCTTGTTGTCCCTCCGTCTCCTCGGTAGGTTAATTTTTAAATTTAGTTCATATTCGTTAAAAGTTATCATATTTATCACCACCGACCTCCAGGTTACAAGTCCATCGCCTTACCGTTTAAGCTACTGAGGTCGGTATAGTTCATATTCGTTCTGTACAGATTGGACCTGTTTTCATGATAATAATAATAATAATACACTTTAGTGGAAGGTAACCACCAGGCGAGGTTAATGCTCAAAGCATTTTCTTCCACCTAATCCTTATAGAGTCTTATCTTTATGTGGTCACAAACTCAAATTAATAAGGAGAAACTCATGCACTGGGTGAGATTCGAACTAACTTACCAGCCTAGCGCGTTAACCACTTGACTAATAGTTTGATAGGTAATCGTCCAATTTTTCAAGGAATTTCAGTAGTAATTCTGAATGAATTATTCATCCTATTGAGTTAATTATTCAAGTGTTCTGTCTGTATGTGCATTACGGCTGCAGGGAATGGGCTGTCGTGTACACGAATTTCTTATTACATAAGAACAATATTTAGCTGAAAATGTTGTGGATAATATTATATTGTAGAACGATTATGTTTTATATTCTTAAAAGTAGTCATTGTTACTAATTTCACAAAATTCTATAGATTTTTAAATAACTATCTATTGAAAAATAAGCTCACGTACTTGCTCAAGCCAGATAAATTAGGTCTGTTTCTTATATTTCTTAAAAATCATCCAAAGTTTAAACAACCAAATTGGGTCAACTCAACAGCATAAATACATATCTTAGAAAAATCAGTGAGAGTACCTATAATTATTATTTTTTTTATAGAGGCTTTCTTTTTTTATGGCAGGATTCTCACTGCAGTGAGCTCTTCCACCCAACCATTATCTACATACATACCTTAGCTAAGTGAGAGAGAGTACCTATTATCTTCATACATACCCTGGCTAAGTGAGAGGGAGTACCTATTATCTACATACATACTTTGGCTAAGTGAGAGAGAGTACCTCTGTGTTCTGAGAAGAACCACACGCCCATACACACAGCTTTGCTCACAGAGGCAAATAAATCTCAACCCCACCCCTGCCTCGCCGGGGTAAGATTTCCCTGAGCAAACAATTTGTGTGTGGCGAAACCCCACCGAGTAAGATAAGTTTTCCCAAGGAAATTTATCACATCCTCTTTGGGTTTTAAGGATTTGTTTACCTACCACTTTTTTAATAGTTATTATTCTCTTTGGAACTTTCTTTCTCTACGAACAAATATTTGTCAAGTTGCCTATCTCTTGCGAGTGGCTGAGCAAGGAGTCACGTATGTTTTTTATGTAAGCTTGAACGTGCAGAGGTATTTCTAGAAGAGTCTTCGGCTGCAAAGTATTTTTAACTTGACGACAAATAATATAGGAAGCAGATTGAAACGTTTTGTAAAGTACCTATCTAGTTGATAATATTCTCTTCGTTATAATAATAAATTTATAACACTCTTTAGTGGAAGCCGACTACCAGGCATGGTTAATGTTTCAAAGTATTTTCTACCACCTAACCCTAAGTGTCTTATTATTATGTGGTCACAAAGTCAAATAGAAGTGGAAAAATTCATGCACTGGGTGGAATTCGAACCAACGGATTCCTACGCTACCTGGATTACCAGACTAGCGCGTTAACCACTTGACTACCAGTGCATGGTACTGCGTCCTTTTGAGAAAGACAATGGAAAGAGACTTGTAGGTTTATGGGTATAATAATATTGTTAAAGGCAAATTGGTACGTAGGTACTGTACTTTTTTTTACTGTATTTCATTGAGTGACACAGAGTTATCATAACTAACCTAAAGTTATGATTCTGAATAGTTGATTACATACTATTTTGTTAGGTATTTTGCTTAAAATCTCGAAGAGAAACTGACAACCAAAATTAACTTCACAGGATCATTTCTGTAGTATATTTTCAGGTTGACAAAATAACTTTCCGAAAACAAAGGAGAGACAGCAGGATTTTATTAGATTTTTCTTTTCTTCTTCTTCTTCTACCTATAATCTGGGTCACAATGTATAACTTTACTGTGTTATAATTATAATCTGTGTCATCTTCTACATTAAGTATACAAAGATGAAGATCATTATTATTATTTGTGTTGATCTCAGTCGTGAAGTGACAATTACTCAAACTCGCCACATATTTGCCATACTAGGGACTCGAACATCCGACCTTCAGGGCATGAGTCCGCCACCTTGTCGATCGAACTACTGAGGTCAGTTACAGTCACACACAAGCTAAAACCCAGCAGTTTAGCGCTGTTGAGGTTTAAGCCCGTGGTTGGCGTCATATTTGGAATTTTAAAAATCCTTTCATAGTACGCACCTAAATACCAACAAAAAAAAAAAAAACTCTGTACCAAATTGGGAGTCATTTGGTTCAGCACTTTCGGAATTCTGTTGAGTATGAATTAATTAATGTATCTAAATGGATTTCATATTTTTCATAAATATATGAGTATTCAAAAATAATACAGATACCTTCAACGAGGATGTCACGAGTATCGCTGACACACAATGTGTCAGAAAGCTCTTTTTCGAGAGCTGATGTTGACATACATAATGCAGGAATATGAAACACAACAAAGCATCTGTCAGTGCAAGAGAAGCCACATGTCAAAACATCTGTTGAGATGTTCATCAATCTGCTCTGGATATTTAGAACTAGCTGGATCGTCACACTTTGCCATGGGACTATTTTTGTTGCGGTCCCTTTAATATTTGGGTCATAATATTACTTTGAGTATTTTTGTAATTACTTTAGTTGACTTCTTCTTCTTCTGGTTATTCTAAACAGAATTCATAGTGCTTGATAAATAAATAAATAAATATTTATCATTATAGTAGTCACCATGGCCGAGTGAGTTAGCGCAGTAGGTATAGCATGGTGAGCTAGGTTCGATCTGCACTCTACAGGGATAGGAATTTTTCTGCTCTGTGCATGGATGTTCGGCGTCCACTCATACCTTGTGAGGAAAAATGAGTAGCTGCTTTGATGTGAAGTATCGACCAATGGCGGAATCATAGGCAAAGAACCTCCAACCTCCAAGTTAGAATGCCGCCACCTTATCGTTCAAGCTACTGAGGTTGGTATTAATATAGGAGCAAAATAATAACTTTCAATTCTTCCACATTCACAAGCTATTCTGTTGGAAACAAAATAGACTCAGACAACTCCACCGTCTAAACGAAGGAATCAAACAATTTATTTTCGGAAGCCTTACAAAAGTTCATGTAAAAAAACAGCTCGATGTCTGAAAAACAATTTATATCTCCACAGAATCTACAGATATAACATTATAAGAAAACTGTTTTCAGTCAATTGAATATGAAGCCCTAATTTTTTCTAGCAAAACTTTTTGATACAGAAAATTAACTTTATTACAACTTTAACGTCTGACACAGTGAATCTGTAGGGCTCTAACAATGTTATTTAACTTTTATTCGTGAGGCGGAACGGGATAGTAGCTTGTTTATTATTCCAATTCAGAAAAAAACATGAAAAACAGATATAACCTTTAGTAGAAGTTCTCCATAGTAATAAAGGCATGTTGGGCTTGAAGTAATATCTTGTTTCTATACAAAAAGTACCAGTTTTTCAGAGTAGAATACTTTGGTCTATGAGAATGTCTTCATAGTAAGGTTCTGACCCTAATTAGGAACATTAATTTATAATAATAAAAAAAAACCTACATCTATCTTCTACATAATCTTTGGAAACTACCTACCATCAATCCTACATCAACATCACGTTATGCACATTGCCTACACGCACAATATCGGGCGATCATAGAAATGTGCTAGTATTGGCATTATTTACTATCAAACCCCTTGGAGCTTGAAGAGACTTTATAATAAACATATTAAAGAACAATTATTTCTACATAATTTGGTGAAATTAATCATTTATCAAGCCGACCATGATAAGGCAATCACAATTAATTTCGAATAGAGAATTCTTATTTTATTATTATCATGGGTGTTTATAATTCCCCAAATATTTGGGTTACCAATCCTGATCAAGACCTCATCTGATACTTGAACAAAACAAAGAAGCATCGGATAAATAATGAAGGTGACTTCTGACTTGTGAACTTCACAAGGAGTTGTTTCCTCATCCATCTTCACATCCCAACTAATAAGGAAACTTTTCCTCATTTCAAAGAAAACTTCGTTCAATGGAAAAGCATTACAGAGGATGAAATGGTTAGGGCGAAGGAGGTGCTCCAAGGGGTAGAAAAACCGAAATCTATCGTGGAAGTTTTATTTATATTTTCTCTTTTATTTTATTCATTGTTTTTCTTCTTGCAGTTCGGTGTTCCAGAGTTTCGATAGAAAGTTTCACTGAGGAAGTTCCTCGTGTGTTGACTGCTTTCCTTATGATTTTTCAAATATTTGAACTTGTGAAAACTTTTTGTCGCTCGTTATATGAAAGCTTATTACTCTGACGTTTCATTATTTCTATCATTTTCTCCGCATTTCTGTCGTGTTTGTCAACTGCGTCGAAAAATAATACAATATGAATTCTATAGCAACGAGCCACATTTTGTCTTTAGTGAATATTTTTAGCTGGACTTGTGCACTTGAAAAATCTGTATTGTGGTATGGAATCTGAAATTTTGCAAAAAGGTTTCTCTCCTATCTACATACCCAACATAAACTGTTTAAAACTTGTTGTACCTACTCAACAATACTTACCAGTTTGGCTGCTTATGATAATGGCTGGATATGATTTGGCTACCACTTGTATGTATATTACCTGAAACATAAAAGAAATGCTAAGGTTATAAATTCATTAAATTCATGCTGAGGTTATAAATTCAAGTCTGGCTGGGGGACTATAAACAGGGAGTAGACCAGCAGTCTGGCTGGGGGACTATAAACCGGGAGTAGACCACCAAAGGCTTGGTTCTGAGGGCCCTTGTCAATTATTGGCCTCCTTGTAAAGACAGTGGTAGAAGTGCTGAGTCATTCCTCCACTGTCTGGCTACCATCGTTCACGATGACGCCATCCTATGATGATGATAAATTCATTCATCCATGGGCTACAACGTGCACGTTGGTTGTCAAAATTTCTGAGGTTGCATCTTTAAATGAATTCTTGTCATTTTCTATAACTGATGCGACGCTCTGCGTGTGAATTCAGGTTGTAAATAAAAATCTAATTAACAAAAATGAAATAAAATAATACCTAATTAACAAAAATTAAATAAAAATACCAAATAGGTAACCTCAGAATAGAAAAAGGCCAATTATAATTTTATTTTCAGCAGTAATAAATAATCGAAACCAAAAGGACTGCAAACACAAGTTATTTTGCACAAATGTTCTCTCTAAAGTGATTTTGTCTTTTAATTAGTTGATATAAATGAAGCGATTTTGAGGTTGAAGAAAAGTGCTATGCAATTAGAATCGATATTCAGGATGGCCTGAATTTCTGAGTGACCTACTTAATATGCATTCTTAAAAGGTAGATTTTCCTTTATCTGAATCTGAAATAAGATGTACAAGTACCTACCTGTATTCTGTACTACTTATACAAGGCGACAGAATGCACTTAGTACCTACATACTTTATTTACCGTTGTACAAGGACTGTAGTTGTACAAACGACCGTTTCGCTTGATCTGTTATAATTATGTATCTACTTACCTACGCATATAACTACGCATATATACGCATATAACGGGTGTATATAACTAAAAAGTTGAAAGACACCACTTTAATATAATATTGAGAGCAGAAAAAAGCGAATCAAACTTTTTCCTCCACCAAATCTGCGATATCTTCGAAATTACTATTTCTATCAAGTCGTAAGATATCTCAAAATGTTGTAAATTTTGTTTTCTACAATTTCATAATTTGATTGTTAAAAAAACACCTACCAGAAGCCGTAAAATTCAAATTTTCCTACAGGGTGTCAAAAAAGAAGAAAAACATGATTTTTTTATGTTTAACAAAACAAGTTATAACATGAGAAATCAACAAGATTCATTCGTAACAATGGTGAATCAGTATTTTGTGTTGTCTTCCCGAGCTCTAATCATAGCATTCATTCGATTTGGCATTGACTGGATCAAAATAACCACAATATCTTGGGGCAACCTCTACCATTCTTCGGTGAGGGCGATCTTGAGCTCTGCTACATTCTAGGGAGCCGGTATTCTGCCTCAAACACTTCGTTTGAGTCGATCTCAATGATCCTCGATCGGGTTGAGGTCGGGACTAAGAGAGGGCCAGTCCAAAGTGTCAATATTCTCCTCACCCAGGAACTCTCGAACACAGTTAGCCGCATGTGGGCGGGCATTGTCGTGCATGAGGAGGAACTAGTCGCCCATGCTTTGAGTGAGAGGAACCACATGAGTCTGCAGGACTTCGAGAAGCTGGAATTCAACCAAAGAGAGCTTCAAATGGACCCAAACTCTCCAGAGAGCACAGGAAAAGGAGACTCAGATTCGCCATAGAACACGTGGATTGGATACCCCAGCAATGGCGCTCTGTTCTCTTCACTGATGAATGCCGGGTGTGTTTGTTTGGTATTGACAGAAGGAAAAGAGTCTATAAAAACGGGAGAAAGGTATGCTGAGTGATGCATCACAGAAACTGTCAGTTTCGGCGGTGGTTCCTGTATGGTACTGGGTAGGATTTCAACTGAAAGAAAGACTGAATTGGTTTTCATCACATGCGGTGCGGGAGGTGGCCTGAACAGTCAGAGATACATTGATAACATCCTGTAGACCCATGTGGTTCCTCTCGCTCAAAGTATGGGCGACCAGTTCCTGCTCATGCATGACAATGCCCGCCCACATGCGGCTAACTGTGTTCGGGAGTTCTTGGGTGAGGAGAATATTGACACTTTGGACTGGCCCTCTCTTAGTCCCGACCTCAACCCGATCGAGGATCTTTGAGACCGACTCAAACGAAGTGTTTGAGGCAGAATACCGGCTCCCCAGACTGTAGCAGAGCTCAAGATCTCCCTCACCGAAGAATGGTAGAGGTTGCCCCAAGATATTGTGGTTATTTTGATCCAGATTTGGTGGAGGAAAAAGTTTGATTCGCTTTTTCTGCTCTCAAGTGTAGATAGATAGACCTACGCATATGTAACTCCGTCATATTGGCTTCAATTTAAAATTTATTTTAAATTAGGCCTGTCTATCAATGATGTAAAGTCCACCCAACAAGTGCACCACATTAAAGCAAACATTCGCACAGCCACATTATTTACAATGAATAAATAGATGTAATCAACCTAATTTTCACCTCTCACGGCCGTGTGGAGGCAACTCATTACCGTAATTCCAGCTCGAATTGAAAGCTCGAAAATGAGTTTTCAAAATGTGATAATTCGAAAACGTGCTGCGAACCTCCGACTTGTGTTAATCCGCTCTGAAAGCCAAGAGCGAGGGGGAGGAGGGGGGGGGATTGATAACAATCTTCAATAATCCGAAAATTGCGCTTTCGCTCCAACAAATGAACCCCTGGAAAATCTCTCATTCGCAAATGGATGGAAAAAGATGAACAGAACTATAGAGGACTGTATGGGGGTGGACATTTGGGGGTGGGGTGGACTTTTGAATGAGAGACCCTCTTCACAAGGGTGACTTCAATTCCTAATGCGACAGTCATTCGTCTCCGCCGTACTACCTAGATACAACGCATTGAACTTTCCCCTCTCTTTTTTTGAAAATGCCACCCTCCTCCCCGTACTTTAAAAAAAAAAAAAAAAAGAGAAAGGGACAGGAAAAAATACAACAGATTGTCGTTATGTCCAATTATAAATAATGCGCTTTTTAATGCTTTTAATTAAATTCTCTTGTTGATGTCATAATACCGGGTGGATCAAATGAGAGAAGAAGCAAGATTTTTTGAGATTGAAGTTGAAGCGTTCATAACAACATTTTTTATAACACTCAAAATGTTGAATTTCGTGCCTGACAATGTGTTTTTGCGGGGAGTTCTTCTTCATTACTTTAACATGAAGAAAAGTGCTACCGAAAGTCATCATATTTTAGTGGAAGTTTATGGAGACCTTGCTCTAGCTGAGCGAACGTCCGGAAGTGGTTTATACGGTTTAAAAGTGGAAATTTTTGCTTGGAAGACTAAATGCGACCTGGGCAGCCAAAAAATTTGAGTGTCAAAGTCAAGAAGAGCTTGCAAAATCATTAAGAGTTGAGCAAACAACAGTTTTCAAACGCCATGGGAATGATTGTAAATGCCCTCTCTTGTAAGACGGCACGAATGAATTCCTAGACATAATAAATAAAATGTATGTGTATCTTATTCTCTATATCCCTCTAATTCATAGAGCCTAAGGATAGACAAAATAAAATATAAGTCTCTAATGCTCTGACACTCTTTGACTATGCTTCTCTTTCCCTGCCTTGCACTATAGTTGGGAAATTGAAGCTGATCGAATTTATTGTTCATTTAAATCTTTGATAAACTTTGATTTAAAGCAGTAATTGGTAATCGAAATACACAATAGTATAGTATAGTATAGTAGTGCTTTATTTAGACTGTCAGCTCGAGACAGGGAGTCCCATTATGCAACTGTAAATCCAGTGCCGGATTACCCATATGGCGGATTTGGCAGATGCCAAGGGCCCCGCGCTTTAGGGGGCCCCGCGCTTGAGCAGCTTACACTAGATATTATGAGTTTAAAAAAAGCTTACACTAGGTATTATGGGTTTTTTTAAAAGCTTACACAAGAGATGAAAATACTCTTCTAAGTATTCAATAAAAGCTAGGAGTTTTCAAAGCAATAATCCGTTTCTATGTATTGCGAGTATCATCTTGTGAGCTTTGGCAACAATAAGGATATAATTTATAAGGTACTTGTGTTTTTTCTTTCCAATAAATAAAGAAAAGCTTTGTACATAGAAATAAATGGGGTGTTTTTTTTAATTTTGTGGAAGTTATTTTTGTAAGGTGTTTCGTTTAAAGTAGGTCAAAGTTCAACCTGACGATGAGGTTGACAAGTGCTAATCCCAAGTAGGTTTGGGAAAAGGAGAAGTGAAAGAAGAAGAATTCAAATTAGTAAATTATTTTTTTTTAGGAAAGCGAGCACAATACTTCGGATTTCTTATATTAAAAAATTATCGGAAGTAATGTAAACTGTCGAACCTGTATTTTTGTTAAAGTTTATAAATAAATAGATAATTATAGCTACTGCATTGAAACAAACGAGTCCGAAACAAATGTATTATTAGTCTGCATCAAATATAATGATAATCTTACCCATGCTTTTCTTTATAGTTTTCTATCGAATATCGAAGGCCTTAAAACACAAAGTGAAAAGCTTTCCATTGACTTGAATACCTACTATCTACATATAATTAAAAAAGCATATGATGTAATACCCAACATCTTGAACTCTTGAATGACCTCTAATGTTTATTTTTTATTGTATCTTGACCTTGACCGGTCCGATAAGAACATAATAATATATAATTTTATATACATATAATAATTTAAATGTTTGTACATACAGAGGAAGTATGTTCACATTCAGCTGTGTGACAGAAAAAACTGATACTTCACACCTAGCAAGGAATGAAATAAATTCAATTTAAAATGTAAGAAGCAAGGTGATAAGGTGATGCGATTTTCCTCGTCCTGAAAGATGAGACTGCAGTTTGAAGGGACAAACGATTGTGAACTATTATACTTGTTCTTTTCTCAATTGACGTTTTTCCTGAACTTTAGTATGTTTGTTGTCTGAAAATTGAGTTAGTATGAAGAAAGATACATACATAATTATACATATATATTTGTTATAGAAGAGTAAAATAGTGGATGAGATGAGCTTATCTCTGGAATAAAATATACAGAATGTAGAAAAAAGATAATGAAGTACTACGGAATAAGAGCTGTGTTATAGAAAGTGTTTGGAATATATCCAACTAGCGGGCTGTCGCCCGCTTTGCGGGCCGAGGCATGGCCGTGAAAGCAAAAAATCCTTTTTCGTCAATGGCAGGTGTTGTAGTGGGAGTTTCGAAAAATCCCGTCTTATTGCACATCTAGACTATAAGACAAAGCTACCTACCAAATTTCAGCTTCCTAGGACTTACGGTTTGGGCTGTAGAGCGATGATCAGTCAGTGGTCAGTGGTCAGTGGTCAGTGGTCAGTGAGTGTCTTTGACATTTATATATAGAGATAAACAAGAGAGGAGCATAATTATTGTAGTCACCGTGGCCGAGTGGGTAGCGTGCCAGGCTTACAAACTCAGAGTCCTGTGTTCGATTCCCAGCGGATTTGGAAATTTTCTGAACTTTGGATTTAGGCGGACATGCCCCGTGAGGAAAATAAATTAGCTACTTTAATGTAAGCATTGACCAGAGGCGGAATTGTGGACGAAAATAAGATATTAGGATATACAAAGAAAGGAAAAATTCCGATAATTCTACCCTACCCAAGAAAATGGTGATATAATATACGCTCTAATTTACATCTCTAAAAGTGAAAATAACCTTTTCATAAGAGAAACCCGGATATAAGAGGAAATAATTCCGGTAACGAGTTCTCTGACATCCGGGTTCAAGTAATAATCTTCGGTCACCCTGTAAATAAAAACGGCATATTTTTCAAAGTTTCAGTACTTTATGATATTTTCACTTCTATTGACTTTAATTTAAACAAAACTTATCTTCAATTGATATGGGGAAACTTTCATTAGAAAGAAAAGCATAGAAAGTCCTTCTGGCTTTCTCGGCCCGTTTTTATTTCTAAGAATAACTTTTCAAATTTCGAACAAATGCTCTTCGTAGATATGAAAATTCTCTTCGCCACATTTGTTATCGTCTGCAGCCATATTTCTCCTGTAATTTTCATTTTATTAGATTCCATTTTCTCATTTCTCATCTCTTATTAATATTTTGCTCTTTGCTTCTCATAACAAAGGAGCTGTCAGTTAATTTAACTCTTCTCCCAACAAGTCAGCACGATCAGTTGAGGAGAACGTGTTTTCTCGAATGCTTTCAGCTTCTGTTGTATCGTGCAGGATTTCTCCAAACTAAATATTTCTACATACGTGTACAATACATATTATATACAATGACTGTATAGAGTGTATAGTTAGGTATACAATACATACATGATTATAAGTATACAATACATTACATAATATTGTGTAATATCCCTCCAACAATAATCTTAATTTAACTTCTCTGTGCCCTGCATGGAAACAGCGGTGTTGAGTGTTCTTACTGCTCTCTTTTTTTATGTAGCCACCGTCGATAAGTAACGTCCAGCGAGGTGATGACTTCGTGATGCTGAGATTCTGGCCCAACCCAGGCTGGGTTAGGTTGATGAGGGAAGCATATAAATTTGACCTGATTTTTTACTTTCCTTATCCTATAATAAGGAAAGTATTGTATTCGTCGAAAATTTGACCTACCCAGTTTTTCACATTTCTGGACGAATTATAGCCTCAGGATACCCAAAAAGTTGTTTTCAGCCATTGGTCCGTGCGTCTGTCTGTCTGTCTGTCTGTCTGTCTGTCTGTCTGTGTGTAAACAGGATATCTCGAGAACGGTAAGAGCTAGAGACTTGAAATTTGGTATGCTAATTATAATTATACACCAGACGAACCACGAAACTTTTGGTTGCAATCGGCCGCAGACTGCGGCCGCAGGACCGCAAATATTGGCCGCAAGTGCCGCTTCTTTGAATTGGTTAAAGATACAAAAAAATATTAGAGAACAATTATGTCTTAGATTAAAAAAATAATAGGGGTCTCTTCTGATCATTTTTTTGATATCTTGAACTTTTTGGACCTCGGCCCCAATTTACCGGTATTTTGGGGGGGACCCGCTTTGATTAACTTTTTTATTATTTATCGTAGATGGGGGTTGTGACATATCAAATCCAATGATTTTGAGGTGCTGATTACGAATTTGATATTGATTTTTAGCTAAATGTTACCTTTGAGTCACCAGTGGCTTTTGGTCCTGTTCCAATTCCTTATAATTATGATAAGGAAAGTCGTGTGATGTTTACACCAGATTTTTTTTTTATATATCCAGTTCTCTTATATCAGGTTCTTTTATATTCAGGCTCGACAAAATTAACTGTTTCTGTAACCATGCATATAGCTAGGTTATACATAATACGTAATATACATATAAGTAAATAATCGTATATACCTACTACCTAGCTACTAGGTAGTACTGCAATGTACTAATTTCAAGTGACGTAAATCACGTCACTTGAGAAAGTACTTGGGTACTTAGTTACATTACAGGTGACGGGAAAGGCTAACAGGCATGACATTTCGTCCAGCGCCCTAATGGGTAGGTGAATATATTTTAATTTGTAGTTTGTAAATTTTACTACTCCCTTGTGTGTTGGGTGTAAATGTCCAATGATTTGCCAATTTTATTAAGCTAGGAACTTACAGGGTCAGTCACTTAGAACAGAATTCACCATAGTTTCACACGGACATAGTCATGTGTCCTTTTGGCAACTCTCTGTTCAGTGAGCACTTTCCTGAAATAAATTTTATTGTCTCCCTTTATATTTCATTTTCCAATGAAATTTAGAAACAAGCACCCCAAACATTCTGGACTTTCTAGAGAACCATTGAAATATTTTCAACCGAGTTTGAGCTTTGAAAAACAAACTGCAAGATTTTTCACAAGAGAGTCCGGTAAAGCAAGTACCTACATTTAGAAATTATTGGATTTTTCGAGGAAAACACACTTTACCGATTAAATGTTATGAAAAATCTTGCAGAATAAGTGGTCTTTTTTATAACCCTAAAAGCTTCTATATTTAGTTGCATTTCACTTTAAAGCATAAAAAATAGGTTACTACAGACTTGCATCCCAAAAAAAGGCCACTTTCTAAAAGAGTATATGAATTCAACAACAGATTTGAACAGAAACTGCAGACAGAATTTCAACAACAAATTGCAAGCGTCACCTACCACTTTCCTCCACCCTGAATGTACTCATAATAATGAAACTGCACTTGCATCATGCAATGGAATAATTACAATTTATTAATTGCATATTCAAGCAGCCCCCGCGGCCAGACAATGTACAACACCGTCAAACAATACATTCACTAATTAGAATCGTTAACTCAAGAAATATGCTGGTGCGAATACATTTGCATGATAAATAATTAGGAATAACGTTACGTCATGACGTTGCAGAAAAAGAGTTGATTGAAGCGGGGATAACACAAAAGGGTGAAATAATTAGGGTTCAAAAATATAGGCACTAAGGGTTGAAAATTAAATTGATCACAAATTAATGATAATAATGATTGATTAACAAGAAAAGTCTCGTTAAAATATCAAAATCCTTTAAAATTAAAACAAAAATCTGGTGTAACATCAAAGGACTCTCTTTATAACTCTATAAGCAGTCTAATTCCACCGCTGGTGCCTCAAAGGTAACATTTAGCTAAAAATCAATGTCAAATTCGTAATTAGCACCTCAAAATCATTGGATTTGATTTGATAGGTCACAACCCCCATCTATAGAGTGAATAATAAAAAGTTAGTCCAAGCGGGTCCCCTTCAAATAAAAAATGATCAGAGTAAACCCTTATTATTTTTTCATTCCAATGGAAAGTTGTTCTCTAGCTTCTCTAATGATATATCTAACATTACTTTGGATTTGTAATATGAACTGAATAACAAATAATTAATCACTTTCGTGATATCGTAACTACTCAAATTAGCTTTTCTAAGACTACGCTGAAACCGGGACTTAAACCACCGACCTCAAGATGCGCCGCCTTATCGATCACGCTACGTCGGCAGAAAGTAACAAAAATACTTATAATGACAAAAATCGCAGAGTAAATACATTATGGAACTTGAGTTCTTGATAAAGATTTCACACAGGAAGGGTCGGGAGAAAAAAGATTTCCAACTTTTTAACGTCTTAATGCTCTTTAATATGGGAATTTTCCTCAATAAGACCGAAGAGAAAGTTTGTAGTGTTATTACACAAGTTAGGTATTTATTTTACAAGTTGGTAGGTAATTTACATAGAACTAACTTTCTAATTACTTTCATTTTCAGTGCCTTGTTGAAGAAATGGAAGTCCCGGGAAGCTTCTTCATACCCCCCAGCCAATAAGAGGAATTATTGAGTATGTATTGAGTAACACAAAACAAGGTGTCTGGTTCTCCAGGTACCTTAGTGTGATAGTATAAGAGCACTCATATTATTATATTTTATTAATTTTAAGTACATACATATTTATTATGTTATTGTTATTCAAAACCTTGTAATGAAATGATGTACAAATCAAGCACAAATCTTGTTAAAAAAAATCTGGTGTAAACATCACACGACTTTCCTTATACCCCAATAAGGAGTCGAATTCCGCCACTGGTGACTCAACGCCACTGGTACGAATTTGGTATTGGTTTTTAGTAACAGATAACTAAAAACCAATACCAAATTCGTAATCAGCACTTTAAAATCATTGAATTTGATATGTCACAACACCCATCTAGGATGAATAATAAAAAAGTTAGTCAAAGCGGGTCTCCCCAAAATACCGGTAAATTGGAGCCGAGGTCCAAAAAGTTCAAGATATCAAAAAAATGATCGGAATAGACTCCTATTATTTTTTTAATCTAATAAAATGTTGTTCTTCAACTTTTTTTGTATCTTTAACCAATTCAAAGAAGCGGCGCTTGCGGCTAATATTTGCGGCCCTGCGGCCGCGGGATGCGGCCGATTTCAACCAAAAGTTTCGTGGTTTGTCTGATGTATAAAATTAATTTCCACACCAAATTTCAAGTCTCTAGCTCTTACCGTTCTTGAGATATCCTGTTCACAGACACACACACACACACACACACACACAGACGCACGGACCAATGGCTGAAAACAACTTTTTTGGTATCCTGAGGCTATGATTCGTCCAGAAATGTGAAAAACTGGGTAGGTCAAATTTTCGACGAATACAATACTTTCCTTATTATAAGATAAGGAAAGTAAAAAAAGAATGCAGCCAGGGCCTTTTGAAAACACACTAGTATTCTCTTTTTTGGGGAGTTTAACGTCGCTTTCAACTGCATGGTCAAATCACGACGGTAAATTAAAAAGAAAAAATGAGGTTTGTTCTCCAGACTAGTTTTATGATACATAGTGCGCGAACACAACCTAGCCATAGACCCCAGGGTAGCGCCGGCCCCACGTCTAATAATACAACTATGTTATTAAATATAATAATAATAACACTCTTTAGTGGAAGATAACCACCAGGCGAGGTTAATGCTAAAAACATTTTCCACCACCTAACCCTCAGAGTCTTATTATTATGTGGCCACAAACTCAAATTATTGAGGGAAAATTCATGCACTGGGTGGGATTCGAACCAAATATAAGAGGCTAAGGGGCCTCAACTGAGCGCCCTCGATGGTCTAGGGACTCTAGGGTAAAGGTTCTGTGTGCGGAGCTCCTTTTTGGCGCGCACATAGACCTACGTTAAAATGTGGTTTTCTGTGCAAAATTACGGTTCTCCGGTCAACAACCTCGTCAACCAGTGACTGTTCAGGAGTCAGGAAATCAAAGAGAGCCATGTCGCTTGATTTTTTTTGTAGAAAAATGTCTTCTGAAGATTTTTGGTTATCTTAAGAATTATGTCTGGCTGGGGGACTATAAACAGAGAGTAGACTAGCAGTCTGGGCTAGGGGACTATAAACAGAGAGTAGACTGGCAGTCTGGCTGGGGGACTATAAACAGGAAGGAGACTAGCAGCCTGGTTGGAGGACTATAAACAGGGAGAAGAATAGCATTGGCTTTGTGTTCTGGGGGCCCTTGTCAATTATTAGCCTCCTTGTAAAGACAGTGGTAGAAGTGCAGAGACATTCTTCCACTGTCTGGCTACCATCGCGCATCGTTCACGATGACGCCACACTATGATGATGATAAGCATTATAAAAAAAAATATGAAACCTTCAGTGAGGCTAGAAACTCTTGATTGACTACTTGACCTTAAGTGTCGAAATTAAGTGGCTAATAACTTCGCCCCGAATTACAAGACAATTGTAAATTTACATTGAATAATGTTTTTCTATATTTTATTTTGTAAATATTGCTGAGTATTTGTGCATTTGTGCATCAAATATTCAAACATCTTCATTTATTTTCTTTTATCATTATAGACTCTTAGAGAGGTTAATAATTATTAAAATATTAAATGCAGGCAGTTATCCTGTTTTGGTCCCTCTTTATCATTACATATTCACAATTACACCTTCTAGATAAGGTACAAAAGATCCATTTTTATTTCACGAATCATTTTTCATGATGTAAAATTAAATTTCACTACCACACACACATTAAACAAAACATAAAACGCGTTGTAAAATACCAGGATCAAGGATTTTCTGTCTGGGCTTACAGGGTCAAATACAAAAGGATCCATATATCACACACATGGACTTAGAAAAGGAAGAGGTAGCACACCACACTCAACAAATACATATTTGAAAATTACTGCCTAAAACGAGACATTAATTCAGCATTCTGCTGATATTTTGGAAATAATCTTTTTGGTATTCGATAGCATATTGAAATATGCTAAAACAACAGAGGGTTGAGAGGGTCGGTAGGTATCATACTAAAACGGTACGTCTGTAATTACGGAAGTCTGGGTATACCGCATTATAGGTGTAAAGAAGAAAAGAATATTCGAAGTGGTTCACCCAGTATTTTATCGAAAATCTATGCAAAAACAAAAGATGACCTTTTCCAATTGTTTGCCCAAGTCAGGGATCTTTCATTAGCCCCAAGTGATGATTTTTTCTGAAGTTTTGGGTCTATTGTTAGCCCATCTGATATGCAGTCAAAATATCAATAGCTCTACTTATAATACCCATAGTACAATAAATACATATCTAATAACCTATACAGCAAAACATATCAATAACACTACTTACTGATGTAGAAACCCATACTACTGATGTAGAAAAACTTTCGCAAAGGTAAGAGTGTAGGAAGAACAGAGCGGTCTTTACACATACTATCATTTATTTAAATAACTGTCAACACATTTCCAAAATGACTTTGATTGATATAAAAAGCAAAGGAATAAGTTTACTTTCCAACTTCGAAACTGAAGGCGGGAGAAACTGGGAAATGATGAAAGAGGGGATAGAAAGAGTGGATGACAAGAATGAGAGAAAAGTTCGATACCTTTGTGGACAGACGTCTTCTTCGTAGATAGAGAGAAAAAAACATGAATTTGTGTGATTTTATGAAACTTTTGGAGTGTTCCCAAAAGGGCTTTAGTGAAGTCATGAAGTTATATTTATAGTGAAAACATATTCATTCGTCACTAAATGATTGGTTTTTGATATAGTAAATGACTATTTTCATCGCAACATTAGCTTTTCGATGAAACAAAATACATATTTAAACTATGTTTACCTTTATACAGTATGTTTCAGAAAAGGTGGCCACCCCCTCGTAACTTTTGAACGCGACGGAATTTTTCAATTCTGTAAAGTCCTAGGTATAGGAAGTGCCCTATGGCCCATCCTGTGGTCATATTTATTTTTGGCCCCGGTCGGCCCTTCCGGCTTTTAGGCCATATTTTTTCATTTTTCTCGCGAATTTTAAATGGAATGCTATATTTTTTATTCCTGTTAATTAAAGTCCAAGTTAGGCTGAGTATAATGAGCTTTTAAAATTTTCAAAAACCTTATCAGGGGCGGAGCTAGTAGGGTGCAAGTTTCAAAATTGTTACACCCTGTATTTCAGCGTTAGTTAGATTTTTTAGTATTTTTTTTATGTTCGTAGGTTCAAAATATTGTTTTACACCATATGAAATCAAAAAAATATTCTTGTTTACTTCTAATCAGGGTCATAGTAAGGTTTTTGTAAAAGTCCTTTTTTTCTCACGTCAATTTTTCCGTAAATTAATGGTGTTCTCGAAATTGGCATTTTTAGAGGTGAAAGTCTGCAGTGACATATGTTTTTTATGCTTGAAATCGAAAGAAAACTTAACGGAGAAGCGATTAAAATCATAAAAAAAGCCATTTAACCTGCTAGTTTTTTCACGACAGTGTCCGGTAAAGTGGGTGAATTTTGTATTGGATTTTTTTTTTGTTGAGGAAACACAATTGGCATAGAAAATAAATAATACTTAATAAGGGAATAATACTTCAATTAAAATAACTAAATGCGAAATTAAATGAAGATTATTTCTTCTAAATCAGTGCCGGATAATTTTTTTTTTCTCTCTCTTTCTCTCTCTCTCTCTCTCTTCGCCTCTTTAAAATAATTGAATTGGTTTAATTTTCACCCTCAAGAGTTTGGTACTTGACCTGGTATTTTTTTCTCTTAAATTTCGAGATAATTAGATTTTTATTTAGAGACCTGGTATTCATTACTAGCAACACCAGTATGATTTTTTTTAAATTTGGGTTTAATATCGCGTTTCAACTGCATGGTCATATCATAACGGGGGTGTTACATTCCATTCGCAAGAAACTCACCAACCTCCTAAACACATTTATCTCACCCAGCCTGAGTTAGGCCGGAATGCCAGCATCACGAAGTCTTCTCCTCGCTGGACGTTGCTTAACTTCGGTGATCCTACAAGAATCGTTGCCTTCAAAGCGCCATCGGACTGACTCCAGAATTATTGACAATGTGTTTTCTACAGATTTTACCAACTTACCAACTAAAATTGTCTCAAAAGGGGACCCCTAGGCCGACTTTTTCTTCTAAATCAGTACCGGATATTTTTTTTTCTCTCTCTCTTTTCTTTTTTTCACTTTTCAAAGTTCAAGTTGTATCAAAAATAATTATCGGATAATGCTGCTTCTAAAGTGCTGCTTCTAAGCAACGTCCAGCGAGGAGAAGACTTCGTGATGCTGGCATTCTGGCCTAACCCAGGCTGGGTGAGATAAATGTGTTTAGGAGTTTGGTGAGTTTCTTGCGAATGGAATGTAACACCCCCGTTATGATATGACCATGCAGTTGAAACGCGATATTAAACCCAAATTTAAAAAAAATCATACTGGTGTTGCTAGTAATGAATACCAGGTCTCTAAATAAAAATCTAATTATCTCGAAATTTAAGAGAAAAAAATACCAGGTCAAGTACCAAACTCTTGAGGGTGAAAATTAAACCAATTCAATTATTTTAAAGAGGCGAAGAGAGAGAGAGAGAGAGAAAGAGAGAGAAAAAAAAAATTATCCGGCACTGATTTAGAAGAAATAATCTTCATTTAATTTCGCATTTAGTTATTTTAATTGAAGTATTATTCCCTTATTAAGTATTATTTATTTTCTATGCCAATTGTGTTTCCTCAACAAAAAAAAATCCAATACAAAATTCACCCACTTTACCGGACACTGTCGTGAAAAAACTAGCAGGTTAAATGGCTTTTTTTATGATTTTAATCGCTTCTCCGTTAAGTTTTCTTTCGATTTCAAGCATAAAAAATCTGGTGTAAACATCACACGACTTTCCTTATCATATTAGGAATGGGAACAGGACCAAAAGCCACTGGTGACTCAAAGATAAAAGTCAGCTAAAAATCAAAGCCAAATTCGTAATCAGCACCTCAAAATCATTGGATTTGATATGTCACAATCCCCATCTAGGATGAATAATAAAAAAGTTAGTCTGAGCGGGTCCCCCAAAAATACCGGTAAATTGGGGCCGAGGTCCAAAAAGTTCAAGATATCAAAAAAATGATAAGGAGAGACCCCTATTATTTTTTTAATCTAAGAAAATGTTGTTCTGTAACTTTTTTTGTATCTTTAACCAATTCAAAGAAGCGGCGCTTGCGGCCAATATTTGCGGCCCTGCGGCCGCATTTTGCGGCCGATTTCAACCAAAAGTTTCGTGGTTCGTCTGGTGTATAAAATTGAATTGCATACCAAATTTCAAGTCTCTAGCTCTTACAGTTCTTGAGATATCCTGTTCACAGACAGACAGACAGACAGACAGACAGACAGACAGACAGACAGACAGACGGACAGACAGACAGACAGACAGACAGACAGACAGACGCACGGACCAATGGCTAAAAACAACTTTTTTGGTATCCTGAGGCTATAATTCGTCCAGAAATGTGAAAAACTGGGTAGGTCAAATTTTCGACGAATACAATACTTTCCTTATTATAGGATAAGGAAAGTAAAAACATATGTCACTGCAGACTTTCACCTCTAAAAATGCCAATTTCGAGAACACCATTAATTTACGGAAAAATTGACGTGAGAAAAAAAGGACTTTTACAAAAACCTTACTATGACCCTGATTAGAAGTAAACAAGAATATTTTTTTGATTTCATATGGTGTAAAACAATATTTTGAACCTACGAACATAAAAAAAATACTAAAAAATCTAACTAACGCTGAAATACAGGGTGTAACAATTTTGAAACTTGCACCCTACTAGCTCCGCCCTGATAAGGTTTTTGAAAATTTTAAAAGCTCATTATACTCAGCCTAACTTGGACTTTAATTAACAGGAATAAAAAATATAGCATTCCATTTAAAATTCGCGAGAAAAATGAAAAAATATGGCCTAAAAGCCGGAAGGGCCGACCGGGGCCAAAAATAAATATGACCACAGGATGGGCCATAGGGCACTTCCTATACCTAGGACTTTACAGAATTGAAAAATTCCGTCGCGTTCAAAAGTTACGAGGGGGTGGCCACCTTTTCTGAAACATACTGTATAATTGCACTGCAGTTTCTCGGAGGCGTTCTCCGCGAAACGACCGTTTCGCTTGATATTAACTTTTCTTTAAAAAATATTGACTCCACTAAAGTAATGTGTTCAAATATGGTTTTTTTACGAGTATCAAAGTGATATCTTTGAAGAAACTGTCATTATATTGTGGTTGTACACACAACTGAAATATTCAATTCGATCTAAAAATCAATGCTATCCTTGAATACATTTTGGTAAACGCGATGCGTAACTTGTGAGAACGACTGAGCACTGAATTCATGCACTCTGCATTGAGGCCAACATCTCCGTAATGTGATCGTGATTGGTGATAATCATAATGATTAGCATTCTGTTTTCTAGTATTCCATCAAAAATTCGTGTTATGAAGGTTCAGTTTCGAAAATACAGGCATTTCAATATGCTTCATGATAAAAGGTAGTCTTCATAGTAATGCTCGGAAGTAACGAAAATAACGTAGAAGAGAATATTGCGAGATAGAGAGACATTGAAAGATGAGAGCGACAAAGAGAGAAAACGTAGGCGAAGAATAGGGAGAGAGAAAAACTGATGGTGAGAGGAAATTTGAAAAACTTTCATTATTCCATTTTGATGTTCTTCTTTCGAGAAGTGAAAGAGGAAGACAATGCCAGGACTTGCAGAAGGAAAATAGATGGAGCAAGAGAAAGAGAGAAAGCCTTCATTATAACGTTTTCAAATGAATATGCTTTCAACTAGTAGGAATAATCTTGTGGCTTTCATGAGAGATGCAACCAGCCCTCTTCAGATATTATTTGTACTACTGCTTGCAGAACCATTTGATTCCCCCAACCCTCTCACTCTTCATATTGATGCTGCCTCTAGTCGGATTCTCTTGGTGGGAAGAAGGAAAATATAATTGAATGAAGGAGCAATATAATCTCCCAATCCTAAAATTAGATTCAGATATTCATTCAATCAGAAACGCAGGATGAAAATTATTTCACTGCAGGAATCTTAATTTTCTGCGCAGGAACTGGGTAGCGTGGGCATTTCTCTAGTTTCCAGGGCGCTTGGGTTCCTGAACATGATGGCTGTAATGACGAGATAGATTCGAAGAGAAAACCAGGAGCACTCACGTCCCACACATATTAGAACTTTTGTAGAACATTAGTGTTTGTTTTCGTGTGCTTGGAGTTTGAAAATAAATGAGGGCGTTCAATTCCCAAACGACCAAGAAATGCTCTCTTTCTATGTCCTTTTAGTCATGTGAAATTTACGATAAAATGTAATGAAATGTTCATTCTTGAAAATTGGTCTTGTTGTGAGATACTCGAGACTGGTATCTTGAATGGTTTAATTTTAAGAAAAAGAAATGTTCCCATTTAGATGCTGGGTCAACAAAGCACCATTACAGACAATTGTAACCAATTTTTTAATACATCGAACTCGTGACCTTTTGCATGGCAAGCAAGTATCTTACCACTGAGATAATTGTTCTTAACTAGGCGGCATAATTAAAAAAAAAATATGAATGAAGGATTTAATTTCGTTTTTCTTTCTTCTTTCATATCAAGAAAATTGTTAGCAATTGGCATTGGCAAAATCATGAAAAGCATCAGACAACCATAAAAAATACATTGGTGCTTCTTATTTTTTACTTTTATCTATAATAGAAAGTTTGTATTCGTCGAAATTTGACCTACCAGTTTTTCACATTTCTGGACGAATCATAGCCTCAGGATACAAAAGTTGTTTTCAGCATGGTCGTGCGTGCTTGTGTCTGTCGTGTGTTGTTGTGTCGTCTGGTGTGTGAACAGGATATTCAAAACGTAGGGCTGAGATTTGAAATTGGATGGAAATAATTTTATACACCAGACAACCACGAAACTTTTGGTTGCATCGCGCAGAATGCGCGCGGCCGCAAATATTGCGCAGCGCGTTTCTATGAATTGGTAAAGATACAAAAGTTAGAGAACAAATTTCTTAGTTAAAAAAATAATAGAGTCATTCTGTCATTTTTTGATATCTTGAATTTTTGACTCGGCCAATTTACCGGTATTTGGGGGACCGTGGACTAACTTTTTAGTATTATCTAGATGGATTTGTGACATATCAAATCCAATGATTTTAAGGTGCTGATTCCGAATTTGATGTTAATTTTAGATAAATTGACTTTAATCACAGGCTTTTGTCCCGTTCCATTCCTAATATGTAAGGAAATCGGTGATGTTTACACCAGATTTTATATCTGTACCTGTAAAATTAAAAAAAAAAAATATACAAAAGGTTTTATCTAATATTCCGATGAATTGATTTAAACAAATCAATGAGATATACATAGAACAGTCATATTTATTGATGACTCACTCTTTTGCATTTTTAAGTTTAACTACCAATTTTTTTCATCGTGGTTCATAATGTCTAAGCACTACATTAAAATATTGAGGAAACACATAATCTTGAGATTGCAGATAACCGGATCTTCAATTTAAATTACAAAGTCAGTCTTGTAAGAAATCCATTTTGTTCTTGAGACTTTTGTATTTGCTCAAAGTTTAGCAATAATTTTATCGAGAACAAATACAATGACTTAGATAAAGCATTTCCTGAGAACATTCAAGTCACATGTTCTACAGGAATCATTTCTAATCTATGGCTTGTACTCTATTATATTTCCTGTTATTCTGCTAATCTTACAGGACCTAACATTGAACTTATATAAAAGCCCCTTTCTTTTTCATGGATATGTTTACCTTCTTCATTGTTCTCCATGTTACAAGGAGAGTCTTGATTTTCTTATGGTGACACTAGAACGCCGTGTCGGGTTAGATTGAATCCATTTTTCTTAGTTTTTCACTTAACAACATCTCCAGCACAATAGTTTGTTTTGAAATTGGCAATATTGTTATTTTGCTCTTGTTGTTACAAACGAATTTATGGAACCTTGAAAGTATCATTCCTGTAAAAAGATATTAAGTAATTATCTGGACTGAAGGACTGAAACTGAACAGTTAGTTTTCTTCACATGAGAAATTCTAGCAAACAAAATATTTCAGATAAGTTTAATGACAAACAGATATTTCACATAAGTATAATCATGTCAGAACAATCTCTATTTTGTTGCTATTGTGTGGTGTGTTTTCTTTCATTTTTTTATATTAATAACTCCATTTGCTATACAAAAAGGTATTACGACTATTCACTAACCGTCCAAATGAAAGTTACGAGCAGTGCATTTAATTCCTATTACCTAAATACATATATTATGAGCAGTATATTTGATGAATTCTCTGGTATAAAAAGGTGTTCCTGTTAAGAACAGCTATTGAATCAAGGTAGAATTCCAGATGATATAATGTATTACACAGTTAGTTTGTATATTGTGTTTATTTTCAAGAAAAATAACTGTGGTGGGACAAACCCCAAAGGATGTTTCTTAGGGTATTGAAATGTCGTGTGCTTTTCGAAACTTTTTCTCCCAAATTTTTGTTCCCCTGTTGTTTCATGATGTCCATTTTTTTTTCTTCAATCGTTGAAAGAATTTAAAGTAGACTCACCATATGTTTGGACGGAGAAACTTTTCTTCTTGTACGTATTAAGGTTCGTTTAGTTTGTCTTCAGAATTATAAGTGGGAAGGTCAAAAAAGCTCTCAAGAAGTCAGAACGTATTTTCGTTTATTTAACAATGGCGGAGACGGCATTTGCTCAGAAACTAGTGAAAATTTCACCAGTATAAGTAGGTACTTATGAACATGCATGTGGATATTCGTTTCTATTTTTTAGTATTGAAAAAGGAAGCTAAAGTTGAAGGTAAGAGAGGAAGAAGTAGAGAGATACATAGTCTGATAAGTGATGTTAACGAATAAGTGGTATCAAAAGATGAAAGATAATTTGAAGTACCTTATGAAGGAGGGAATCTCACTTGAGTCCTAGACTTGATGAATATAATTATGATATCATGATTACATACAATATTTTTTTTTTTTTTTTCATCTCAATTTCTTTTAAATAAATTAATAAAGTTTAATAGCTTTATTTACGAACAACAGTCATATTCAAGTTTGTAGATATAGTCCAGAGAGGAATTGGGAGGAAAAGTCATACAATATTGGTTCATCTAATACTAAATCCGGACTTCCTCACTTGCATGAATAAAATCCATGTAACAAAGTAGTTTGGTTTAATCTGACTGCTTCATTAGTCTACTACTATTAACTTGCTGCACCTATACAAATACCCAGTCAAACCCTTTATATACCCTTACACTGAAATTGCCTAAGTAATGTCTAAATTTGGGTTTGTCTAATAGTATGCAAATCATGCAGAACCAAATGCTATCTGAATTTGTCATTGATATCGCTCCCATGGAAATTTGCATTTTATATGCATTTTCTATGTACCTTTCAAGTTGTGTGCTAAAAAATGCAGAGTACCAAGTATCACTCACAACACTCATGCACTTAAGGTATTTGCTTTTCTCCTGCACTCATGAGATTTAAATGATGACAAGGTACTGTAGCACATGCTGCAGTGGATGCATGGAGAGCTGAGAGAGAAACATGATCCAAAATGGAAAAGTGAATATTTTATACATTCAGAAAATTCAAATCATTTCAATGGAAATTGTAAATCTATATGATATATTTTTGCAATCCCAAATGAATGCAACTTGGCATTCTGTGCGCATAATAACATAAAAACATATTGACATGTATGTGAGAATAAGTGGGGAAGATATCAACCCCAGAAACCCACTCCCTGTCTGTATGCATATTTATTGCCTCAACGCCCTTGCTCCTCTTACTGGAGAAACTCTGGTTCGATAAAAATGCAAATGAGAAGATATAAATAATAATAATGGCATTGGGTTAGTTATTTTTCCAATACATTCAAGGGGCCTGTTCTGACTATGTGTCCTCTAAAAACGACAACTTGGAAGAAAATGATGAATGACTTAAAAAAAAAAAAAAAATGTTGTCTTCATGATATAAGAACAAACCAGTAAACATTTTTTTTTTTTTGTCTTTCAATGTAAATGTCACAAATGTAAAAAATACAAAGGACCAGTCTTCCTACCAAAGTATTGTGACTGGAGTATCCTTTGTGTAAATTTTTACATGAACATAAATAAAAATAATAATAATATCGCCTTATTTATAAGGCTCAAGTGCATAGCATAGTCATTAATGAACAGAGGAAATCAATTTATTTTATTTATTTACACTTTATTAATTGGACATATTACATACTACACAGATAATTACAAATTAATAATATACAATATAATATAATATAGTATATAAATAATAAACAATATGATAGAAATAAAAGAAGAAAAAAAAATGTATACATAATATAATTATGTCCTAACTGAAGGACAGGGTTATTGCCTTTGGCAATCTCTTCCACCCAACCTTTTTAACATTTAAAAAAACATTTTAACAACAATCAATCAACTTTTAACACAACCAAATGGCTTATTGCCACGCTCAATCAGGACTAATTGACTATTTGTACTAAATTTTGAAAAGATTTTACCCATCAACTGTAAAAAAAGAGCAAAATGCAACAGTGAACTAAAGTTGAGAAAGGTAACCCCTTTCTCAACTGAGCCATGGAAACAGCATCAAATTTATTACATAAAAACACAGTTCCATGGCAGTGTTTAAAATGTAGCAGGGTCACAGATCAAAAGTTAAACAACCCCTGGTTATATCTTGATGACATATTTGTTTTCTGTTCTCCTAATTTACCGTAAATGCTAATTACAAACGCTTTCTATTCAAAAAGTAATTATCAAAAAAAGTTTTAGGATACAGCCCTCATTACGAGGATTTCAAAAAGGCTCCAAGCAACAGCAGGTGCAGCTAGTGATTAAAAAAAGTTAAATGTTAAGGTTTTCATGGATACAACGTGCTCCGTGCAGATGTTACAAAACACCATCTTTCTACAACACAAAAAAGTCGTGCAATCTGTTACGAAACTGTTGTTTTACAGCAATTTCTAAATTTCCTCTTGTTTCACGTTTTTTGTGTACATGTACAGTGTACACATTATAGTCTAAAATGACCTATATTTTGTCATGTATTATTCTAATGTGACAGGAGCAATATTTTTCACAGCCAACCTATTCTAAATATACCTGTTTATACCTATACAAGCAGGCTGTCGCCCGCTTTGCGGGCCGAGGCATGGCCGTGAAAGCAAAAAATCCTTTTTCGCCAATGGCAGGTGTTGTAGTGGGAATTTCGAGAAATCCCGTCTTATTGCACATCTAGACTATAAGACAAAGCTACCTACCAAATTTCAGCTTCCTAGGACTTACGGTTTGGGCTGTAGAGCGATGATCAGTCAGTGGTCAGTGGTCAGTGGTCAGTGAGTGACTTTGACATTTATATATTAAGATAGAATAGGTTGGCTATGTGCGAGAGTCGCAGAAATAAATTATTTATTTTTGGGTATTTTTTGCAAACAGTGGGGGTGAAATTTTATTTCCTATCATTGGTTGATGTATGTACACAATTCCGACAGTTCTCTGCATTTATTATCCAATATTCAATTAAATATCCTTTTGTATCTACTGCTACAAGCATTGTAAATACATACCTCTAAAATATTATTCACGAGTATCCTACAACTGTTGATTTTTTACCACACATGGGTATAAAAAACTAGAATAATATTATGTGTTTTTAATTTTTAGTAGTTTTGAGTCGTATTCATAGCATACCTACTTTTCAAGTCAAGTTTAAATTTAGTAGAAATTCCGTATACATTATAATTATAAGCTTCTTATCAAAATATTTATTTCTTCAGAAATACAAAAAAAAAAAAAATCAGAAAAACGTCATCTACCATAGTAAAGTTTAAACAACACAAAATACTGAAATTCTATTATTTTCAATTTGTCAGAAAACTTACATGAAAACAGAAAAATTCAATTTATGGCCTCCGGTTCAAACCAGAAGCAGTAAATTCTTTAGAAAATAAGTTTATTAAAATTATAGTGAATATACTGCGCATGTCTATCATAATTATTATATTGTTCTTAGAAAAAAATCATCATTATACAAATTCGATCAACTTTTATTTGCAGTAAGAATATTTATACAGGGTGGTCCAGAAAATTTGCACCAAAATGATAGGGGTAATAAAAGAGACCATTTCCAACAAAAATATTCCCGGACATTTTCCTTTATTTTTTGTCGTTTTCAAAATGGCGGCCAAAACGTGTATTTTTCAAATATTCCGACTTTGGTTGGCTTTTGATTTTTTTATTTTTTTCTGTACCACCTAGAAAAAAAACGGATGGCATTTTTGAATTGAAAATAAAATTTTAATTAAAATAAGTTAAACTAACCCGTTCAATGTTTTAATGATCATGCTCATTTAGGCTGTCAACGTTCTGAACGCACATATTTGAAAAACACACGTTTTGGCCGCCATTTTGAAAACGACAAAAAATAAAGGAAAATGTCCGGGAATATTTTTGTTGGAAATGGTCTCTTTTATTACCCCTATCATTTTGGTGCAAACTTTCTGGACCACCCTGTATACAAGGAATTTTTAGAATTATAGAAACAAAACTTGATCAAGGGTAGTGCCAACGGCATTCAATTATTTGCAAATAAAAAACTTCATTAAATGCAACACCCTCTGGTACCAACCCAAATATGCATGCAACATTGCCCTTTTGTATAGCCGGGCTAATTTTGTGACCGTTTTATCGGTGTTGACCCATATATTTGCTTATCATTATTACACCCAGTTGTCCAGTCATCCCTTTGAGGTAACCACCCTTCACATCCATATTCTCTATCGCTAATGGTTGAAAAAATAACCTTCATTTTTGAATACTTCAATACTTTTTTAATAGCTTTTTGCGAGAAATTGTTGCAAATCCAAAAATCTTCCTCTCTCATTATTATCTTCAAATTTAATCTTATTCTGAATCACTTATTTCTCTACAATCTCATCCCAACATCCCTGTCAGCTGTAAGTGTAGTTGTGTCTGAGAAGAATTAATGTTCTCATATTTGGATTGCCATAACTCCATGTTGGGGAATCAAAGTGTCAACAGATTTTGATAACATGAAGGAAACATTCATCTTTGAACTACGAGTATAACAAGACGTAAGGTAAGCAGGACATATTTATCTTTAAACAAGAAGCAAGACGAGCAAGATCGTCTAGACTACGAGCAAGATCAATTAAAATCTCAACACCGACCTCAGTAGCTTGATCGATAAGGCGGCGGACTTGTAAACTGGAGGTCGGTGGTTCAAGTCCCGGTTTCAGCGTGGATTTAGTAAAACGAGTTTGAGTAGTTGTGACATCACGAAAGTGATTAATACAAATATGATAACTTTATTTTAAGCTCAACACATTTCCATGTAATCGTATATTCAGTAAGTATCAACATGGATTTTTTTTAATTGGATGTCTCTCATTGTCAGTCTTGTACTACATACTACTACATATACTATAACTATTATGAATGTACTCAAGGGGAAACTAACCTGTAACCTATTTATAGTATTACTTTAAACTGGTAGAATTTGACATACGCAACGAACATTGACATAGTGCTCCAAAGTTGAACTTCGCGTGTCTCGTTTACGTAGGTAGTTATGAAAACGTATTACTGATAGTTCAAGGTCACTCAAAGGTTCTCTAAAAAAAAAAGACAGGCATGCACGGGTGAGTTATATTATTCACGTACATATACATTGTGTAGGTGCAATTCAATAAGTTATCATTATCAAAGATTCACAGGCTCTTGCCCAAATACAGAAGACAATCGATTCTTGCGCAAGGAGATTTCACAGACACGAGCTTTTTCTGCACAACTAGCCTAACACAAGCGATCTGCTATTCAATCATAAATGTTTTCAAAAAGCTCGCTTGTGAATTGCCTCATGAAAAGTACTATTTTTTTTTTTTTTTTTTTTTTTTTTTTTTACCAAACTAGGTGTCGTGGAACTACGAGTATTGTTCCATTTTTAAAATTAACTAATATCATCCCTAATAGTATTATTACATCAAACAGGAATTCATATTAATCCAAGATTTGGGTCCAAGAACAGGTAAGTCCTTTTTTTCGGTTTTGAAGTATTTCTTTTAGTTTATTTTGTATGCATGAATATTCTGGTTATATTGCACAACATGAATCTGAATCTTTTGTTTGTCCAAATAGTTTTGGAAGTTGGTAGATGGGACCATAAATATTGATTCAGTTAACTAGGCCCACGTATTTTTTTCTTCTTTATCCTTCACCAGAGGCAGTCTACAAGAAGTTATCTTGGAACTTCTCACTGATAATCCGCTCGTTTTTTGTAAGCAACACAGTAATGTAGATTGAAGGCGTCCCTCTTGCTATGGGCAAATGTTTTTACACGGATAACAAGACCATTCTACAATAATACAAGACGTACTCTCAGATCTCTCGGGACCCAGTTTCGGAAACATTTCAGGGATGATGAGAAAAAGATAAGGAGGGTCATTGTTGTGAGGATCCCCTCCGGGAATCATTTCATGAAGCTAATGTGGAATTCTCCCCCTATTATACCCTCAATCTGAGGACAAATGGGTACAAATAACTTTTCCCCTCAGGATTTTTCGGATGGATTCAGTTTTCCATATCGAGATTGTATTCTGAGATTGTTTCAGGGTGGTTTTGATAGGCGCTTATATAGAATGACGCCTCGCAGTCATGAAAATACTTACATAAACATACAAATAACAACTACTCTTAGTTCAACAGGTTTATTTTAGAATAGGAGAAGGGTTAGATTTTCTTGACTGTAATTGAATTTTTCATCACATTTCTTCTTATTTCAACACTTGGCTCAATGGATTGCAGCTATTTAAATGAAGCTGATACCTATGAAGATGTAGGTGATAATATTGCAAGTTGTCTATGTGACATGGAGTTGATAATTTTTTTATCAGCTCTGTTTGAAATACCCTTGTGTTATATCTACACGAGATACAATTTGTTTTATTTCCTCTTTTAGTTTGTCTTTATACACTTCCGCAGTTGCATTTTTGAATTAATTTGTTTTTACTACTTCTTCAAGTTAATAACGATTGTGCAAAAATTGTGCAAATAAGAGGATCTATAGACTTTAACTTGGTGACTTAACAATATAAATGTATCGCCCATACAATTTTCTTTAAGTTTATGTACCTTGGAAACATAAAAAAGTGCTAAAAACTTCAATGTTTTTATGTCTTCATACACAACACTAGTTTTCACAATTTGTTTTTTAAATGCCATTTGAACCATTTCAGAAGTAAGCACAATTACTTTAATTTATGCTCTTTGTAGCCTATTTATGAAGCTGATTATTCAGCACCTTTAAGAAATAATAGGCACATGTTTCCGTTTCTGTTCCTGGTTAGGTAACCTCTTCAAAGTTTCACATAATAATAAAAATATGCCTACGTTTGTACGTGAAGATTTTACAATCTACTATTGAAGAAAAAAAAGAGGAAATAAAAATAAAAAAATGGACACACATCATCATTTATGTTCAATTTTTCTTTTCAATCTAAGAGCCTATTCATTTTTGCTTCGAATGACTATCCTAATTTTATACATTCCTTTTTTGAAAAACTCTGTAAGAAAAAGTAAATAAACAAGATAGCGTGTTTGCCTCTTTTATATTCTCATTCACAGGTAATGACTATTTCACCTCTCCATTTCAGTTATAAAGTACTTACTGCATTTTATGAACCTAGAAATAGTTGCATTATGTAGGAGTGAGTTTTACATTTTCACATTTATAAATTCCAAGTACATTTTCCAAGTGTGGAGTTAATGATCTTGTGGATTTAATGATCCATCTCTACAACTGTAATATATTCAGGGTGCGTTTATCAATTGTTTCACCGACCTCAGTAGCTTGGTCGATAATGCCTTGGACTTGTAACCAGGAACGGTGATTCAAGTCGTGGTTTTGGTAAATCGAGTTGGAGTATCACAAATGTGATATGATTAATGTAATAATGTACTTGGATATGATTGACACAATACATATATGATAACTTAAATAATCATCCATGAAAGTCCCAAATAACAAAACTTTGGGACTTTCATGAATGGTTCAATATTATTGGTATGAGACTCGGAATGAACCTATGCGAAACTTTCACCTGTATATGAGGTGAAAATGTTGATCGTCGAGGACTACATCTTTGAGCTGTCAGAAGAGCTCTGGTAGATGGTTCCGACACAATTTGTTGAATGATATCATCAAGCGAAGTTTGGGAAGTATTGATGTGCCATTCCTTCTGGAGCCTACTGGTTTATCCAGAAATGATGGTGCACGACCCGATGCGATGGTGTGACCGTCATTCCTTGGTCAAGAGGTCAGTCCTTGGTTTGGGACGCAATATGCGTCGACACACTGGCCTCATCATACGTCCACCTGTCAGCTCACGAACCCGGATCAGCGGCAGAGAAGGGTTGTAAGAAAAAACATGTTACCTGTTCCAATATCAAAAATGATGGTTATCTCTTCAATGCCTTCTCAGTTGAGTCTATGGGACCGTGGTGCAGTGAAGCTGAGACATTTTTTGATATTATTTTTTTGACATTTTTTGATACTGTGATTTTTGATATTATTTTCTTAACCAGTTTGTTCTATGACCGACCTCAGTAGCTTGATCGATAAGGTGGTGAACTTGTAACCTGGAGGTCGGTGGTTCAAGTCCCTCTTTCTGTGTAGATTTAGCAAGTTTGTGTAGTTGTGATATAATGAAAATATGATAATAGTTTATTCTATGAACTTAAAGGGTTACCAGAGTGCAAAATTGTCTCATTGAGACCTTACCTTAGAGACCACCAACTCTGGTACTTGCTACGGCCGGCGACGCGCAGGTACAACAACAACAACAACCACAGTAACAACAACTTCTCTTCTATTACGCGAAACCGGGGAACATTTCAGTATTTTTTTGAAAGGTAGGTAGGGTACTTTCCATTTACAATTGGATACGTATATCCTTCATAGCATGTCGCAGTCATCTGCCGCTCTCTATTACCCGTCCTAATGATGACATTGATACTACAGCTGAGGATGACAATCCTGATAATAAAGCTGATGGTTTTGCTATGTTAATACACCCAGCGTCTGAATTGTTCCATTCTAAAGAGGAAAAGAACATCGTCACTCTTTTATTTTTCCGCTCCGCATTTTTATCTTCCTCTACCCTGAAATTTCTATTTTCCAAACTTGTCTCTCCCTTAGTTATGTCTGAGTAAATAAAAGCCCCCCGTCCCCCTTCAGCCTCTAACTGGTGTGTATTATATCTAAGTAAATAGCAGTTTAGTATTTATCTAAGTGGAACAATATTTACATAAGAACCTATTTAAAACCTATGTAGGTATCATTTTTTCCTTTTTCCCAAATCTATATACCTGATGTATTGTAGAACACACAATCTAGTTTTTTTTTCACGTCTGCACGTTTCATATCCATAATTTATCCTTTGCCATTTTTCTGCTAGGTTTTCAAATATATGTAGATATTGTAGATAAATGAATATGTCGGATTCGTACAGTTTGGACTATGCACTTTAGAGAAAAATGCCAAGAGTGTTGGCGCATGCATATACTATCAGTTTGACTTATTCACGTAAGTAAATTATGGAAATCAGACATCTGTAGGGTACCCTACTTCTTCTTTTTTAATTTAAAAAAAACAATCACTAGTTTCTTATATATTTGTTGGACATAGGGAATCATAATTCTCATCAAACATGTGGAGAACGCTCTATACAAAGAAAAGGATAGTGCTTTATTTTAGAATATAGTAATAATATTGAATTGGTATTATTAAAATTCATATGTACATATTCACAAAGGTGATAACTGTGATAAATGATGGCCAAACATTATTTGTGCAATTTTTTTTTTTTTTTTTTTAACGTCGCTTTCAACTGCATGGTCATATCACGACGGGGGTGTTACCCTCCATTCGTAGGAAACTTTGCATTCAACGCGCCATCGACGCTGGCTTTGTGCAATTTTATTCTTATCACTTCAAGCTTTTATAATCATTATTAAGAACCCAAAAGAAAAAGCAAGAATTATTTATATTAAAATTCAAAAATACTTTAAATTCCAAATAAGAAAAAATAAATTAATTCCATAAGTCATGAGAAAACTTTTACAAGTTTTACAATGTATAATGTACCTGTACGTAAAAATAACATTAAGTAGATAGTTTATGTACGATATGATTTAGAGAAAGTGAAAGTGACGTCACATGAAAAAGTTTTGCATGCCAAGAGGCACTAAAGTGTTGCATTTTCGTTCCCTATTCAAAACCCAAATGATAATTGTTTCTCCCTCACTGTACGTACAAAATACGTCGACCCTGATAAGGACTCTTCAATTGTTCCATCAAATAATATGAAACGGAGCATTTCAATTTACGAACATGATCGCTTTTCCATAGCTGCTTCATCATCGCAATTATACGTTCATTTTGTGCTGAGATCATCTTAATGATTTGGTGCATTTTTTTTTTTTTTTTTTACTTTTCAACACTTTCAATATTATTTCCAAATGCTATGGTTATCTGGATGGTGGACTCTGTAATTTTGTGACGATGTATCATACTGATTGAGGTAGACTAATTTTTACTGACTTTACAAAGAAGTCAGTAAAAATTATATCAGTCTACCTCAATCAATTGTATGGTTATATCACGTCGGAGATTCTGCGCTACATTCGCTATTAAATTTACAGAATCTTTTCAGTTCACACAATCTCTGTTGACTTTACAAAATCTCTGATAAATTTATAAGATCTCTCAATTTTTCACAGTTTTCGCTAAGTTTACACAGTCCTTTCAAAATTATGGATGTGAAAAAGGACTCTTCAATCTCATACATTTAGGACTCTTTAATCTGTGTTATTATCTTTTGGTTTGAGAAAGCTGTATCATATCTCATTGGGTTTATTTGAAGGGGATTGATTTTTTTTTTTAAGAGCGACGTAATCGATAACATAATCGATAATAATAACATAATCGATCCGCTAAAATAAACAAAATGAGACCAAAATTACCCAGTTTAAAAAATAGCCAGATTTTTTTTCTTTAAAAAAATATATAATATAATTATACAGCTTTGTTTGATTTACATATTATAAATTCTACTCCTGCCCCACCTTCAATCATTGCTGATTTAAACATCTGTCCTGTTCCTTTCATATTATAGCAGTTCCACAAACACACATTAGCCTGACTTACATAAATATACGTATAATAGATAGGTATCACGTTTAGAAAATAATTTTGTTAACTCTAAATGTTTTCCCTTAAAAGTTGAGTGAAATCAGTCACTTGAAAAATCCACTTTAAATTGCTTTTGTTTGGGTTCGCTTGCCTCTGAATGTGATTGACTTTCATGTTCTCTACTTACCTAGACGTAAGTGTATTATGGCTTCCAACACGAAGTTAAAACCGTGTTAGTTAGTTTTACTCAAACACTCTTGACACGATTATTTTTCCAAAACTTTTTTGCACGCATAAGAAAGTAGACTCATTTTAAATTGAAATGTACCATGTTGGAAATTGACGTCATGCTTGTGTAATCTATGTATGTTCTTTATATTATTATTCTGTATTTTTCTTTTTTTAAGGTTGTTTCTGTACTCTAGTCTTGAGTAGTTTATCTTACCATGCAAAGAAAAGTATTTGAAACAAAAGTATTTTGTATAAAAAAGTCTTTATCTTTGTATGAGGTCTTGTGGAAGTGTGGTAAGTAACATTCCAACCCCTAGTACCTATGCCAGTGTTTAGATCTGTTCTGATGATTGCTCAAAACCCTTTTTCTACTGTTTAAATTAAAATAAATAGTACAGGCAAATGGCCAATGCCGACCCTGAGTAGGTTTGAGAAAAGACTACGTGGAATAACAAGAAACTTTTGGACCAACCCAGTTGTGACACATGAAATCCAAAAAATGTCAAGTTCGCTGATTACGAACTTGACATTTTTTAAGGCTTAGTACAGCAGATCTTTATTATTATTACAATAAAACACCTCATTTGACATTGATTTTAAGCTAACTCTTACCTTTGAGTCACCAAAGGCGTATGGTCCTGTTCCCATTCTTATTCACCCATTATAAATAAATAAATAAATAAAAGGATAAGGAAAGTTGTGTGATGTTTACAGCAGTTTTTTTTTTTTGTTATTATTATTTTTTTATTAAAATTCTCACTGTCCACTGGCTTGAATAAATTATTTTTAAACTATGAATAGTAAATAATTTAATCTTCTAAAATCACAATCATGTACTCAGATTTGATTTGGCTTTCATATTTTTGTCTGTAGGCAAAGAATTTCGCCAGAAATTATTTACAAAAACATAAAATGATTGCATTCCCTACCAGTTGGCACAATAAAAGAATGAGTGAGCGTAAATAACGAATTTAGTTATTTTTTTTTCAAATCCTACTTACAAAAAAACAAATAGGTTTACATTCTTACAACTTAATTGTAAACAGAAACTATGCAGATTGTAAATGTCTTGCAGTCCGCCATCTTGTGGAAAATTGTCGAGCATGCTCGCCGCATTTTCATACAATCGAATCTGGATATAAGACAACTAAAAGGACCGGGCATTTCTCCTTTCATATCCAAGTTTCTCTTATCATCATAGGGTGGCGTCATCATGAACGATGGTAGCCAGACAGTGGAGGAATGACTCAGCAGCTCAGCACTTCTACGACTGTCTTTACAAGGAGGCCAATAATAAATTGACAAGGGCCCTCAGAACCGAGCCAATGCTGGCTCGGTTAGTCCCCCAGCTAGTTTCTCTTATAAAAAGGTTATTTTTCCGTATAAAGAAGCGAATTTAACATGAAAATCGTTCTCTTATGTCCAGGTTCAACTACAGATTTAAATGATTGACATTGACAATCGCTGTCGATCTAAAAAAAATCTGTTTTTGAAAGTTACCTGTCGTCGTAGACAAAGTCCCCATCCAGGTTGTTGTAGTAAATGAGGAAAGCCACAATAGGGCAGATAATTGCACCCTTGTCCATCCCCATCTGAAAACACAGAAGATTTAAAGGAATAATTTAGAGCTAGCTGAAAAAACGATTTTTTTATTTTTTAGAATTACCTGTATTATTTGTGTGGAAACCGACCTCAGTAGCTTGATCAATAAGGTGGCGGACTTGTAACCTGGAGGTCGGTGGTTCAAGTCCCGGTTTCAGCGTAGATTTAGTAAAGCGAGTTAGAGTAGTTGTGACATCACGAAAGCGATTAACACAAATATGATAACTTTTTTTTTAACTTTTTTTATTTGTGTGGAATAAAACGGACAAATGGTGCTTCGTTCGCCAAGTTTGTTCATTAAATTTTATCAATTTTTTACCAACACATTGAAATTTTCTTTAAATTTATGGCATGTTTTGTCACCCAAATTTCAAACCGAAATTTCTAGTTTCTTAGCGTTTTGCGCACCAAAAGTAATCACATTTGTGCAAAAAAAAAATACTACAAAGTAGATTACAGAATTAAACTAGGCTGAGCCAGCGTCGATGGCATGTTGAATACACCGGTTCCCTTCAGAACACCGAAGTTAAGCGACATCCAGCGAGGTTAAGACTTGGATGGGTGACCATTCAAATTCTAATTCTCGTGACGCTGGCTTTTCCCGGCCCCACTCAGGCTGGGTGAGGTCAATGTGAGTAGCAGGTTTGTGAGTTTCCTGCGAATGGAGGGTAAAACCCCCGTCGTGATATGACCATGGCAGTTGAAAGCGACGTTAAACCAAAAAAAAAAAAAAAAAAAAAAAAAAAAAACTAGGCTGAAATAATACCATAAAAAATACAATCATAAATGGTTTAGTTACGAGGTATGATATAAGATGTAAACTATAGAAAAAAGGTCATTTTATATCAAGTATGACAAATATAATTATAACTGTTCCATATTTTTTTATACAATATGTAAATATAAGAACCCAAAAATTTGCGATACCACAGATAATGCCCAAGTGCAACAACTATTATCAAACATAATTTATTTTCTATAGTGTTATTTTTAATGTGTCTGAAGGCTACCAGACAAGACTGCTCTTATTTCAATAGACAGCGAAGCAACAATAAAATGTATGTTTTATTTTTTTTAATAAAAAAATATTCAAATGTCGAGAACATTCCACAGCGAAGTAGATGTAATGGGAACAACTTGTACGGGTTACAGCACGATGGAGAAGACGGCGGGGAATCTCATTTTTCCCTTCAATGAGAAGCATTTTAATTACTTTTGCTGAAATGGGGAAAGAAGTTAACGAAATATGTCAGAATTAATTAATTTCGTAAACAATGTAACAAATGATGGTTCATTTAACCCGGTAATGTTGATGAGAGAAAAGCAAATGTTCCCGGTTAAATTCTGCAGCAATTGTACAACATTCTTTATGCACAAAGCATCAAGCACTTTCTCCATGCCAGAACCGAATGTTTACATTTCGTCATTACCAAGAACAAAGGCACAACCACAGCATTGCAAATTTTGGAATTATAAGCGAGTACAGTGTGTAAAAAATATTGTGAATCATTTCAATGGAGAAAACTACTGTTGTTGTTGTTGTAGCCAGCTTGGCTACAGCTGGAGGGGTGAGCGATGGTCTTCAGCCAACTTTATATCAAAGTTGACTCGTCCTGAACCACATATTTCTATGTGCGATCAACCATCATGAGGACTTGGACTTTTCTTTGTAAGCCATTAAAAAATTAGGAAACTGCAAGCTAGCCTGGCTTGTAAAGGTTGGCTAGTCTGTTCTCTTTTTATAGTCCTCTAGCGAGATAGTACTACTGGGATTGTCGTGTAGGCAGTTGTAGAGGTTGCATTAGGAAGATAGACAAGAATATGGAAATATCAGGAAAGAGAGGAAGACCTAAGAAATCATGGAAAATTTCTGTGTTGGGGGACATGAGAGAAAAAGAAGTGAGACCAGCCGATGCACAAATTCCAATGAACTGGAAGAGACTGACCAGTAACATCGATCCAGCAAAAGCGGGATTAGTCAGAGCAAAAGAAGAAGACTAAGATTGTCCATGAGAAGGGTTGTTCGAAAGCGAGAGCTGTCAAATAATCTAAATTTTATTCAAAATTTAGTTGTGAATTTTTATAAAGGGAATATTGAAGTACGAAACAGGAATTTCTCTTGAAATTTTATGATAATTTTTTAGATAGTAAATACAAAGATAAGTTGACTAGATATCAAATAGGCATTGACCGTATCCGACCGCCCAGGAGATACTGCTATAAATTTTATTATGTAGACACGTGCAGATATCTACCAAGTTGAAAAATTATGCAATACCTCTGCAACTGTTTTGTTCTTCTCAAGCATTTTTCATTATAATGCTGCTTTCTCTGGTTGGCTCTACGTCGTTCCACCCTCCCTCCCTCCCTCAACTCACAAGTACCTAATTTAAAAGAATAACATTACCACCCTGTACCCCTTCTCAATGTTATCTGCCTTTTTCCCCCCTGGTTTTTATTTCCATGCATAAAATACACCTGTTACTTGGAGGGATATAATTTCATTCTTTTCACTCCCCATGTGATGTGCATATCCATCACTCCTATGGCTCTTAGCCAGTCTCCGTGGTATAACGGTTGTATCTTCTGCCCGTGTTTGCAGAGATCTTGGGTTCGATTCCGAGTTGGTTAGTAAGACTAAGTTCTAACAAATTGTCTGTTCTCCGAACACGTGAGGCTAGCATTTTCGGCGTAACCCATGTGGTTGGTACGGTTCCCAGTGAATGGAGGGTAACACCCTCGTCCAGGATAACTGAAATGAGGACGTTAAAATTGTACTAAACAACCAGAAGAAGGTCAGCTAGTACAGCTTGCTGTTTCTCAACACGGGAAGCTCCAGAGTTCCATCGGATTTAGTATTACGAGTAACTATACACTACACAATTAGATACACATTGGTAGTCGAGTGATTAAGCTGCTGGTAATCTTGGTAGCGTAAAGACCTGTTAGTTCGAATCCCGAATACATGAATATCCTATATTTTTGACACTTTGACCATAATTAGACTGATTGCATCAGACCGAGTTCTACAATAAGAGAAATCTTTAGTTGTAATCGGGCAGTATAATAAGTCTAATATTATTCCATCGGATTTACCTGTTTATGACTACCGAGTTTAATGTTGAGGACTAGCTTGAAACCAAAAACGCCACAAAGGTTTTCGTTATTTGAGGTGTCCTAATGTGTGCAGAAAATGCCATTAAGCTACATAAAATACCTGTATCCCAAATTTAACTCAGTCAGCCTGGGTTGGGTCAATAATGGCGAGCATCATGAGAATTTGATCCTTGGAGTCACTCGCCACGATTTCACCTCGTTAAACGTTGCTGAACTTCCACGTACCTAATCATAACTACTGATGGGGTGTCGTTTTCTCTTTATGCACCTCTGTAGGCGATCGAAAGAGGACACTTCCTGGCACTAGCCTCAGTCCCATATTAAAACCTCCTTACAATCAATTCGCCTTTTTCCTCACATTTTATCACATACCTACTTTTCACGATATTTTTATGATAAAATACTATTTATGTTTATTTGATTTACGTAAAATTCTCACAGGCTTGTTATTTCTTTTAAAATATATTCTCAGTTCGTTACTGTGTCTTTGGTGTTAGATGTTAACGTCATGTTAAATGAAAGTCGTCTAAGCATTCGGGCAATGCCAGACGTGAGCGAAAGGCCCATAAAGTATACAGCTCTCAGTAGTGCGCTTTGTTTTATATATTCTGTTTATATAAATGTTATATATTTTGTTTATATAAATTTTATTGTGACATAATGTCTAGGTGGAGAGGGAAGTAGAGGAAATATAAAACCTTGCTGTTCTGTTCTGCAAATTGCTGTAATCCTGCACGGGAATAAAAAACTAATAAGCATGAGCAATCTCCGTCGAACCGTGGGTGGTGGGTGTCTCGTCGGCTTTCTACGCGTGGGTTTTAGGTTCGATTTCCGGGAAGATTTTAATTTGGCATTTGCATTTAATTGCATCTCTCTAGTGGTCTCTCATTTTTTTTAATTTCTTAAATTTAATTGCTCTACGTTCTCTCAAAATTCATTTCTCAGATAATTTTCGTTTTTTATGGTACTGTCTACATATCAATACGTAATGCCGTATAAAAGTAGATTTTTTCATATATATTAATTTTGTTTTTAATATATTGTCAGTTTATTAAGCATTATACTTTTAACATTAATATAAATTAAACAGATGTAAATTATGTATCGAATATTAATAAATTATAATAGAAAAAAGAATGAAAAATTCTTTAAACAAAAAAAAAGGCAAAATAAAACAATATAAGATAAATTTCTAGTAAATCAGTAAAAGACACTTAATACTTATTTAGTGATATAATTATGTGGTAAAAGTCTCAAAAAATGATGATAATTCATGCATTTGGTGGGATTCGAACCAAGGAATCCCTGCGCTACATGCATTACCAGAATTCCACTTGACCACACCAATGATTTATCGAACAGTTCTCAGTCATTCTCATGTTTTCCATCTGTGTACAATTCCCAAGTTGACCCCAATTTTCAGATCACTATTTCAGTGCAATATAATTTAATAAAATCATATTTCATTTTGCTAGTTTGTTCGTCAGTTATTAGCGCAAACATGTTATTGCTTCCTGGAAAATCTACCAAGTATGTCGAACATTTCCTGAGCAAGAAGAACAGGGCACGATTGTTGTGTTGGTGAAATATTGGAGCTTCGCACTGAATCATGATTTGAATTACAAAACGTCTGTAAGGTTCAATAATGTTACCCCAAAGACTCGCTTGCTAGAAGGCAATAAGTTCTTCTTTTCTTTTTCTACATTTTCCACATTTTTTTCACGTTCTATTCGTATTTCTTCGTCTGCTTCTAAGTTTCTTCCTCATCTCTCTCTTCTTCTTCTTCTTCTTCTGGCTCCTTTTGATTGTCTGCTGTGGCTTTTACAACATCCTTGTGAGTTGCGGCTAAGTGTCAGCCATCATAAACCTGACGTCATTACGAGTTGTGAGAAGTTTAGTTACTTTTGCTGAACAGTGTGCTTTCTATTGCTGTGCCATCGGAGTAAGACAATTTATATGGAAAGTACTTTTGTGAGATGAAATGAGTGAGAGCTTGATACTTGCAGAAATACTGAAAGTAAAGAAAATGACAATAGAGTCTGACCGATCCTTGATTGCCTAAGACACCTAGGAGATTATAATAAGAAAATCGCCATATTTCTCTTAAAGCTAGAAAAACAACGAAGACTCCTAAAAGATTACAATAGTATAATCGCCTGTCCGAATAGGACTAATGAGTCCTAATATTCCAGCAATAAGCCTTTTAGATCTTATAATTTTGCTTTTATATTGTACTTATATTTTGTATTTGTAATCTTGTTATATGTTTATATAGGGCTTTATATTGGCCCGTAAATATACACCTGTTTAATAGGTATTTTATTATTATTATTAGTATGTGTTCATAATCTCAAATGGGAGGATAACTTGTCTTGTCTCGGCTGGGAATTTTTTTTTTTTTTTTTTTTTGAACCCGCGACCTCTGGATGCCTTGACTTGAACATGTAAAATGGATATATCCGTCAATTTAGTAAATAAATAAACTCGCTTAACTATAAAATATATATCTTTGATGAACATGAGACTTGAACTAACGGCCTCCAGGTTACAATTCCGACTCCTTATCAATCAAACTATTAAGATGGTCGGTTCCTACAACCTAAAACATAAATAGTAAGAAAAATCTAAGCCCTGAATTTACGTATCTATTTATGAACCTCCTCCAGATATTTGTTCCGAAAGTTTTTTTCACAGCATCAGCAAATTCTCGTAGATGTTTCTCCATCTGCCTTGCTCTCCTAACTTTTTCTAGCTTTTGTCTTCCTTCCTACTCTAATCCCTTTCTTTCCCTCCCTTTCTCTCTCCTCCTTTTCTCTCTCCTTCTTTATCTCTCTCCCTCCCTCTCTGTCTCTCTTTCTCTCCCTCCTCTTTCGACCATTCGTGCTCTCTTCTACTCAATTCACGAAAGCGTATTTACTATCTCCCCCTATCCTGCCGTCTCTACCCAGTTTGCTATACTGAAAATCAACCTAGTCAATAAAGTTAAATTAGAGAAAAAAAAACGTCGTGTGTTAAATTAAATCCACTACGTCCCTCAGATTCAGGACGGAAATGATCTTTGAAGATAGACTTTTGGTATCTTTTTCGTCCTCGGATACATAGTTATAGTTAGAAATATTTTCTGTTATTGTGAACGGGACTTTTGATCGGTGAGGGTTTTGGCGGTACTGTTTAAAAAAGAAAAGAAAAATGTTAGGTTAGAAATAAGCATGATGTTGTAATTTGTAAAAGACTGTTGGTAATAATAAAGTAATTCAGAAAGTTTGGTCAGTTTGTAGAACAGTAAAATTCCCTGTATTGTAGGTATGTTTTCCCTTTTGCATATAGTGATACATATCCGAAACAGGCATAGTCATAGAACTAATGAAACAATTAGGGCCGAATTTAATAGATGTTTTTGTATAACCTTTTTGGAGCTAACTCTAGATTTTGCGTATTGTCTTTGATGGGAAAATTTTAATGCTATAATACTGTAAATGCAATATTATAGTATTATTGCGTGTGTATTATTGTATGTGCATAAAAAATTACCAAGTCTTGAGTTTATGAACTAAGTTCTTGCTTGTGTCTATAAACTTTGCCCTAATCTTCCAATATGTTCTTACATTTCTGATAAATTCTGATTTTTATCTTCTTATAATTTCAAGGTAGTTGTGCCCCGGAACCGCTTCCGCATTTCCTCCAACCTCTACCTTTACATCCATGCCATTTCGGAAACGGAAAAACTCGGTCAGAACTTTCCGCTCTGGGCGGGATTCGAACCCGCAAACTTCGATTCAGCAACCAATACTTTTAACCACTAAGCCACGGAGGTCAGTAGATGCTTTTTGTTATCAAAGTAAGTTTAACCTACATAACATTCAGCTAGTAAAGTTTAATTAATCAGTCACCTACGATAAATATTATGTTTCCTTTTGAGAGCTCAGTAAGGGAAGTATCCTGTATTGTAAACGTATAAGATGTTCTCCTACATATATGTCTGGCGTTCTTTTCATTAAAGTTATATATTACATCATACACTCGTATACCAACTACATATTATATAGTAATATATTACATACTACAATGGTATACATAGATAGTTATACAGGGTGGGGCAAAAGTCTGGAAACCCCTGAATAACTTTTGAATGGCTTCTTCGGTAAAATTAAAATTTTGTAAAGTAAACCGGGCTAATTAGATCTTCTTTTAGAGTGGGGTCGATTTTTGTTACCGGTCCCCATGTCGGAGCCAGGGGGGCCAATCTTCATTTTTTTGAATACGAACCCCCACCTTGCGATACATTTTTGGAAAGGTATTTAAATAAGAAATACATTGGTGCAAATTTTATTTTTTTAGTATTAACTGTTTGCAATTGGCGTCCAACTTTGTGTATGCAGTAAAGTCTGGAAACCCCTGAATATCTTTTGAAAGGGCTTTCTCAGTAAATTTAAAATTGTGCACGGTAAGTCGGGGTAATTAGACCTTTCCAAAAATGTATCGCAAGGTGGGGTTTTGTATTTAAAAAAATGAAGTTGGCCTCCCTGGCCCCGACATGGGGGCCGGTAAAAAAAAAAATCGGTCCCATTCTAATATCAGATCTAATTACCAAGGATTACCGTACACATTTTTAAATTTACTGAGAAAGCTATTTCGAAAGATATTCAGGGGTTTCCAGACTTTACTGCATACAGAAAGTTGGACGCCATTTGCAAACAGTTAATATTAAAAAAATAAAATTTGCACCAATGTATTTGTTATTTAAAGAACTTTTCAAAAATGTATCGCAAGGTGGGGGTTCGTATTTAAAAAAATGAAGTTGGCCCCCCTGGCCCCGACATGGGGGCCGGTAACAAAAATCGACCCAACTCTAAAAGAAGGTCTTATTAGCCCGGTTTACCGTATAAAGTTTTAATTTTACCGAAGAAGCCATTCGAAAGTTATTCAGGGGTTTCCAGACTTTTGCCCCACCCTGTATATTACTTATATGTATACCTCCCCTATGTGTTTCGCCTACTATAACACGTCGTAGTGAAAATTTATAACCCTTTGTATTGTGTTCCGTACACTTATATTGACTTCCAGTTCCTTTGCAATTATTCTTCCCTCCCACTCTCTCTCTCTCTCTCTCTCTCTCTCTCTGTCTCTCTCTCTCTCTTTTATGTTTCTCTTTCTTTTTCTGTTTCTATCCTTTATTTTATTTTCTTTCTTATTCTTTGCTTTGCTTTCTCTTCCTCTCTTTGTCTAACTCTCTTTCTTCTTCTGTTTCTATCCTTTATTTCATTTTCTTTCTTATTATTTTCTTCGCTTTCTCTCCCTCTCTGTCTACCACTCTTTCTTTTTCTGTTTCTATCCTTTATTTTATTTTCTTTTTTGTTCTTTTCCTTGCTTTCTATCCCTCTCTGTCTGCCTCTCTTTCTTTCTCTGTTTCTATCCTTTATTTTATTTTCTTTCTTATTCTTTTCTTCGCTTTCTCTCTCCCTCTGTCTACCTTTCTTTCTTTCTCTATTTCTCTATTTCTACTTTTTATTTTATTTTCTTTTTTATTATTTGCTTCGCTTTCTCTCCCTTTCTCTGTCTTTCTATCCCTCTCTCTCTCCTCTTCTTTATCTCTCTCCCTCTACACCTACTGCAGTATATTCTCGCCAATGTGTGGTGTTTTATTGTATTTTCCCAGTTCTTCTTCTTTTTCCGTTTCCTATTATTGCATGTAGTGTCAAATTTCCGAGTGGGTAGGCTTTATTTGTTTCTGGTGATTTATATTGTTAGCAATAATAGGCCGAGCGGCGTTTTATGAACGCTGAAGGGTCGACCTTGAAAGAATCTAAGATGGCTAAAGAGGAAATTACAGGGTTGCTAATAGACAGGGACTCTTTTTATTCCTGATCGAGTGGTGTAGGTGCTCGTCTTGACAGATAAGGTAACGTCGCGTCGGCGTCGATGATGGTTTAGGTGCACATCTTCTCAACTAGGTAACGTGGAGATCCTTTGCTTCGAATCTCACCCAGTGCATGCATTTTTCTTTGTTGATTTGATTTGATAGATTGACCACATAAAAAATAGCACCAAAACAATTACGTAGATCATCTGTTGAATGTTCTCATGTGTAGGGACGAATAAGTCTGGCTATAGTGTGCTGTGATTGGTTAAAACTCCGAATTCAGGGAAAATCTCGGCTAATCTTTAATTTCATCCTCTTCTATAAATCCAGCCTTATGCAGTCTATTAGGTAAAATGTTTTTTTTTATGTATATTTGTCTTTCAAAATTGAAACATTCTAGGCAATTTATAAATATAAAAAATCTTTCAAAGTTCTTGTCACTCAAATTTTCAGAAAATATCTTTGAAACCTTGTAGTGAGTGACTACGTCAGTCGAACTCCTTTATTTGCTCTCATGGAACGTTAAAAGTTAAATCCTAGAAGATTTCCCGTCTCATACCAAATCAAACAGCGCACTGTTTGATTTTATTTGATGTGTTTTCTCGTTTCAGCATGATATGTAGAAGTTTCAATCTTGTGCCGCCCGGAGGAACCAAACAGCGTCCCGCCACCTCCCACCCTCACAGGGGCAGGGGGACATCCAGGTGGTAGAAACGTCGACAACTATATTAAAATTCGTTTTATTCAAAAGTAGACGAGCTCAAAGGATCCTAGTTTTTCGAATTTCCCTTCAGGTCATCAAAGAAAGAGAGAAACTTGGTTGGAGTTTAATAAAAAACGGAGTCGCTACTCTGGCCCTTTCCCAGTCTGCCTCAAACTAATTTCGTGCTATAACAAAAGGTAAAAATATCCTTTATGATGATAACATCTCCGCAGCTTTCCTGTCCTCACTCTTATCTCTTTCACTTTCATACCCTCTGAAATACAAAGGGATTTTAAAAATGAAATCAGCTTTAATAGTGTCCCTTTTCTCCTCCTCCGGACCCCCTCCCCCGCCCTCTCGCCCATCACTGGACGTTAATTTTCCCTCTCAAGTTGTTGAATTGCGAGCGCTTGCAATCCACAAAAGACTTGGGACATAAATAAAATGGCCCGTAATCAAGTTGTCACAAAAGCTCCGAACAATTTTCTCCGGACACGAAAATTATCAAGATTTTTCCTCCTTCTCCTGTACCTACTATTTCTCATGTAATCTTCCTGTGCCGAGAGGACAATAGAGAAGGATGCGATTTACTTTGTGCTTGTCCTCATGAGGATATTGAGTGAAGAGTTTCACATCCACGAGGCGTCCCGTGGATGTGAAGCTTTGAGTTCAGCGACAAACGCAGGATGTGTGTGGGTTGTGGAGGAGACAAGCTTACCGATGATATAAAGGTTGACTAACCTGTCATTATTTAACATTATTGAGTCTGTGTACATAGATTATATATGTGGTTTCACTGAGTTATTATGTCACAACTGTAGTGGGTAATTTAGCAATTGGGAACTCCAAATTTAATCATTTTCTAATAATACTTTTCCTTCTCTTAAGCTATGCTCATTTTCTTTATAATGTAGGTATGAGTGGACCGTTTTCAGAGAGTCGCTGATCTCCAATGAGAACGAAAAAGAGGTTTTAACCACACCATGTTAAGCAATGTTTAGCTAGGCTAAGAAATGGGTAAAGTATCATGGACCGCTTCAGGCCATTTATCTTTATTAAGATTTGAAATCTGATTATTACCTAAAGAGTTCTTCCCTTATTGTGAACTCTGGAAATGAAAACTGATCAGTATGATCAACTAATACTAGTATATTGAATGCACCAGTTCTTGTAGGATCACCAATGTTAAGCAACGTCTAGCGAGGTAAAGACTTCGTGATGCTGGCATTCCGGCCCAACCTGGGTGAGGTCATTGTGGGTAGCAGGTTTGTGCGTTTCCTGCGGATAGAGTGTAACACCTCCGTTGTGATATGACCATGCTGTGGAAAGCGACGTTAAGCACAAATTAATAAAGAGTGAAAGCATGAATTTCAAGATGGGGGAACAGCACAATGCTCCACGAAACAGTACCCAAATGGAAGTGACCATACTTTTTTATTCTACTCTTGTAATTGCTGAAAGAGTTATGATGAGCAAAGCTTCTGTGCACGTACCTTGAGATTGTGGAAAAAAATTCAACCCTCTCAGACATGGACGAAAATAACGTCCCGTGAAACCCAGCAAGGAATGTCTGGATGTCGCATAGCTATTTATTTCTCTGACCTTTTTTTTCACAGAAGATTCCAGAGGAACATTCCAGCATGGGGAAGAATCGGGAGTGGGGTGATGTAGCGAGCGTTATTGAAAGCTCGAGTCAGCAAGTCAGGGAAAGTCAGCATACAGGATGATAGGAAGAAAAAGCCTGGGAGGAAATTTCCTAGTAAACTTAACGCACTAGTCTGGTAATCAAGGTAGCGAAGGGATCTGATGGTTCAAATCCCACCCAGTGCATTTTTTTTTTCCTCATTAATTTGAGTTTATGACCACATAATAATAAGACTCTGATTGTTAGGTGGTAGAAAATGCTTTGAGCATTAACCTCGCCTGGTGGTTACCTTCCATTGATGAGTGTTATTTTTGTTTTATTATTATTAGTGTAATTTGAGGGCCAAATTATTTCACAATCCACTCCTACACTGGGATCAGCTGATGTACAATATACTTTACATGATCAGTAGATTTTTTTTACATCACATCATTTGTGTTAATCACTTTCGTGACATCACAACTACTCAAACCCACTTTAGTAAATCCGCGCTGAGCCCGGGACTTGAACCATAGACCTCCAGTTTACAAGTCCGCCCCCTTATCAATCAAGCTACATGATCATCAGTAGATCGGCCCATATCAGGATCCTCATGTTGGAATGGTGGAGTCAGATCTTATTTTGTCCTTTTTCTTTTACTCTCTCTTATCCCGCTTAAGCAGGATCGACCTTATTCAACCTCATGGTTGAGATTGGTTAGTTTTAGCATATTTTTTACGGCTGGATGCCTTGCCTAACACCAAAGATTCATTTTGATTTAACGTCCTGAATTAGGACGGGGTTTTTACCCTCCATTCACTGGGAATTTTTGTCTTATTTTGTCCAATTTAGAGGATACACAATTACACAATATCAATATGAAAGTTCAACTTGTGAGTATTACGAATAAGGGTTGGGTGGAAGAGATTTCCGTAGGCAATAACCAGTCCATTAGGTAGGTTATGAGCTTTATTTTCTTTTGTTTATTTATACATATTCTGTAAATATGTATTTACTTTGTCCTACCAAATAAAGAATAAAATTATTATAATAACTTCTATTGATATCGACTTTTATGCATAATCTAGTCGTTATCTTTTATGTATAATCCACTCACGCTGGGTGAGGTTAGTTATTTGAGTAGCTGATATCCAGCGAATGGAGAGTAAAACCCATGTCGCGATATGACCCTGCAGTTTAAAGAGAAGTTAAAAAAAAATGTTGTAAAACTTTCCTATTTATCTTTTATTCTTCAAGAGAGTCATGTTTAAAACCATTTTCTCAGAGATAAAATTTTCGATACTCCATCGGTTCCATCCACCCTGTAATTCATATCCCCACACTTCTGCAGAGGTTACGAAACTCGCCAACCATCTTGATCCATCCCCCCCTCCCTCGCCACTGATGATAGATGGCAAATATTGACATTTGAATTTAGAATTCTAATTCATTTTATGTAAATTTCTGTTTGAGGTTTTACGAAAATTTCAAGTGTTAAAAGCTCTTAAATTACAAAATATTCCGGAGAAGTTTCGAACAGGAATGAAATTGTATAATTCTCGCTCGAGTTATACTGGATGGGCAGAGATAGGCTGTTAGTCCCTCGACACTGTTTCTAAAAACGCATCAAGAAAAGAAGAACTTCGGAATTAGTATAAAAGCCCAAATTTTATTTAATCGATGTCACTCAATAAAATTATCATATTTGTTGTAATCACAATTATAGTTGTAATCATAGTTAGTAACAATCGCTTTAGTAAATCTTTGCTGAAATTAGGAATCCAACCAACGACCTCCGGATCAGAAGATTTTCGCCTGATCGATCAGGCTAAGAGGTCGGACATCGATGTTATTTGGGACAGGATTTATAACCCTCATTTGCTGGAAACTTGCACTCTGTTCAAATTAACCTCACCCAGCTTCAGTTGAGTCGAGAGTAGCCATCACCATGAGATGGTTCAAATCTGGGGTCACCTATCAAGTCTCCGGACATTGTTAAGCTAGAGACTTCTTGTCCACATGCATGATTATGACAATTTGATTAAAGATTTTTTAATCAAATCGGAGGAAAAACCCCGCAATAACAAATATAGTAGTGTAATTTAAAACCTAGGTATAAGATAAGCTAAGCGACCTTAAAGTATTTCTCTTATGTACAGGTTTACCTATGAAAAGATTATTTTACCTTATAGAGAGGTAAATTTTAACTGAAAATCGTTCTCTTATATCCAGGTTTCTCTTATAAAAAGATTATTTTACCTTATAACGAGGTAAATTCGATCTGAAAATCGTTCTTTTATATCCAGGTTTCTCTTATAAAAAGATTATTTTACTTTATGGAGAGGTTAATTTGACCTGCAAATCGTTTTCTCGTATCCAGGTGTCTCTTATATCCACATTAGACTACACGGTATAGTTTTCCCTAAATCCAAGGGCTATCTTCAGAACAACCAAAGACTTTCCTCCGCCACTGGTCGCCACAAGAAGGACCAGAGAGTTCACCGCGTCCTGCTTTAATGAAAGATGGGAAACCCGGGGACACGGGTGACAGGGGGACAAGACTCACAATCTAATACTTTAGGGCGCACCGGGGTCCTTGCATGGGGACGCATATAATGCTGCTAATATATTCCTGAGCACGATTTTTACGCTATAATCCTTCAAATGTGTTTATTGTAGAAACGTGGAATATCACGGACAGAGTAGGACCAGGAGTAATACCCAAGGAGTGAGGAAGTTTGGGTTTATATTCTTTTCAATAAGTTCCAGACAAGATTACTGGAATGTGTGTACCTCGTTTTTTTTAGCTTAAAGTTTCTGTTTGAGGTTATGCAAAACGAGGTTTCCCCTATTCGGAGGTATTTGACAAACTTACTAGCCTTAGTAGGAGGCCTTCACGACCAGCCTCCGTGGCGTAATGGTTGTGACTACTGCCCGTGGTCCCGAGTTCAACTCCCGGCTGGGGCAGACTTTTCGAAGAAAATTCTGTTCCATCCAAACACGTGAGACTGGTATTCCCGGCCCTACCCAGGCTGGGTAGGGTTAATGTGGGAAGCTGGTACGATTCCCAGTGAATGGAGGGTAAAACCCCCGTCCTGATCCAGGACGTTAAATCAAATAGAATCGTTGGCGTTAGGAAGGGCATCCAGCCGTAAAAAAATGTGCCAAAACCAATCAACCTCAACCATGAGATTGAACAACGTCGACCCTACTTGAGCGGGATAAGACAGGCTCTCTCTGGCTGGTTGACGCAAGACATTAACTTGAGTAACTGACTTGTTTGGGCAGAAAATACATGGTTCATTTGTTTTTTCCTAGTGTTTCAAAGGCCAATTTTGGGTTTCCGATCATTGCAAACTACCAGATTGAGCAATCTGCAATTTGGTATAGAAGCCGAAATTTGGTCTTCGAGCATTTGGTAGATACCAGGTCGCAATGTGTGTCTTTTATCGCTCAGTTAGTGATCACGACACTTGAGCCTAACATAGGTAAAATACAGTTATGTATATGTATAATAATTATTAGCTTGATCGATAAGGCGGCGGACCTGGAGGTCGATAGTTCAAGTCCCGGTTTCAGCGTAGATTTAGTGAAACGAGTTTGAGTAATTGTGATATCACGAAAGTGATTAACACAAATTTAATATGATAACTTAAAAAAATCTGGTGTAAACATCACACGACTTTCCTTATCCCCCAAAAAGGAGTCGAATTCCGCCACTGGTGACTCAACGGTAACAGATAACTAAAAACCAATGCCAAATTCGTAATCAGCACTTTAAAGTCATTGAATTTGATATGTCACAATCCCCATCTAGGATGAATAATAAAAAAGTTAGTCAAAGCGGGTCTCCCCAAAATACCGGTAAATTTGAGCCAAGGTCCAAAAAATTCAAGATATCAAAAAAATGATCAGAATAGACCCCTATTATTTTTTTAATATAATAAAATGTTGTTCTGCAATTTTTTGTATCTTTAACCAATTCAAAGAAGCGACGCTTGCGGCTAATATTTGCGGCCCTGCGGCCGCGGGATGCGGCCAATTTTAACCAAAAGTTTCGTGGTTCGTCTGGTGTATAAAATTAATTTCCACACCAAATTTCAAGTCTCTAGCTCTTACCGTTCGCGAGATATCCTGTTCACAGACACACACACACACACACACACACACAGACGCACGGACCAATGGCCGAAAAAGACTTTTTTGGTATCCTAAGGCTATGATTCGTCCAGAAATGTGAAAAACTGGGTAGGTCAAATTTTCGACGAATACAATACTTTCCTTATTATAGGATAAGGAAAGTAAAAATGTACAATAATTGTGCACAATGTATAGTTACAGCGGTACACGTGTACGGAGAGATTATAGGTACACGACGCATAATAATTTCAAGTAATAACTAGAATTCTAAAGCAGACGATCCAGTTATTAAATTTAATATTATCTGAGGAAAAACCTTTGAGCATTGTAAAATTCTAAATAATTCTAGGAATTTTATGAGCTTATTTTGAGTACGTAGAACGTAGGTGTAGTTATGTATTCATATGCTTTGAAACTTTACAATTAATATAGGATATAAATTTTATTTATGTTAATAAAAGTTGCTGCTACTGGTAAACAACCCGGGCCAATATAGCTATGTTGATTACACAGATCACGCGTAAGGTCGGTAATATCGCAACGTCCAGTAAGGTTAAGACTTGGTGGGTAAGTGTAACCACTTGAAATAGTATACCTATTCTCGTGACGCAACCCATTTCTGGGTTTCTATTTAGATCTATTGTGACCAGTTTATTCTAATTCTGATGTACGTCCTGATTTTAAGTAGTCAGGAGGGGGGTTTTACCCCCCATTCGTTGGGAATGGTAGCAGCTACCCACATTAACCTCACCCAGTCTGGGTAGGGCACGAAATGCCAGCCTCACGTGTTTGAATGGAACAGAATTTTCGAAGAAAATTCAGAATTTTCTTCGAAAATTCTGCCCCAGCCGGGAGTTGAACCCGGGACTACGGGCAGTAGTCACAACCATTACGCCACGGAGGCTGGTCGTCAAGGACTCCTACTAAGGCTAGGAAGTTTGTCAAATACCTGCGAATACGAATATTCTGTATTCGTCGAAAAGTCGGCATCAACCGGGAGTCGAACTCGGGAACTCTGAGCTCCGTAGCGTAACGGTTGTATCCAGCCGTAAAAAATGTGCCAAAATCAATCCACCTCAACCATGAGGTTGAACAACGTCGACCCTGCTTAAGCGGGATAAGACAGAGTAAAAGAAGAAGATGTAGGCATATTTACGTCTTGTAGTTCTGTGGGTACGGAGAAACCGCGGAATTATTTAATCTAATTTAATATTTAATATGAATTCATCTCTTGTGTGCCATTTATATACATCACCCGACTTTTTAACATTCTCAGCATTCTGACATTTTCAAATGTTGTCTTAAATTTCATTCCTCTTCTCTCTCTCTCTCTCTCTCTCTCTCTCTCTCTCTCTCTCTCTCTCTCTCTCTATCCCTTTTTGTTTTTCATTCTCTAGACTCTAGAGAGCAATATTATTAAACATTATATTGAAATTCACGAGTTTTGTATTTCACGAGTTTTGTATTTAAAGTTGCAAAAAAAATGGAATTGGATATCCTATATTTTCAAGTTTCACCTAGCTACTTGTGGAAAAAATTGTGCTTGTCAGCCACCAGGTCACAAGTTCGATTCCTACTCCAGTTAAAAAATTATGAAATTTTGTGTATTGATATTGATTCCTTTTTTACTTTCTGTTTATACTGATATTACCTATAAGGTATGGAAAGTATTGTAATCGGTCACTTTTTTCCTGACTGGTCATTTTTATCACTATGACTAGACCTATCGTCATAAAATTAAAGATACTACACTCTCAGTAGCTCGATCGTTAAGGTGGTGGACTCGCAACCTGAAGATCCGTGGTTCGAGAGCTTGGTTTAGCAAATATTTTTTAGTAATGCGAGTTTGAGTTTTGTATTTCACGACAATTATGGACACAATACTTCCTCGTGATTGGTTCACAATGTATACACTAGGCAATTTTCAGATATTATACTAAATCAATTGTATCTCCAAAACCGTTTAACCGATTTTTTTTCTAATTTTATAATTATACCTTTTTTTCTACATTATACATAGTGTCCACAAAATTCTGTAGTAGACCATATTTTTGCACTTTATTCTCAATTTTTTATTTTTATTTTTTAGATTTTCTTTAATTTCAGAGCTAGATCATATTTTATAAAATACAATTATTACAAATGCACTATGTAAAACAATACGCATATACATACAAAGTTTCATCAAAATCCGGATGTACCGTTCACGAGATATAAACGTCTAAGTAATAAGTTAGTGCTGGTCAGGCGCATAAACTCTATCACCAAGAAAGAACCACTCGTGCGAAATTGATTAATTTAAAATGAGACCATTCATATTACGTCTCCTATATGTGTACAAAATTTCGTATAAATCCGTTTAATAGTTTCTGAGCAAGCTTTACAAGGAATGTATACTTAACATAGACCGACAGACACAAAACCAAAGTTGCTCAGGAGATTATGAAACGTCCAGTAAAACAAACACAATACTTCCGATTTCTAATATTAGAAATATCTCGGAATTCACATGGTTGATGATTTTATATTTTTACTAGCGGGCTACGCCCGCTTCGCGTGGCCAAGGCATGGCCACATTTTAGTTAAGGCATGGCCACCGCCGCTGCATAAGTTTTATGGTTATTGAAGCACTTCTTTATACACCAGGTTCTTTGTTATACCATCTGGCTGTAACACAATGAGGGACTTGGCAGACCTTACTCTTGAAAAAGCAACATAGAGCTGACAGTGGGAGAAGCAATCGTTCTAAGGTCAATTCCAGCTAGCTCAAGAGTTTGCCCCTGTGCCTTATTTATGGTCATGGCAAAACATAGTTTTCTGGGGAATTGAACTCTTTTGAAATTAAAGTGGTAGTCGGAAATCACATTAGAACCCAAGAGAGAGATGTAAGGGCACTACAACGAAATCAGTAGGTGCCCTACAGCGCCGCACTTGAAGTAATGATATTTTTCGGTTCCAAGTGCGGTTAGCTTTTAAGCAGCTCCTAGACGATCAATATTATTGAAGGTCCCGTCAATATGTTTCTTAGACGTCAATATACACCATCAATATACTTCACTTTTGTTCTGTTTTTAATCTTCACTTGTACGCGCTAAAATAAAAAGAAATATATCGGCAATTTTTCGAAGTAAAGACGTCTAATACAGATATGGCGTTTCTTGCCTTGACGTTGTTAGTGTGTGAAAGAAAAAAAAAGTTTTGTTTACAAAACTTACATAAGTCGACATGTTTCGCCATCTCATGATGGCATCTTTAGAACATGCCGAAACATGTCAACTCATGTAAGTTTTTGTAAATAAAACTGCAAAATTTGTATAAATTAAGGTGAAGATGTTGTATAATTATGTATAGTTTGTTTCTCACAAAGAGTTAATAATATTTGAATTTTGTTGTGAGGCAAACATATTTTTTGAAAATGACATCAATGTTGGGACGAATTTGAATAGTCCCAATAAGACGCATTATTACAGCATTTTCAAAGACATTTTTCACGGAGAACATATATCAATGGGCGAGATCGGCCTCTGAATCTGCAGATTTTACACTTTCTAAATTCGTGCTCTAAGCGCCAAAAATGACATTTAAATTTTCCACAGTTCATATGGAAACTAATGTTAAAAAAAATGTAAATAATCAAATTCGTACCAAAACTGACGTCATTTCAACAAAATTATGTTTGCCTCACAAACAACAAAAAATTCAAGATGGCATCTATATGGTTTAACTCTATGGTTTCTCACTACTTCTTAAAAAAAAAAAACTAATTAAATAAAAATTAAAGGACCGCACATGCATTCAGGACTTATCGATCAGAACTGAGACCAAATATTGATCAATATGCCTCAATATGGTTCCTAGACGTCAATATGAGCATCAATATCGTTCCGTCAATATAGAAAAATTAAAAATCCTATCAATATGCTTCAATATGCTGTCAATATTATTGAACCCCTTCTAGACGATCAATGTGGCCTTTCAATACGTATTGATCAATATATTGATCGTCTAGGGTCTAGGGGCTGCTTTAGAGAAGGTGGGTTTTTAGTGGGTGGAAATCCCACAGCCCAGGCAGGATCTGGGTGTCTTTGAAAGATTTTTTCCTGCCTTCCATTAATAAAAAAGAACCCAAGTGCATAGTTGCTAATGAACAGATTAAATGAGCACACAGATAGCTCAGTGGTTAAGCACTCGCTTACGATGCGGAAGGTCCCGGGTTCGAACCCCCGCGCCGACAAAAATAATCCTGTGTACATATACCGTTTCACCTGCACCAGCCCCTGTGAATATAACTGCCTCGATAATGTTTTTTTTTAAGGATGTAATTTGAAGCCGCGTGCCGTTACACAATTTCGGAGGTCTCAGATTTCTTAGTAATATTATTGGTGCTCCAACCTTAAGGCATAGCCGATGGGGTGGCAAGTGTATTAAGAAATTCGGTTGGGTAATGGATGGCTTCTTCCTCTTCCACAACAGTGTCTACGGATTCGTAAGTTGATAGTTCAGAAGGCATTCTTTTTAATAAATCATTATTAATTTCCAGAGCGTTATCATTCTTTGGTCTTAGTATGGCCCTTATCTTTAGCCAAACAGGGACAACAACACTTGGGTCATCTAGATTGGGGTAGATAGTGTCTAGGAAGGTGTTGTAATCGACTAATAACTGACAGTGTTCGGTAGGAAATACAATTTTTTCATTTTGTTCAGGTAACTGTCCATCACCTATCCGAAGCAAAAGCTTCGAAAAAACTTCTGCATTTTGATCAGCGTGAAGGTGTACACGCATATTCAACTTTAAAGAAAGCACAGTTATCTGTGGCCACTCCTGTGTTAAATAAACTTCTCTCTTATAGAATACCGAATAAAATTAAATATAAGAGACTTCTACATAATACACTAATTTAATATGTTATCTAGATTCTTAAGGCGACGGACGGTGGTTCGAGTCCAAAGTCCAGTAAAGAAAAAATTAAATCAAGTTCGAGCTACGTCACATCATTCACTTTGAAACCCAGTACGGATATCACGAATATCATACTTTATTGCTCACTACTCCTTTCTAAACGTAATCTAGTAGATACTCATCTTACCTTGTAACTCTATGTATTGACAATAATTATCAATAGCTACCTAAGTACCAGTAGCACTACCAGTTATGGTAGGTACATTCAAAACACCCAAACCTATTAGATACTTACCACCCAAACCTATTTAGGTTTTTGTTTAAAATTTTCCTAATATATTCAAACCTTAGATACTTAATTACCTAGTTACTACTTATCTTCTCTTTTTTCTGTCAGTCAAAGTTATTAGATTGTAAACTGGAACTGACTGTTATACCTACTATGTATGCATGTAATATTATTTTCAAATAAAGACTATTAAACATTTATTATAAAAAAAAAAAGAAAAAAAAAAAAAAAAAAATCTGTGGCCACAAAATGGTTATTTTAAACATGCCTTCACTTCGTCAGCTCTTGTTCCACGTGGAACAACGGGTAAAGTTTGTCTAAAATCTCCAGACAGTAGCACAGTTTTACCACCCATAAGATTTTTAACACCACGAATGTCTTGTAGAGTACGGTCCAGTGTCTCTAAGCCAGTTTTATGAGTCATTGTACATTCATCATATACGATCAACTTGAAATCCCTGAGGACTTTGGCCATATCACTTTGCTTTCCAATAATACAGCTTGGTGTATCTACTGAATTTAAATTGAGCAGCAATTTCAAAGCAGAATGAACAGTGCGGCCTCCTTTTATCAGTGTGGCGGCAATACCAGAATTACCGGACGATGCAACAGCAATGGCAATATTTCCATCTTTGCGTATTGTAGCTAACAAAAGTTTTATTAAGAATGTTTTTCCAGTTCCACCTGGAGCATCTAGGAAGAACAAATTATTACCTACAGAATCAAGAGATGAAGTGACGCTCTGAAGTACAGTTTCATACACGTATCTCTGTTCACTATTGAGTAATGGCACTTTTTCAGAGACGAAAGACCTCATTTGAAACGTGTTGTATGAAATTTCTGCCAAATAAGTTCTGTTGGTAATAATGTTCACATTGCTTGCGCATCATCAAGTAACAAACCCATGGCTAGGCATGCAGCATGGAACGTAGGGTATTCAATGCCGCCTACCATTTTGAGGCTTCTGAATGAAGTAGGTCCTCGCACTTTATGTAGAAGTAATCGTAGGTAGAAACATTCTGAGTCATTCGGATGTACGGTATAAATTTTACCAAGAACCTGGTCTTTTTTTACACCCGGATGTCCTGGAACAATTGATCTTTTTTTCCTTCTTTGGAACATGTTGTTTTTCCACATATAAAATGCTGGTTCTTCATTATAAAAAAGAGTCTTTGCAAATTCATCCTGGTTGCATAGTTGGAAAAAACGCCATTAATGTTGTTTTAGGAGGGTTGTCAATTCTCTGTTGGACATTTTCGGTTGTAAAAACTACCCTTTGTCCATTTTCAAAGTGGACGGCCAAATGTATGACAGGAGAGTATCTTTCATGAATCGAAAAACATAGTATTCGCCATCCAGCTTGACCATAAGTTGAGAACCCCTATTTTCTTTTAAAATTTGTTTCTTATTATTCCCCTACATCACAAAAAAAGCTGTCTGCCAAATTTCAAGTCATTCGGCTCAACCGTTTTGAGAATCTTGCAAGACGCTAAAATGTCTACTTTTGTCCATAAGTTGAGGACCCCTGTTATGTTTGAAAAATCCTTTCATAGTAAGCTTCTTCATCACTGAAAAAAGTTTTCTGCCTAATTTCAAGTCATTCAGCTCAACCCTTTTGAGAATCTGAGAACACTCTAAAAATGATTAATTTTGACCATAAGTTGAGAACCCCTGTTTCCTAAAAAAAAAAATCCGTTCTTAGTACGCTCCTACATCATAAGGGGAAGCTTCCTGCAAAATTTCAAGTCAATCGGCCTAACCGTTTAGGCTCTGCGTTGATTATGAATAAATGTTAATTTTTGGCCATAAGTTGAGAACCCCTGTTTCCTTAAAAAAAATCCGTTCTTAGTACGCCCCTACATCATAAGGGGAAGCTTTCTGCAAAAATTTCAAGTCAATCGGCCCAACCGTTTAGGCTCTGCGTTGATTATCAATAAATGTTAATTTTTGGTCATAAGTTGAGAACCCCTGTTTCCTTCAAAAAATCCGTTCTTAGTACGCCCCTACATCATAAGGGGAAGCTACCTGCAAAATTTCAAGTCAATCGGCCCAGCCGTTTAGGCTCTGCGTTGATTATGAATGAATGTAAATGGATTTTATATATATAGATGAAAACCTAGAGCTATAAATAATAATATTTGGAGAATTTTCAATGTCTGTGGTATGTATTCAATGTAACTCAAGGTTTTCTTTTGACTGGGGAGGAATAAGCAGCACTCGTATGGAATTTATATGAAGAAAATGAGGATAAATGAATTTAAAATAGGAAGAAAAGGAGGATAAATGAAGAAAAATACCTTTAAGAGGGTTTTATAATCATGAAAGGAGTGCTATTCTTGGGTGGAAAAGGGTGTTATTTCGAACAATCAGCTCCGCCTTTAGTTAGAACATGCATATTCATTTCACTTCCAAGAAATTTCTAATATTAGAAATCGGAATTATTGTGTTCGTTTTTGTAAAAAAAAAAAAAAAAAAAAAATAAACGCTAGGGACTCCAACGAGCCACAGTAGTAATTGAGAAAGATTGGGGCTTGCGGCGCATTGTCGTCGCTAATACAACAAAAACGCGCCGCAAATCTTAGTCAAAACACTTCCATTTTAATGGAATAGGAGCGCCTAAACAAATATGCAAAATATTATACGTATACATACACACATACTTATGTACATAATAAATGAACAAGGAAATGAGGCGACCGAAAAAATTAAAATATGCATAAGTACGAGGATATTGCACGAGGATTGTCTGATATTTCAGCTCATGTTAATCGCCAACCCAAAAGGGTCTTTTATTGAAGGTGCGATGGGGTAGGGTATGTAACTTTGGTATTAACTTTTACTACAGATTATTACCAGTATAAAGCTGCAAAGATTTTAATCTCGAAAGTCGAGCATTAATGTAGGTATATTGTGAATATTATACACATGTATTAGGTAGTAGTGAGGTACTTATATTATTATGACTGTTATTATTACATTTCTGGAAGAATTAGAATCTCCTAATTCTAAAAAAGTAATAAAAAATATGCAAATAAGGATAATTTTATTCTGTATTTGGGTGTGCGGGGTACAGTGGGTACACTTATGAGGACAAATGAGTAGTTACGTGACGACCGGAGATGGCATTAACAGAGTAAACAAAATTGATTGAGAAAAGTGATGGAGTCTCTTAGTAATACTGTACCCAACACTTTAGCTTTTAACAGTTTCTGACAGGTTTTTCAGTCCACTAGAAGAAGTGCATATATTATTATTTACCTCCATAATGTTTTTACTTTCCTTATCCTATAATAAGGAAAGTATTGTATTCGTCGAAAATTTGACCTACCCAGCTTTTCACATTTCTGGACGAATCATAGCCTCAGGATACCAAAAAAGTGATTTTCAGCCATTGGTCCGTGCGTCTGTCTGTGTGTGTGTGTGTCTGTGTGTCTGTGTGTCTGTGTGTCTGTGAACAGAATATCTCAAGAACGGTAAGAGCTAGAGACTTGAAATTTGGTATGGTAATTAATTTTATACACCAGACGAACCATGAAACTTTTGGTTGAAATCGGCCGCATTCTGCGGCCGCAGGGCCGCAAATATTGGCCGCAAGCACCACTTCTTTGAATTGGTTAAAGATACAAAAAAAATTAGAGAACAACATTTTCTCAGATTAAAAAAATAATAGGGGTTTACTCTGATCATTTTTTTGATATCTTTAACTTTTTGGAAACCGGCTCCAATTTACCGCTATTGTAGGGGGGGACCCGATTGGACTAACTTTTTTATTATTCATCCTAGATGTTGGTTGTGACATATCAAATTAAATGATTTTGAAGTGCTGATCACGAATTTGGCATTGATTTTTAGTTATCTGTTACCGTTCAGTCACCCGTGGCGGAATTCGACTCCTTTTTGGGAGATAAGGAAAGTCGTGTGATGTTTACACCAGATTTTTTCCATCGCAGCCTCCGTGGCGTAATGGTTGTGACTACTGCCCGTAGTCCAGAGTTCCCGAGTTCAACTCCCGGCTGGGGCAGACTTTTCGAAGAAAATTCTGTTCCATCCAAACACGTGAGGCTGCCATTTCTGGCCCTACCCAGGCTGAGTGAGGTTAATGTGGGTAGCTGGTACGATTCCCAGCGAATGGAGGGTAAAACCCCCGTCCTAATACAGGACGTTAAATCAAATAGAATCGTTGGCGTTAGGAAGGGCATCCAGCTGTAAAACATGTGCCAAAACCAAGCAACCTCAACCATGAGGTTGAACAACGTCGACCCTGCTTGAGCGGGATAAGACAGAGTAAAAGAAGAAGAATGTTTTTTCCATCGCGTAGGTCTTCTAGACCTTCCTCGTTCACCTAATTTGCCCACTCAATATGGCACTAACTCACTGTCCTCCTACTCCTCCTACTCCTCCCTATTCCTCCTACTCCTCCCTCCCTCCCTCCTCTTCCTCCTTATACCCCTTTCATCCTCGTCTGTCTATTTCTCATTTAATTTCTCCTCCAAATTCTCATTAATCTCCTCCCCTTCCTCCTACTCAATCCCTTCTCTTGTCTTTTCCTCCTTCTTCAACTCATCCTCGTCTGTCTATGCCTCTTTCCCCTCTTTGTCCTTTTCCCTGTCTTCTCCCCCTTCTCCTCTATCTCCTTCCTTTCTTCTTCTTTATCTGTCTCCATCTTTACCTCCTCTCCCTGATCCCTTTACTCCTTTCTTCTTTTCGTCTATCACTTTCTCCTTCCCCTCTAATTCACTATCCCCTTTCCACTTCTTTTCTCTCTGCTTCTGTACTTCCTCCTCTTTATCCCCGTACTGCTTTCTTCTCTTGGTCTGTCACCCCCCTCCCCTTCCCCCTCCTCCTTCTCATACCCTTCTTCTGTCTTCATCCGTCTCCAGCAACACTTACCTCGCGTGATTTCAAAACATATAAGGCCTTGGCAAAAAACACACCCGTCCTATTCAGTAGCTACTACATGCGATTGTGTACTACACGTTGTAGTAGAGGCTCGGTGTAGTACATGCACCATGCATTCCATAGCCTGGTGTGAATTGTTCCTTTTGATTAGAAAAATAATTGTTCCGTTTTGATTAAAATTAATTACCCACACATAAAAATAATTAGTTTGAAAGGTTCGCTGCAGCCTGGTGCGTTTTTTAATTTGTAGCAAGTAGGTACTTTGAAAAAGCTTGATAAAATTAATAATCACGTATGAAATTTGGTTTTTCACAAGTTACGATACGACATTGTACTTTTATTTAGTATACCAACCTAACACAATGTTGCATTGTAAATTTCGAACACCTCAACATGGTATTTTTTATTGTTTTTTTTTTTTTTTTTTTTTTTTTTTTTAAAGTGGGGTTTAACGTCGCTTTCAACTGCCATGGTCATATCACGACGGGGGTTTTACCCTCCATTCGCAGGAAACTCACAAACCTGCTACTCACATTGACCTCACCCAGCCTGAGTGGGGCCGGGAAAAGCCAGCGTCACGAGAATTAGAATTTGAATGGTCACCCATCCAAGTCTTAACCTCGCTGGATGTCGCTTAACTTCGGTGTTCTGAAGGGAACCGGTGTATTCAACATGCCATCGACGCTGGCTAGTTTTTATTGTTTAAAGATGAGTGTTTCACAGCCTTTTTTATTTCGTAGCTATGAAACAGGAGCTACTGTAGACGCTTGTAGTCTGTGATGTAGCCAGCCCATCCCGTAGTATGACTCCTCTCTGATGGGCGAGGAGTGACGCAATACTTTCGTATATTATAGCTTTCAGCTTACAACTACATACTCAATTGGTCATATAAAATGTCACGACAGGGGTTGCACAGGTTATCCCGAAAAGTACATACATGTTAGTTAGCGGAAATTTATCTATTATTATTATTATTATTATTAAACAACTTATTAGATATGAAACACATAATATGTAAAGTACAAATAATTATTATAAAAATTGAAAAATGGAAACAATATTGTATAAGGTAAAAAGAAAAAAGAATAGAAAAATATGAATATTATTGAAAAGTGAATTAATTTATTACTGTATTTATTGTTATTTACCCCCAATTTGCTGGGAATTCAACCCTCCTAATTCTACTACTCAAATTAATTACTAGATCATTCAATTTTAATAGGGCTACAAAACTCATCCAACAACAATAAAGACGATTTCAGATTTCAGATGTCCTTGTATCATGAACGAGTGACATACACAAATACACAACTTGAAAAATATGCTTAAAATTAAGGCAACCAACGCCGACAAATCGGATGAATGGTAAAGAAATTTCTAGCTCCTTGAACATGGTTTTTATTCAAAAAGACCTACGAACACGTGGCAAAGCAGGCAAAGTAAAAAGAGAAATTGAAAAGATGTTTCGTGACGACTGGGAATGAAAAGAAACGATGTAAAATACTCTACGAAACAATTTTGATAACATACTGTTCAGAAAAGATGACATCAAGCAGTGGAAAAATATTTCTTTTGAATGTTTTTTTACCATGAAACTTCTTCTTCTTTTACTTTGTCTTTAATCCCGCTCAAGCGGGGTCGACATTTTTTACCAGTTGTCTCCAGGCAGTCCTGTCAAGAGCCTCATCGCCCGTTATTCCTTTTTCTCGTAGGTCTTCATTTATATTATTTTTCCATCTCTTCTTTGGTCTTCCTCTTCCTCTTTGTCCCTCGACTGCAATCTTCTCAACTTTCTTACTAATGTAGTTTTCATCCCTTCTCTTCACATGCCCATACCACTGTAGTCTCTTTTCTTGAATCTTCTTTGATATTTCCAACACTTTCACTTTGTCTCTAATAACTTCATTTCTTATTCTGTCTAAACGAGTAACTCCACATATCCATCTAAGCATTTTCATTTCTGTTGTTTCCAATTTCTTTTCTTCAGTTTTCTTAAGTGCCCAAGTCTCAGCTCCATAGGTCAATGCAGGTCTTACTATCGTTTTGTACATCTTGCCTCTTGTTTTTAGATTTATATTTTTATCGCATAGTACTCCCGATGTTTTCTTCCAATTTATCCAACCTGCATTGATTCTGTGGGCAATCTCTTTTTCAATTGATCCATATTTAGAGACCGTAGATCCAAGGTACTTAAATTCTTCAACTATTTTCAGGTTTTCTCCATCTATCTTTACATTGTCATTTTTCTCATTTCCATAGTTTAGCTGTACTGTCTTTGTTCGGTTAATTTTCAAGCCCCTCTCTTCTAAAGATTTTCTCCACTTCTCTAATTTTATCTCAAGATCTTCTCTCTTTGTTCCACACAACACAACGTCATCAGCAAACATCATGCTCCATGGTCCTTCATCTCTTACATTTTCCGTTATTACATCCATTATCATGTCGAAGAGGTAAGGACTTAGGGCAGATCCTTGATGAAGACCAACTTTTACAGTTATCCAGTCAGTCATGCCAGTCGGACTTCTGATTTTTGTTCTCGCTTCATGGTACATATCTTTTACTAGCCGTACATACTTTTCTGGGGAACCTTTGCATCTCATACATCGCCATATCTCATCTCTTGGGACTCTATCATATGCCTTTTCCAGGTCGATAAATATGAAGTATAATGGTTTTCCTTTCTCTTGATATTTCTCCATCAACTGTCTAACTGCAAATATAGCATCAGTTGTGCTTCTTCCAGGCATAAATCCAAACTGTTCATTACTTATTTCCGTTTCTGCTCTCAATCTTTGCTCAATTATTCTTTCCCAAATTTTCATTGTATGTGTCATTAGTTTGATTCCTCTGTAGTTGTTAATATCTTGAATGTCGCCTTTTTGTTTGTAGATCGGCACAATAACACTTTGTCTCCATTTATTTGGCACTTTTTCTGATTCATAAACTTCCTGCATCATATTCCATAGCATATCTATCCCCTCCTCTCCCAAACTTTTCCAGGCTTCAACTGGTATATCATCCACACCTGTGGCTTTATTATTTTTCATCTTCTTTACTGCTAATACTATTTCTTCTCGGCTTATATGTGTTGTCATTCCTTCATTTGGTGTACCCTCTTCATACATATTTCTAGGATTTTCTTCGTTCAATAACACTTCAAAATAGTCTTTCCACCTCTTTTGTATTTCTGTGTCTTCTCTTATAACTCTTCCTTGGTCATCTTTGATCTGTTTTATATGAGTAAAATCTTTGGTTGCCTTGTCTCTCTCCTTTGCTATGCGGTATAGTTTTTTCTCTCCATCTTTTTTGTTAATGTTTTCATAAAATACACTGAGAGCCTTTGCTTTTGCTATTGCTACTGCCCTTTTTGCTTCCTTGTTGGCAGCTTTATATATAAGTTTATCTTCTGTTCTTCTTGTTTCATCCAATATTTTCTTGGCAATTTTCTTTTTCTTGACAGCATTCTGAACACTTTCATCCCACCACCAGGTTTCTTTGTCTTTAGGGGCTCCTTTTCCAGATGTTTTCCCCAGTATATTCTCTCCAGCCTTTTTTATACTATTACTAGCCTTTATCCACCAATCAGCTTCTTCACTTCTCATCACACTTTCTAAAACTTCACTCTTGAATGCACATCGCTTTATTGGATCTTTTAACATCCACCACTTGATCTTGGGTGTTGAATTTTTCTTTGGTTTAGGTTTATTCTTGATTTCAAACTCACAGTCAATCACTACTAATCTATGCTGGGTAGTCACAGCTTCATTATTTATAACTTTACAGTTCTTTATATCTTTCAGTTGCCATCTTCTGCAGAGCATAAAATCAATCTGACTAGCAGTTCTTCCACTTTTGTATGTCAAGAGCTGACTCTCTTTCTTTTGAAAGAAGGTATTGCAAATAGTTAGATCTGTGGCAACAGCAAATTCTATCATTGTTTTTCCATCATCATTTTCTACACCTATACCCCATCTGCCTCTAACACGGTCTGTCATATCATCATTTCTTTTACCAATGTGAGCATTCAGGTCTCCTCCTATGATCAGTTTTTCATCATTTGCTATCGAGCTTATTTCGTGTTCCAGTTCTCTCCAAAAGGCTTCTTTTACTTCTTCATCACACCCAACTTGTGGGGCATAGGCACTCACAATGTTCCATACACCGTCATTCATTTCAACTCTTATTGACATCAATCTATCACTCCTTCTGTTTACCTCAGTTACTTTCCTCTTCAGTTCATCATTTAGAATAATTCCAACTCCATTTCTTCCTTCATTATTTGCTCCACTATAGAATAACTTGTAACCTTCTCCCAGTTCTTTTGCTTTACTTCCCTTCCATCTAGTCTCTTGTACACAAAGTATTTCCACCCTTCTTCTTTTCATCATGTCTGCCAATTCTCTACCTCTACTTGTCATCGAGCCAACGTTCAGTGTTCCAATCCGTATTTTGTGCAGGACTTGCTTCTTTAGCCGGAACCATCCTCTCTTGTGGACCAGTAGCCCTTGTTCATTTATCACAGGTATCAGGCGAGGTACCTGCGCGTCGCATTGAGGGGACGCCCTATCATCTAGACCGGCATAAATCTCAGTGGTATGGGTTTCCGAGGCCTTTATGGACTGAATATTTACAACTGGCATTTGATGGTATTGGCGGGTTTTTTTTATAGACTGGATGCCTTTCCTAACATCAACCCTCACTATTTATCCGGGCTTGGGACCGGCTTCAGAATGTGCTGGCTTGCACACCCCAAAGGCTAGTTTTTTACCATGAAACAACATAAAATAATTGAATATGTGTACTCGAAGGTTTATTGTTTACTTGATTAAAGTACTTGTATACTTATTTTGTTTACTTGATAAAAACACTAACTTTACCATTAAGAATAGGCAAAATTGAGTTTTGAGTTCTCAAGTTGATTGCATCTCTTGAATTTTGGAGTTTCTTGAGAGAAAAACCTTTTTTAGAACACAAACTAGGCACATTAGATTGAATGATTGAAAACCAAAATACCTATGCATACCTATGCCTCAAAAATAATCATGTAGATTGTTTTATTGAGATTTTTGGACCCAGAACTTAAGTTGCTCAAGCAATATTATAGAGTTATAGGTTATACTCGTATGTAGAATAAAATACTAGAATATGTCAGATTAAAAAACAAATCCACTCAATCTTTAAAGATATCAGCTCAGTTTTGAAAGACCGATTGTAACAACTTTTTTTTTAAGATGAGTATTTCACAGCCTTTTTTATTTCGTAACCATGAAACAGTAGCTACTGTAGACTCTTGTGGTCTGTGTTGTAGCTTGTCCATCCCATGGTATGCCTCCCCTCTGATGAGCGAGAAGTGACACAATACTTCCCATTTATGTGCTGGGTCAACACGAGTGCACCGGAATTCCAAACAATTGTAACCACATTCACCATACCTACAATTTTTTTGTCAGTTCTGGGGATCGAACCCAAGACCTTCCGCATGGCAAGCGAGTGCGCAACCACTGAGCTATTTGCGCGCTCATACGTCTTATACCCTTATGAGGTAAAAAGGTAATAAGAAATTTGCAGGACTCAGAACTTCTCAAGCACTCACTGCCGTCGAATAAGTGGCGTGCTAACATTTTTTAAAAGCTACTCGTATTTTGTATAAATTGAGTAATATTATGTTACGGCTTTCGTTCCCCCACTTATGGCTTTCAGATACCTGATTTAGATATACACTTATCGGAAATCTAAATTTTATGGATGCCACCTGGATCGTTGAAAGTGGTTTTCTAGTTGTGGAACATAACATTTTTCTTTTCTATTTTACTAAAATCGTGCACAATGACCTGGTTTGAACACAAATACCGGAATTGACCACAAATACCCTGATTCACCACAAATACCTGGGTTGATCACAAATACCTGGAATGTGCTCTATTTTTTGGTTCGTTGTATTAGATTGTAGCCAATGAATCCTCTCACTTATTTTTTTTTAATCTGATGTTGAGAAGATAAGCAACCAAACAAATCACCATTCTTTTTTTGACACATCCACTAACACTAACGGCACCTGTTTTTTAAATCAGGTGTCATCAGGCTCTTACTTTTTCGCCTTAGGAGATATTTGTAATGAAAATATTTGTGAGTCTATTTGTAGAAAAATGTTCTTTTAATGAATATTTATTTAAAGAGAGGGTCTGTCTATCTGTCTTTTATTAGATTATAGTGGTGCATGTCAACATCTATGGTCATACACACCACTAAGAGAAGTTTGGTAGAGTCCAAAACCGTCTTAAAAAACGAGTAATAAATTAAATGAAAGACTCTCACAGACCTTAAAAATAATAATATTCTTTTCAATAATATTATCAAAAATGATTTTTATTTTTTAATATCCAGCCAATTTGGAATTTTTGTCCAAGAAGTGTCACAAATCAGATGGACATCTCAGGTCAATACTACCGACCGGCAACACCCAGCACAAAGTTGCCATTATAGACTCTCTGAATATCTTTGACATCATCAATCATATTTTCCAATATGCTTCGTATATCATGAGAGCTTATGAAATGTTATACTGGGTGGTCATCACGTTTTGGAAATCAAATTTTCTGAACAATAAAATATACGAATCCATACTTTATACTATGTATTTCTACTAGGAAATTTTATACGTAGGTATGTATAAGTATTGTTTACCTATGTTGTTGGTCACAATAGATCTAATTAGGTCGTAGCGTTAATTGTAAGGGTTTCACTGAAAACCCTGCAACTAGGTGGGATAATTATAATAAATGTATAAGTAACAAAATCAAACATCCCCGTCTCATCTCTCTTCAGTGTTGACTTACTGAGTTTCAACTTATCTTTATTATACGAGTATTAATCATCAAGGGCGTAGGCAGCGTGGAGCAGGTAGGAGCAGGTGCACCTACCTAAAAATGCTTAATGAGTATGCAATTTGTGAAGGGGCTCCAAAAGATATTGAAAAAAACCCATTAAAATATAAGGAAAGTAAAAAAAAAAAAGTAAATGAAATTAAAATCGCAACTATACCTACCATACCAAACGAAAGGGACCAAGAGAGAAAACCATTCAATTCAATAATTCAAGTTGGTTTTGTTCTATCCCGCTAGAGCGCAGTGAGCAGTCTGCGGTGTTCGAAAACCAGGGATACCAGATGGTATTTTCATAATTTCCCCAAACCTACCCTCCCACCCCCACATTAAAAAAACCTGAGCACCGCAAGCGAACTTTTAACATAATATTGAGAAGTTAATCCCACAAAAAACTACCGTTAAAAAAGAGCCAAGTTCCAGAACTCCTATCCAAAAAGGTTTCGCCAATGAATGCAGTGATATCTTCTTTGCGGCCAATTTATCTTGGTACTAAACTATTTCTTTTATTAAAACCCGTTTTTTGAGTTCCTCGTTTTGTATGTTTTTAACTGAAAACTATCCTCTAACTTGGCCAGCTTCGCTCTTTGTGATGGTTATATTGTTATTCTGTAGCTCTACATATAGTCGTAATATTCCATTCAACCGATGGCATAAAACTGGCCAAGTTAGAGGATGGTTTGCAGTTAAAAACATACAAAATGAGGAACTCAGAAAACGGGTTTTAATAAAAGAAAAAGTTTAGTACCAAGATAACTTGGCCGCAAACAAGATATCACTGCATTCATTGGCGAAACCTTTTTGGATAGGAGTTCTGGAACTTGGCCTTTTTTTAACGGTAGTTTTTTGTGGGATATCATTACTTTTTGTAAATGGTTCGTTTCACAGCACGTTTCATTATTTTTTATTAAAAATTTCAGGATTCTTCACTTTAATATGCTCCCTAAAACGACACCGTTTCACAGCAGAAATAGTGCGAGGTTTTCAGATTTTTCGCTGTATTTTTACAGTAAACCCTAGCACCATGCAAAATTTCAGCTTTGTAGGTAGTAGGGAAGTACCTCATAATTTATATACATAACTGAGTATATTTCCTAACTAAAATAACACCGTTTAACAGCATGCTTAGTGCGAAACTTCCGGTTTTCAGATTTTTCCCTGTACTTATACAATAAACCCTACCATCATGCAAAATTTCAGCTTTTTAGGTAGTAAGGAAGTGACTCATAATTTTTATACATAATATAGTACTAGCCGTTTGCCCGTGCTTTGCAACGGGACTAAATTTCAAATTTACTAAGGCATGGCCGTACTGCTGGACAGCAATGCCTTTTTGAACTTTTTATAATTTTTCTGGACAAAGCGATAATGGTTTTGGGGGGTCAATTCTGAGACATTTTTCGCTATCTCTTACCGTTTTGGCTAAAAAACTCCGGACAAACAAACAAACATAGGTAGGTAGGTAGTCCTTTTTTCTGTTTTATATAATTACTAGCCGTTTGCCCGTGCTTTGCAACGGGACTAAATTTCAAAATTACTAAGGCATGGCCGTACTTCTGGACAGCAATGCCTTTTTGAACTTTTTATAATTTTTCTGGACAAAGCGATAATGGTTTTGGGGGGGTCAATTCTGAGACATTTTTCGCTATCTCTTACCGTTTTGGCTAAACAACTCCGGACAAACAAACAAACATAGGTAGGTAGGTAGGTAGGTAGTCCTTTTTTCTGTTTTATATATAGAGACTAGCCGTTTGCCCGTGCTTTGCAACGGGACTAAATTTCAAATTTACTAAGGCATGGCCGTACTGCTGGACAGCAATGCCTTTTTGAACTTTTTATAATTTTTCTGGACAAAGCGATAATGGTTTTGGGGGGGTCAATTCTGAGACATTTTTCGCTATCTCTTACCGTTTTGGCTAAACAACTCCGGACAAACAAACAAACAAACATAGGTAGGTAGGTAGGTAGTCCTTTTTTCTGTTTTATATATATAGATAGAGATACTTCCTCCCTACAACGACACCGTTTAACAGTTTTCAGAACTTTTTCAGATTTTTTCCCTGTACTTTTACAATAAACCCTACCATCATGCAAAATTTCAGCTTTCTAGGTAGTCGGGAAGTGCTTCATAATTTAGATCCATAATCAATTATATATTTTCTCCCTAAAACGACACCGTTTTACACCATGATAAGTGAATAATTTCCGGTTTTCAGATTTTTACAATAAACCCTACCATCACGCAAAATTTCAGCTTTCTAGGTAGTCGGGAAGTGCCTCATAATTTTGATAATCTGTCAGTCAGTCAGAATCAAAAATGCAAATTTCAAAATTACATTCCTCGGAAAGTTTTTTGCATAGAGTTTTTAAATTTTTAATGTCTTTTTAATGATATTAGGACAATCTCTGTTCCAAATTTCATATCTCTATGATCAATTGAACCGAAGATTTGAGGGTGTGAAAAACCGGGTGAATCGGTTCGTATAAAGATACACTGCCGTGCCTGCTGGAACTTGGCCTGGCGCACTGCCGTGCGCTCAGATTACGGAGAAAAGAGATAAAAAAAAGAGCTTTTTTACATTGTCGCAGGCCGCAGGCGACCTTTTTACATATTTAACACTATACAATGGAGGAAAGAGGTAAGAAAAAGGCTACTTTAAAGTGCCGCAGGCGAGATTTTTACTATTTTAGAAGTAGAAATAGTAGAATGTAGAATAATAATAATGAAAGGTTATGAAAATATGAAAGATTAACATTACAGCGCCGCAGGGCCCGCAGGCGAAGTGTTGATAAATTAAGCAGTAGAATATTTATGGAGAAAAGATAATATAAAAAAAGGTTGTGTAAGGCTGCCCTAGGTTACAAGTCCCATCTGTTCCTCTGAAGAATTTCCCCAAAATACGGCTTTAAATTTTTTTCCCCAATTTGGGAAAAAAACCCAATCTGGCAACCCTGTCGAAAAACAAAGCAGGGAGAGTGTAATAAAGTGAGAATCAAAAAATATAATCAAATGCTCCGGCCGGAAACTGCCCCTACCTAAAGCAAATGCTGCCTACGCCCTTGTTAATCATTATAGATAATACCTATATGTATTATGTTAGATCTTTATTGTTATTTAAAAAAAAATTGTGAAATTTGGTAGAACCGACCATGTGAAATCGCACTGAAGTAACTTATTATTACCTTACACTCTGCTGCGCTGTCTCTTTCTTTGTATTTTGTATAGGCGTTATTCACACCTCGGCCGAGGTGTTTTATAAAGTTTATTACACTCTTTTTGCACGATTTTTCTGAAATTCGAATCTTATTGTATTCTACTAACATCCTGTAGATGTTTTATAATATTCTAGTAAAAAGACAGGGGCGGAAAGCCATGATGTATGAGCCCAAGTTGAAAAGACATAATAATAATAAATCAAATTATTTCTACATTTAAAAATATCAACAGAAAATCATCTCAAATTTTGACGCGAAAAAAACATGGGAAGCTATACCAAACTTTTTTTATTTATTGATATTGAGAAGGCTTTATATATTTTGAATGATGGAAAAAGTTGAGGTTTTTTTATGTATGATGGGAATTTGTGTCTTTTTCTTTGCTGGTGACATTTATAAAATTAATATGGAGAGTTTCTGGATGAGGTGGAGAAAGGGAACCACTAGCTGGATGAAGTATGGAGCAGGGAAACCCCTCGTCACGCAATTAGGAATGAAAGTAGCACCCAACTGTCATAGTTTACTTGATTTATGTTTTCTTTTATTTTGATTTACTCATCCTTCTCTCTTCTCCTTCTTTTTGAACTCTTTTTTTTCTCTCTAGAATATTTTTCTCTTGAAGTTTTTCTACTTTGGAAATTCTAAAGTACACATTGCGCTTAGAAAGTACCTTAGGGCTTTCATGTATTGTTTTCTATGACTTGGGACGGTTTCTTTTTTTCTTGCTCTCTCTTTCTCTGTATTTCAATTGAAGTAAAAGATTGCTAAGATCAAAGATTTTAAATATAAGGAGGTGTAAGACATGAAACATTGAGAATTAAATTCCTCATTCTGGACTCGAAGCGACGGCGGTCAACTTTGAAAGCTAAGTACTGCAACCACTTGACTCTGCCCGCAAGTTGACTCCTTTGGTTTATTCAAAACTCGCTGCAAGTATTATCTTCTTAACTTCATTTTGAACGCTCAAAGGAGTATAAATTTCAGGGCGCGGAAACCCCAAAACAAAAACCCCTCTCAACCAAACCGTTTCCTGCTCTGACCCTCTTTCTCCCTCCAAATCCCTTCTTTCCTGCTCCTTTTCCTACCTCTCTCCTCCTCAACCCCGCCTCCCATAAGTTCCCCCTTTTTTCGCAACCTTTTTGCTCGAAATGAAAATCCGGAACATTTTTCTCAATGTATTGAAAATGAAAATTTAATTTTCGGAAAACCCCCCCCCCACCCCCACTCACCCAGTGCCCGGTTTGTCCTTCACTCCCCTCTCCTTTCCCCTCCCTGTCTTTACCTTTGGTAGTTTGTTGGTGGTTTATGTTCAATAAATATGTGAACAGATATATGGGTGGTGCATTGTTTATTAATGGCCAAACAAAGGAACAGGGTAGTTTCGAATCTCCGGTTTTAAATTACAGTGGACTTTTATGAAGAAGTAAAACGTAGTTCACACTCGTTTTTGGACCTCGCTGTATGGACGGTAAGATACTGCACATACGTATACACACTGCATGTTTGAATATATTCGCCAGAAGTTAGCCTTATTTACTATTGTTTCCAGATTGTATTATACAATGGAATAGCTTTTACATTGTTGTTACTGTTGTTGTTGTTGTTAATGTTGTTGCTGTGGTTGCAAAACAGAGATATCCTAGGTACATGAATTTGAATATTATTAAATTATATTTGGGCTCGAGTTTATGCAAACTGTGTGGAAATGAAATAGGTATAAATTAGTTTAATTTTATTATTCTGGTTCAAATTAATTAAATTTTGTTGAAATAAATTATTTAAAAAATAATTAGAGTGTAAATAATTATGTAAAAAAGATATTGAAATATCTATATGGCGGAGCTTTTTTAAAAATACAGTGGGTATTTTTATATAATGGCCGTTGCACATACTTTATGCTGATTGTATATTTATTATTTACATTTACACTTACGAACTTCGATGATACCAACAAAAATTAGAAGAAATGAGCGTGTGTGTGTTTTAGCTTGCTCATCTCGCATTATACCTCTCCTCTGATGTGTGATTGGTGACAAAATGCTTCCCATTTAGGTGCTTCATCAACAAGAGCACACTGGAAGGTATCCCTTACAAGCAATTTTGTAACTAATTTGAATACAAATTCTTGTCAGTTCTGGGTTTTGAACGAGACATTCCGCATGGCAAGCGATTATCTTTCTGTATAGCGACCAATAAACCGAGCGAGGCAAACTAAAATACATTTCCCAATCCAAGGCCTACCCCTATTGTTTATTGACTCTGCAAAACTACAACTGTGATTACTACTTCGGGATTTTTTATGTAGTATTAGGTATTCAATATTGGCAGTGTTTTACAAAAGGCTTACCTCAATAATAAACCGAAGTGGCTACCGCTTGACATAATACCCACTTGTTATCCTTTTTCAAGTTGCATAACACGAGAGGCTCTCACGTTGCAGCATTCCATGGGCCGTATTCATTCAAAGGAGCAAAAGCTTCTCCTTGCGAGATTCGAAGAAATTCAGTCGGGATTCACAAAGTTTTGAGAGCATTTGCTTTTCCTCGAAAGCAAAAGCAAAAACTTTTCTTTCTTTTAAAGGTAAATGGTACAAGGATATTCTTAAAGATCAACTTTCCCTTTATTATTCGCTCAGCTAACTTGAACAATTGCTTGTGAGCAAAGCAAATACTTGCGGGAAAAAGTAAATGGTTATGAATATGAAAATTAGCAATTCTTTATTCTTCCAAATTTTCTTTTGACCTTTTGCTTTTACTTCTTGCTTTTGCTCATGAACAATTGCTTTTTATGACTACGGCCCCATGAAGCAACGAGGTACCCTGAATGAAACAGAAGCTGTGAATAGACTCCCACAGATCAGGGAGTATTAATGAGTTTCAGAATAAGTCTGTTAAAGAGGAGAGAAGACGTCGGCAGAACTACAACGGAAAACGAACCAGGGGAGGGAGAGTGGGGAGGAAGAATTATTTCAGGGATTAAGTGTGTCGGGAAAGATAGGGCAGAAGGCTTAAAAGTTGAGAGGCAGTGGGAGAGACTTAATGTAAATAATATATACACTAGCTTTCCCTCGCATATAGGTTTGAACCAATAGGATGTTTGCTCTAATCCTCAGCTCTTCGTCTATTGTGAGGAGTTATTAGCCAGAACACTCATTTTCTAGCAAAACCATTATCCTTCTTCCAGACCTTCTATTGGGAAGGATTTTAGGGTTCCTTTTAAAAACAAGCCGGGCAACAAGAAGTAGCTGCGTTTGGCTCATAATCATAGGGCTTTGAGTCTCAACTACCTGAATTGACCTTTTTGAGCATTAACTTCGCCTGATCGCAATTCGACACTTGCGGAAATCTTTTGTTTAAAACCGATCATTTGCGACAATGGAAAAAGGTTTCAAACCATACATTTGCGACAATATATTGCAGGTATAGATTTCAATGTTTCATACGGGAACTTCACGATTCGGCCCAAATTACCTGAGGAGACCTTTTCCATAGCATGATTCGTCCCAAAACACACTATCAAGTTTTGATCCCACACAAAAAGTCCCACTTTCATTCTAACAAAAAGTCCCAATTTCATTCCACCAAAAAATCCCTATAAAATAGTATGGAAACGTTGCCCTGAAAGAACTGAGAACAATGGCGGTGTTCACGATGTTATTGTTTTGAACTATAGTAACAGTCATCTTTGTTATCAGTGTTTATTTGAGTGTTTGACAGTAGGGTTAGATAGAAGGCCATGCCTCAAGAATATAGTAGGGTTAGGGATAATACATAGAAGGCAATGCCTTAGGTTTGTAGTAGGGTTAGGTAAAATACATAGAAGGCCATGCCTTAGGTTTGTAGTAGGGTTAGGTAAAATACATAGAAGGCCATGCCTCAAGAATATAGTAGGATTATGTAAAATACATAGTAGGCCATGCCTAATACATAAAAGGCCAAAGCCTGATATATATAGAAGGTAATTCCGTAATTTAATGTTGAATAATAAAAAATCCCTCAATATGTACGGTACTTAGAATGTTGCACTGGGCCGAATCGTTCGGTGACCTTTTTTACCTGAAATCGAAAACCTTTTTGATAAACCTTTTTGGGCCGAATCGTAATGCGCCCTTTCATACAGTGTGAATCAAATTTTAGTTCGTACTGGTAGGTGTTTTTTTGTTAGAGGAATTTTGTTGTTAGATAGGGTTAGGTAAAGTTAACAAGGTGAGATTGCACGATAGATCACTGACTTCAGTTTGTCGGGTAGGATGGTTGGGTGAGGGGCTTAGGTTAGGTTGAAATTAGCGCAGGCGGTTAGGCCGGGTTGCGTAGCGACCCGGTCTAACCCTGCGCTAATTTCAACCTAACCTAAGCCCCTCACCCAAGCTATCCTAGCCGGCTAACGAAACACAACATTTAGTCTGACAACCGTTTGTCTGACAAGGAGTCTCCTCAAATAAAATAAATTTATCTATGATGAGAGAAGGAATTCATTAAATCGGATAAATTCACATACGTCCATATTTTAGTCGACCCGGTATTTATTTGGAAATTCCGAAATGAACAAAGGAGTTAACCTGTTCCTTTGTCTGTCTGATATTGTCGCAAACGTTACAGTGAATACCTTTTTCTGTTGTCGCAAATGTCGGGTTTTTTCAGGTAAATTGTCGCAAGTGATCGGTAGCCCGCCTGATGGTTACCTTCCAATAAAGAGTATAATGATTATAAACGCGTCTCAAAAAAAAGAACTATCATCGTTGGGGTATTACAATGTATCCCCTTTTGAAAACTGAATGAGCTTAATTTCATTGCACAGAGGATAACATAACTACGATTATTTGATATACGGTTTCGGGGAGCTTCTTCTACGAACTGTCCTTTATTTAAAAGGGAATGATTTTTATCGGTCATCTTTGTAGACTTACTTGACGTTCTGCAACGAAAACCGATGTAATGCTTTATCATCTTATCAATGTTTTAAATTGAGCTGATTGCAATGAATCTCAGGACTATTTTAGGAAGTCACCCTCTTACAAACGATATAAAGTCTTTGCTATAAGGGTTGGGTGGAAGAGATTGCCACAGGCAATGACCCCGCCCTTTAGGTAGAACATTTTATTATTTACACTTTATTAATAGGACATGTTATATACAACACAAATAATTTTATTACAAATTAAAATACAATATAATAGAAAAAAAAATTAAGAAAAAATAAATAAATATATACATAATATACGTCCTAACTAAAGGGCGGGGTTATTGCCTTTGGCAATCTCTTCCGCCCAACATTAGCTTAATTCTCTTTTATGTGCTTGTTTCATTGTTCAATCTATTTATTTTTTCTTTAAAATTTCATTGTACGAGTATTACACTGTATATATTTTACTTTGTCTTACCTAATTAAGCATAATATAATAATAATATCGCACCCTCAGAATTAGATGGTGATATGTCAAAAATCATGAATTTTTTTTTATTACTCTATTGAAATAAGCAAAACGAGACCTTTCGTTTGGTATAAGAATTATAATTCTAGCTCTTACCGTTCCCGAGATAGAGCTAGTGTTGGTTTTAGATTATGTCGAAAAAGTGGAGGGAGGTTGGAAAAAGATGGTATTACGATCAGTTGTTACCAAGAGCTCCTTGGATCGAGACGTACCGTTCTTGGAATATAGTGATATTTGCGGAAGTTTTGATTTATCACTCTCTTTATCAAATTTTATTTTCAGTAATTGACATAAAAACTGAATTGTGCATGATTATTTTGAAATATCACTCTCTTTGTCGAACATTTTTTTTGTGTTTTGTCAAGGTAGAAATTACTAATACAAAAGATTATGTTATATTACTTTCTTTTATAAATTATTATTTTTTTTTTTGGACTTAAAATAATCTGGCCCGGTATTTTCGATATACACTTGAGAGCAATAAATTCGGGACAGGACATTTCACTGTTTCAGTTGGTCCTGGTCAATTTGTGTGGCATGAAGTTGCTAAAGTATGCATATATTTGAAAAGCTTGTACTCATACCTTTCAGAAAATACACAATGTGTCCGGGTTATGTACTATGCAACAATGATAATGGCCACTTTCCAGAAACACCTCATTTTGTTGATGAAAACACGTGCACCGAGGGTATTTTAAATTTGATTTTTTGTTGTGATAACGCTTTTTTGGCCAGTAAATTATTGAATTTCCTTAAATGCAACACTATGAGGAAGGAAATTTAGTTGAATTTTTCTTTTCATCATGGAGACATCGCACTCCATAGCTGTGAAAGTGGTTTTACTTGTGAGTCAAGCTGTTAAGCAAAGAAATGTTGCTAAGGAGCTAAATTTGTCGAAGTCTAAGGTGAACAGAATTTACCAAAGGCATCGGCAGACAGGTACCTATGATCAGAGACCAGGATCTGTCAGACCAAAGAAGACAACTGCCCAGGAGGACCGATTTGCTGTCATGACAAGCTTAAGAAATCGAGACATGTCTGGTGTTGAGGTCCAACAGCAGCTTGTTATGGCCACTGGTGTTGATGTCAGCCCTTGGACAGTAAGGAGACGCTTGAAAGAGAAAGTTCTCATACCAAGAAGAAAAGCTACGGGACCCAAACTCAACAGACAACACCGACAACGTCATTTACAATTTGCCCTTGAACACGCTGATTGAGGAAATGGGGAATGGGGGCACGTTCTGTCCACGGATGAGAGCCGACCCTGCTTGTTCTTCAATGACAGACGTAAAAGGGTGTATAGAAGACCAGGTGAACGGTATAATCAATGTTATATTCAAGAAACTGTGAGTTTTGGTTTAGGATCTTGTATCTTCTGGGGTGGAATCTCTATGGAAACTAAAACAGAGCTCGTTATCATCAATTGTGGAGGACACCTAACTGCAGAGAGGTATGTCACTGACATCATTGAAGATCATGTTGTCCCTTATGCAGGTTTTGTGGGTGATGGATTCGTGTTAATGCAAGACAATGCCCGACCTCGTACAGCACGTATTGTAAGTGACTTCTTTAAGAGGCCGGTATTCGAACCCTCAACTGGCCAGATAACAGTCCTGATCTTAATCTTATTGAACACCTCTGGGACGAGCTAAGACGTGTCCATGCTCGAAACCCGCCCCCAATGAACCACAGGGACCTGAAACACGCGCTTTATGAGGAGTGGGAGACTATCCCTCAAGAAACGGCTGCCAACCTAATCAAGTCCATGAGAAATCGATTGCAGGCTGTCATACAAGCTTGAGGGGGTAATACCAGATACTAAGAGGTAAGTAACAGCCAAATTTCCATGAAGACTTCGAAGAAATAACACAAAAAACACCGATATCATTTGCAGTGTTTTCATGCTCTTTAGACCTCTTTTTGTTAATTGACTTATTATATTAAAAAACATGTTCACAATGAAAAAAAATATACACCGTCTTAAAACCAACAAAATTTCCTTTCTTGGGATACTTCACACTTGAAAATCCAATGTAAAATAAAAATTATAAAAATCAAAAACTTTGAGAAAGTTACTGTCCCGAATTTATTGCTCTCAAGCAATTTTTTGAAATTCATAATTATTTGTTTTTAGTTATTTCTTTTTAGAAACTTAGAGATTAAGTCTCAAGAAACAATAAAGTTTATACTCACATTGTCTTGTTTTCTACCTTTTACTGCTTAGCAGTAAAACAATTGGGTATTTTACATTTCACTTTTTTAGACTGAATGAGTTTTCTTTTTTTTCTGACTTAATACCAAAAGCATAGATTTTAATGTACCTCCAGTTTCAAATTGTCTTTTATTCTTCGATTCATATGGTAATATAGTGCTATAAAACTAAATTATCAAGGTACTATCATTTCAAAATTGTAAATAGATGGTGCTATCTCGAATTTTTTTCGAGATAATACCCACTTTTGTTCACTTCTCATGGAAGAAAAGGTAATATAATACGATATCACCTTATTAAAAATTGATTTTTTCTCGAAAAAAGGCAAAATCATAGAATGAAGTTTTAAGTCAAAATGCCTTTTTTTCGAACGGTTACAAAGGTAAGTTCTTTTGAAGAAAAATACATTTTTTTTACATAGAACTATAGAAAAGAACATGCTCAACTTAAGAACATATAAATCAAAACAGTAGCTTTTATTGTATTAATACAGCGATAAGTCAAACTTTCTTTTGCGATTTCCCAAAAGTTGGTGTTTTTGACATATCACCATCTAATTCTGAGGGTGCGATATGCTCTTTGCAAGAGCTTTTTGAAAAGCCAAATCGAAGGTAAAGTTTGCGACATGTTTATGCCGTCAAGTCTGATATATCAAAAAATGTGCGTTAACCAAACCATTTTATTCACTAGACTGATATTTTTCCAAGCTGTGCCGCGGTGGAAGCATAAAAACTAAACAATGGAGTTTTATGTTAATTGCAATCGGTTTCTATGATGTTAATTTATGGGCCACACAATTAGTAGCTTTGACCGCAAGCTAGGTCTAGTGTTTTATAACAATGGAAGTTAAAATTAATAATTATCAAATTATTTTGCCCCACAAATTAGGTGTGCCTTTATATTTTGTAAACAAGGAGAAATTCAATAATTACTCGTATTTCAAAAATATCGTCCATGAAAAGCTTTTCGTGTCACTAATGAATTGCGCGCTCATTGCTCTCTCTGGTTCACTAACTGAAATAATTTTAGTGTCAATAATGAGACGAGTATTTGGGTTGGGTTGGGTGGAAGAGATTGCCACAGGCAATAACCCCGCCCTTTAGGTAGGACATTATTGTTATTTTTTTTTTATTTTTTTTTACTTATTTATTTTGTCATTTGTTTGTTATTTTTTCTTTTGTCTTTTCTTAATTTTATACTGTTGCATGTTTGTCCTCCTAATAAAGCTTAAAAAAAAAAAAAAAAAAAAAAAGTATTGAGTGTATTGACTCATCTGGTCACAAAAATCTGTTATTCTGGTTAATGGGTGTATCAAACACCTCAGCCGAGTTGTGAAGAACGCCTATACAAAGAAAGAAACAGTATCTTACTCTGGTTGATGAATATAGTGTATCTGTTATTCTTGTTAGTGAAGGAAAATTTGGTTAACTTTTTTTTAACTTTGAGCGTATCTTTTATTGATGAGTCAGTAAGTGGTTGCGGATATGTTAACAACAGGTGCCGCACCCTGAAACAGGCTAGTGAACACTAGCTTTATTAACTCGTAATGTTTCATAATTGCTACAGAGAGAGTCTGTAGCAAGTGTATTTTACATTTCAGAAACTTTAAAATAAAAATAGGTGTTCTTTTATTAAAAGTTCAAAATATCCGAGTCGTTATTGATGCTCTCGTAAAATATGAGAGTGAGTAATATTCTGTATCAACAAAAAATCGCACCCCTGCAAATGTAGCACCTACATACGTGTCCTATAAAAATATTTGACCAGTAAAACTATTCTAGCAACCGTGTAAATTGCACCCTCATCCAGAGAGGTACCACTCAGGAATAATAATTATTGTTAATAAGCACTGGAAAAACTGCCCGTTCGAAATCACATTCGATGTGTTCAAAACATGCTAACAGAAAAAAAATACAGAGAAAAACAATGTGTAATTTGCTTTTAACTATAATTAGGTATAAAAATCAAGATTAGAGGGAGAAAGCAGAAAGAATAAATACCTACCTAACGTGAAGGAAAGCGGAATGGGAAAATAATGAGAGCCAAAATGAAACAACGGCGGAGCAAAGGTGCGGGACAAAGTTGAAAGAAGGTTACAACGAGGATAGGTAATTACAATTTAGAGGAAGTTAAAAACAATTTGAAAAATAGAAAAGCTACTCAGTATAGGAGAGGAATATTTCAAGAATACTTTGTTGAAAGTTCAAAAGCTAAAGATTACAAAGAAAAGTAGCATCGTACGAGGATAATTTAATTTTCTCTCCAGATAAGCACGAATTGCACATCCACCAATTAATTACGATCCCGTTCTCAGGTGCTTCAAATAAATTTACTCGAATATAGTGTTCAAAAACGAAAATTTCAATTTTCAAATGGCACCATGGTGAAGTGAGTTACACATATTTGTACCAGATCTCAGCTCAAATCTATGTGAAATGGAAATTTTCAATTTTATTGTTTATTTTGGAAAAATAAATGTTTGATAAATTGAAAAATTAAAATTTGTTCTATATTAGTAAAATATAGAACAACAAAAAATACATTAGGAAAATGAAAGATTTTATCACATTTTAATGTTCTTTTGGATCCATTACTATTTTATTTTTTCACAGATTTGCAAAATCAATGTAGAAATTGTCAATGTTACCTGTATAGAAAACCTACCCATTATAGAAAATTCTGAAACAAATTTTGAAGAAAAAAAAAAACATTTTACAATAAAGTGGAGTGCCAAATATGACTTTATAGTGCATATAGCCCACTAATAGAACACGACTTGTTAATCCAAGTTAGTGCATACTACAGACAGCACATCCACTAATAGAACACGAGTTGTTATTCCAAGTTAGTGCATACAGCACATCCACTAATAGAACACAAGTTCTAATTCCAAGTTAGTGCATACAGAATATCCACTAATAGAACACACAAGTTGTAATTCCAAGTTATTGCATACAGCACATCCACTAATAGAACACAAGTTCTAATTCCAAGTTAGTGCATACAGAATATCCACTAATAGAACACAAGTTGTAATTCCAAGTTAGTGCATACAGCACATCCACTAATAGAACACGAGTTGTTATTCCAAGTTGTAATTCCAAGTTAGTGCATACAGCACATCCACAAATAGAAATCAAATTGTTATTCCAAGTTAGTGCATACAGCACATCCACTAATAGAACACAAGTTCTAATTCCAAGTTAGTGCATACAGAATATCCACTAATAGAACACAAGTTGTAATTCCAAGTTAGTGCATACAGCACATCCACTAATAGAACACGAGTTGTTATTCCAAGTTGTAATTCCAAGTTAGTGCATACAGCACATCCACTAATAGAAATCAAATTGTTATTCCAAGTTAGTGCATACAACACATGCACTAATAGAACACGAGTTGTTATTCCAAGTTGTAATTCCAAGTTAGTGCATACAGCACATCCACTAATAGAAATCAAATTGTTATTCCAAGTTAGTGCATACAGCACATCCACTAATAGAACACAAGTTCTTATTCCAAGTTAGTGCATACAACACATCCACTAATAGAACTAGTTGAACAGTATTGAATCTTGTGCTTTCATATTATGCCTTGATTTGTTCGGTAAATTTCATAGAATATCCACCTCTCCCTTCTTTTCTTCCATCAATTTGGTAATTTCGACTTTCTATATTAATTTATCATTGTGTAACGTGTAGTGCACAAAGAGACCAAGTAGATTTTTACAAAATGCTTGTTCTTGAGTATCAAGCATGGTTTCTAATAATTTCACTAGCCATGAGCAAGGTCTTCACCAACTCAAGAGAGCATTTTCTATTCATGAATACGGCTGTAACCTCATACCCAAACGTTGTTCCTGCTCAATCAAATGAACAATGCAAAATCCCAATACATTCCCTCCCAGATAAGCATGAAAAGTTTACCACTACGAAGCAACTTGAGTAAAGAAAGAAAACTTAATAACTTACCTGCAATTCAAACTCCTGGGCAAATGAAAAGCTCTTGATACAACGAGATTAATTTATACGAGGAAGAAAATCTTGTTTACAATAAGTTTATGCTGGTATTTATTCTTGAAAGTTCATAGGAAGAATTATAGAAAAGAAAAGCAACAAGTGGAAAGACTTGAATAGAAAAGTTTAAAAATCAAAACCCTCGCAAAAAGCGTTCACCAAGTTTAGATTAAGTAGGGGAGTAAAAGTTGACGAACGCTGAGCCGGGTGAGTGTTTCACATAGAAAGCGATTAGTACAGACAAATACATGAGTCTTAAAGTTATTTTCTATGATTTAGAATATTATTTTATTAAAGATAATTTTAAAAAAAAGAATTATTAGAGGAAGAGTTCACGTGTTGAAACCAGAAAAAAATTGTTTGGTTTGTGCCTTGATCATGGGAGTTTAAAGAAACAAAAAAAAAAGCTTTACAATACCTAGTGGAATTGAAAGAAAATCTACAAAAAAATTCACTCCGAAGTTGATTCTAAAAATCTATCGCAGTAAAAATTCTCGGTAAGTTAATTATTACTTGTTGAAGAAGAAAAAAACGAACACAATCATATTTTAATAGGTTCGTATAAATAATTATAACATAGAAAAAGGCAAACAAATAAAGGAAATTATTTCGGCAATGAGTATTATTAGTGGGAAAAATACCGCATGCAATTAGTTTCTTTACAGCAATTTATTTCGAAATTTGCGAGGGCAAAAGTTCCCGGTAGAGAGGTGTTGTCCGCACGAGAGCTCAGAGAATACTGAGGTCTCAACTTGTGAACAACGCGAACAAAGAAGAGAATGGAGGAGATTGAAATAACTACTGGCGAAGGAAAACTTTTAGCGAGTTGATATCTTTTCATTTCAAATGTTGAAGTTGTACTACCGGGTAATTCTGCAATAATGCCCAGAACGAATTCTGTGATTGCTAAAAATTAATCAGTTTTGAACAAGTTGCTGAGGGGAAACCAATAGATTTATTCAAGAATTTGGAAGCAAACTGGTTGAACAGACTGGGAATGGAGCCAGCGTCGCGGCTCATTTCCTCTCACAAATTGTTTGAATGTGTATGTCCTATAGTTTATGGAAAATAAAATGATAGGAGCGATTAAAGAATGTATTTCCTATAGGTACATACATAGCTAATATAACTCAGTTGAATAGAATAGTTTACCTCACAACTTTTTCAAAAACAAAAAATCAGAGATTCTTTTCGTAATGCAAATACAGTAAAATCGGTTATAACGACACCGGTTATAACGAATAATCGGCTATAACGAACAAAATCTTTGGTCCCTTGGAGTCTTATGGAAAATTAACATATGTATCGATTATAACGAACATCGGCTATAATGAACAAATCGGCTATAGCGAACAAATTTTGAAGTCCCCAGACCAACTTCCTATCGGTTATAACAAACATTTTTTTTTTTGCTATGAAGAATAAAATAGAAAACATGTTTTATCCTGCACAAACTTGTCGATTGCTTTTTACTAGGTCCTGAAAATCTTTTACATAATTTTTTTTCATTTCTTGTTTTATTTTAGTGTTTCGTGAATCGTGAATTGCATTTGTGTTTTATTTAGTAAAAGTTTTGTTTTTAAAAAAATGTCTATTAGAAATTTTTTTACGATTGAAGAAAAATTTATACCCTATATCCTCCTGAGACCTGAATGTGCTTTTAAAAGTATTAAGACAACTTCACTTCCCATACTATCTTCTCTCAAAAACCGTCGTGGAATTTTTGAAAATTCCATGTACTTTTAAAAGTATCCAGGTCTTAATCAGTACTTTCTGAATACATGCTCGAAACTCAAGCATATCTGTCTTATGTACTTTTAACAGTACATCCAGTCAAATCAGTACTTTCGGAAAACATGCCAGGTCTCAGGAGGATATAGATAAAAGTACATATGTACCTACATATGTACATATTATCTCTTATAACAAACATTGTTCTTTATAGACAATAAATATCGTTATGCGAACAGTTCGCTTAAGCATATATCGGTTATAGTGACAATCGGCTATAACGAACAATTTCTCCGTCCTTGAGTTCTTTACCGATTTATTATAACATTGAATCCAAAATTGTAAACATTAATTGGTTGATAATTACAATTCGAATACTTACTTATCACTCGCATAGATTTGTTCACATTTTCCAGACGCATTGTAATGCGCTTCGATTTAAAAATGCAGCTCATAAGTAGCATTTGTCATCATAACTTTTTTGTGCAACACATGCAGTCTCTTAGAATAGTATTAATCATTAGGCGCCCAAAATACAGTATGTTTCAGAAAAGGTGGCCACCCCCTCGTAACTTTTGAACGCGCGGAATTTTTCAATTCTGTAAAGTCCTAGGTATATTTTTACTTTCCTTATCCTATAATAAGGAAAGTATTGTATTCGTCGAAAATTTGACCTACCCAGCTTTTCACATTTCTGGACGAATCATAGCCTCAGGATACCAAAAAAGTGGTTTTCAGCCATTGGTCCGTGCGTCTGTCTGTGTGTGTGTCTGTGTGTGTGTCTGTGTGTGTGTCTGTGTGTGTGTGAACAGGATATCTCAAGAACGGTAAGAGCTAGAGACTTGAAATTTGGTATGGTATTTAATTTTATACACCAGACGAACCATGAAACTTTTGGTTGAAATCGGCCGCATTCTGCGGCCGCAGGGCCGCAAATATTGGCCGCAAGCACCGCTTCTTTGAATTGGTTAAAGATACAAAAAAAGTTCGAGAACAACATTTTCTCAGATTAAAAAAATAACAGGGGTTCACTCTGATCATTTTTTTGATATCTTTAACTTTTTGGAAACCGGCCCCAATTTACCGGTATTGTAGGGGGACCCGATTGGACTAACTTTTTTATTATTCATCCTAGATGGGGGTTGTGACATATCAAATTAAATGATTTTGAAGTGCTGATCACGAATTTGGCATTGATTTTTAGTTATCTGTTACCGTTCAGTCACCAGTGGCGGAATTCGACTCCTTTTTGGGAGATAAGGAAAGTCGTGTGATGTTTACACCAGATTTTTTTATAAACAATTGGACCAAGCTTTATTTACAGTTTTTTATATACAGTGAACATAGTAACAAGGTGAAATAAATATAAACAAAGCCTGATCAAGGGTGGTGATAATGCCTTCGGCATTCTCTTCGATAGGAAGAGAATGCCGAATAGGAATAGGAAGTGCCCTATGGCCCATCCTATGATCATACTTATTTTTGGCCCCGGTTGGCCCTTCCGGCTTTTAGGCCATATTTTTTCATTTTTCTCGCGAATTTTAAATGGAATGCTATATTTTTTATTCCTGTTAATTAAAGTCTAAGTTAGACTGAGTATAATGAGCTTTTCAAAAACCTTATTAGGGGTGGAGCTAGTAGGGTGCAAGTTTCAAAACTGTTACACTCTGTATTTCAGCGTTAGTTAGATTTTTTAGTACTTTTTTTATGTTCATAGGTTCAAAATATTGTTTTACACCATATGAAATCAAAAAAATATTCTTGTTTACTTCTAATCAGGGTCATAGTAAGGTTTTTGTAAAAGTACTTTTTTTCTCACGTCAATTTTTCCGTAAATTAATGGTGTTCTCGTAATTGGCATTTTTAGAGGTGAAAGTCTACAGTGACATATGTTTTTTATGCCTTAAATCGAAAGAGTCAGTCATAATTCTAGAGTCAGTCCGATGGCGCTTTGAATGCAACGATTCTTGTAGGATCACCGAAGTTAAGCAACGTCTAGCGAGGAGAAGACTTCGTGATGCTGGTATTCCGGCCTAACCCAGGCTGGGTGAGATAAATGTGGGTGAAATAAAGGAGGTTGGTGAGTTTCTTGCGAATGGAGTGTAACACCCCCGTTATGATAAAAAAAAATCATACTGGTGTTGCTAGTAATGAATACCAGGTCTCTAAATAAAAATCTAATTATCTCGAAATTTAAGAGAAAAAAATACCAGGTCAAGTACCAAACTCTTGAGGGTGAAAATTAAACCAATTCAATTATTTTAAATAGGAGAAGAGAGAGAGAGAAAAAGAGAGAGAAAAAAAAATATCCGGCACTGATTTAGAAGAAATAATCTTCATTTAATTTCGCATTTAGTTATGTTAATTGAAGTATTATTCCCTTAATAGGTATTATTTATTTTCTATGCCAATTGTGTTTCCTCAACAACAAAAAAATCCAATACGAAATTCACCCACTTTACCGGACACTGTCGTGAAAAAACTAGCAGGTTAAATGGCTTTTTTTATGATCTTAATCGCTTCTCCGTTAAGTTTTCTTTCGATTTAAAGCATAAAAAACATGTGTCACTGCAGACTTTCACCTCTAAAAATGCCAATTACGAGAACACCATTAATTTACGGAAAAATTGACGTGAGAAAAAAAGTACTTTTACAAAAACCTTACTATGACCCTGATTAGAAGTAAACAAGAATTTTTTTTTTGATTTCATATGGTGTAAAACAATATTTTGAACTTTTGAACATAAAAAAGTACTAAAAAATCTAACTAACGCTAAAATACAGGGTGTAACAGTTTTGAAACTTGCACCCCACTAGCTCCGCCCCTGATAAGGTTTTTGAAAATTTTAAAAGCTCATTATACTCAGCCTAACTTAGACTTTAATTAACAGGAATAAAAAATATACCATTCCGTTTAAAATTCGCGAGAAAAATGCAAAAATATGGCCTAAAAGCCGGAAGGGCCGACCGGGGCCAAAAATAAATATGACCACAGGATGGGCCATAGGGCACTTCCTGTACCTAGGACTTTACAGAATTGAAAAATTCCGTCGCGTTCAAAAGTTACGACGGGGTGGCCACCTTTTCTGAAACATACTGTATACTAAAAGATTTCATAATAATATAATTATAATGAATTCATATTATATTCTGATTATTCAGAATATTATTAAAATTGTCGAATAGTACCTACCATAAATTACGCTGATTTCAATGTAAATATACGAGGTCTGTCCCGAAAGTTCGTATAAAAGTGTTCTGGGAAGGCTGGAAGTCTAAGTGGGGAGGCCAGGTGGGCTGCGTCCCCTTCTATACCATCCAAACAATGCTCAATGTGCGTCCGACCGCCGTACGAAAAGAACGGGATCGTTCCGGTACCTGTGAAGTGACCCCTCTCTCTACCACTCGTCGGCATGGAGCTCTCAGTCATTCAAGAACAGCGCGTCATCATCAAATTTCTCGCGAAACTCGGCAACAATGGCCGCGAAATTTTTAATGATCTCAACCAAGTTTATGGAGATGATGCCTTCAAAGAACCAACAGTCCACAAGTGGTTAAAAAGATTTCACAACCACCTTTTAACCACAAGTGGTTAAAAAGACAATGTTGATCGTTTTTTTCGATGTTCAGAGCATTGTCCGTCAAGAATTTGTCCCTCCAGGCCAGACAGTTAATGGGAGATCCTACGTCGAAGTGCTCAGATGCCTCAAAGCTCGGGTGGCTCGAGATCGGCCGGATTAGGCGCGAGAGGGGTGGTGGATCCTCCACCACGACAATGCTCCCGCTCACTCCTCTCTTGTTGTGCGTGAGTTTCTGGCTGCCGATTCGATCATAGCGACTGAACACCCCCCAAATTCACCGGAATTGGCACCTTGTGGCTTCTTATTATTCTCAAAAACAAAATTGGTGCTTTGGGGGCGGCATTTGGGGGACATTGAGGCCAATAAAGTAGCAACGACGAGTCAGCTGAGAAGCCCTCCAAGTGAAGACTTTCAAGGAGCCTTCAAACAGTGGAAACGGCGATGGTAAAAGTGCATTGTGTCCCAGGGAGAGTATTTTGAAGAAAACAAAATTGAATTACCCGATTAATTGTGAAATAAATTTTTTATCTCATTTTTATACGAACTTTCGAAACAGACCTCGTATATAATAAGAAATACTAATGACTAACTAATAGATTTCTTCCACTCCTATCTCAATATTTCTTATTAACGCCGGCAAATAAGAAGTTATGCAACATGCTATTTCTTATGTTTGTTGATGAAATGGCTAATGAAAAATGCATTAGGATCAACTCATTGTTAAACAACAAAATTTACTGTCCAGGTTATGATGTAATTTTAGGTAATGATTTGCAAAAAGTATTAAAATAGATTTCGGAAGAAGAAAAAAAAAAGAGGTAGTCTCAGCTCTTTATATTCCTTTTAGGTAGGTAGACTAGGTAGTCACCCTGGCCGAGTGAGTTGGCGCGCTAGACATTGCGCGCACGGTGACCTAGGTTCAATTCCCAGCGGGGCATGATTTTTTTCTGCTCTGTACTTGCGTGTTCGGGGTCCACTTATACCTCGTGAGGAAAAATGAGTAGCTGATTTAATGTTAACAGCGACCAGTGGCGGAATTATAGACAAAAATAAGATATTGTTGATATCAAAGATATGGAAAAGTCCTATAATTCTGCGCTATCCACTAAAAATTGTGATATAATAACACAAAGAAACACATTTTAAAATAAAATAAGTATATTCTTTTTAGGGACAACCTCATCTTTTCTACTCTATATTATTAAACATATTTGATCAAGTTTTATTTACAAATAACATCTTAATATATAAATGTCAAAGACACTCACTGACCACTGATCACTGACCACTGACCACTGACTGATCATCGCTCTACAGCCCAAACCGTAAGTCCTAGGAAGCTGAAATTTGGTAGGTAGCTTTGTCTTATAGTCTAGATGTGCAATAAGACGGGATTTTTCGAAACTCCCACTACAACACCTGCCATTGGCGAAAAAGGATTTTTTGCTTTCACGGCCATGCCTCGGCCCGCAAAGCGGGCGACAGCCCGCTAGTAGAATATATACAAACATAGAAATTAAAATTAACAAAACAAAACTTGATCAAGGGCGGTGCTAATGCCAACGGCATTCTCTTCCGTCTACGTTCATTATTTGTTAGGTATTGGATGCAATATCAATTAGAAGACCTTTACATTACAAATAGATTATTTTCATATTTTGTAAAGCAAATAAAAGTTATAGAATGCGATTTTATTTTTTATTAGTCACTGCGGCCGACTGTGTAGGCTCGCATACACGGTATGTTGGGTTCGAATACCAGCGGAGTCGAAATTTTTCGGCGGTGTACTTTGGATGTTCGAGGTCCACTCATACCTCGTGAGGAAAAATGAGCAACACTTTTGATGAGAGCAGCTACCAGTGGTAGAATAATGGGCAATTGATACACGATAATGTTAAAAAGAAAGAAGAAGTCGTATAAATATTTCAACCCAACTAACTAAAATTGTGATATAATAACACAAAGAAAATGCATTTTTCTTCTTTTTATTTTTCTATTGAAATTGGTAAGGTGGCAGACTCTTAACCTGAAGGTCTGCGGTTCGAGTCTACAGTAAGAAAACATGAAATTTAGTAAATAAAAAATTGACTGAATTTAAATAAATTATCTTTAAAATATACCTACACTGAATTTAACTGATGATGATGTAGGTATTTATTGTAGACATTTTTCATAGTACCTATACAAAAAATTATCGAGCGCATACAAATCAGTGCTTTTCAATGCTAAATCAACTCCATTCACAGAATGAACTGGTATAGAGATCTCTTGGAAGTTATCATCCTCTGGCAAGGCTAGAAATCTGTTGTTTGTGCAGAATTGTTCATACTCCGACAAACAGATCATCAGGGCCTCCAAATAATTCTTTCTTGCAAGTATAAGTTGTGCCCACATATCACTAACACCTCTGAATAAGTTATCTGTTTCTATTGTAATGGACGTGATATTGTTCAGTTCCTTCTCTTTCGCATTCAATTCATTTTGCAGATTGATAATTCTATTAAGGTAATATTCAAGAGAAAATTTGAAATTTGGATTCTTTTCCAAGAACTGTTCCCATATGATTTTGAATGACATCACTTGAATGGGATGAAATTGTAATATTTCTTTTAAAAATTCAGTATGATGTTTTATATTTTCTTTTTCTAATACTTCAGTGCTTGCTACGTCTCTGTTTTCTCCTTCTTCCTCTTCAACTACCTCGTCTTCTTCAACTTCATCATCTTTCTCTTCTACATTTGCAGTTTCCATGTTTTTCGTAATGTCTTTGATAATTTCATTAATGACTTCGTTCTTCTCATTCTCCAAATCAATTAAAGTAGACTCATACAAGCTCTGGCACACCTGAAACACTAGTTGATCATCTAGGTATCCACTGATTTTGATAATGACAGCCTCTTCCACTTTGTCATCCACGTAAGCAAGAAGAAGACGTTTTAGGAAATTAAGAACATCGTTGACTAAAATTGGCTCTCCAACATTTGATGTATCTTCAGCTAACTTCAAGATGCCAATTATTTCATAGATTTTGTTTTTCATGTCTTCCTCTATGTTTTTCTCGTTGCCTTTTGTATGAAAGATCGATATTTTACCACTTGAATTTTTGGAAATTAGTAGTTTCATAAATCTAATGAGACACGTTACAGATTCCACTTTGTTAAGATTTTTAATTTCTGACATTCCTATGATTTTGACCTGATATTTGGAAAAGTTTTTTATCTTCATAAACTTTCTATTAATATTATCATTGCATATAGGTTATCTGTTTTTTCGTTATCTAAGGCTTCCATATCCACTAGTAAATATTTGCTTTGTTTATAATATTATCAAATGATATTTCTATGGATAAATGCAGAACGACATCACTCGTATGATGATCTGTGTCTTTTCCGTATGTTTTCTCAGAGGACCTCAAGCGTGTAAGTTGAATTAAAATATCATTAGCATGCTCTTCTGATTTTACAAGTACTTTTTTGAACTCATTCTCGTGATTTTTTATCTCTTTAGGTGCATCTAAGAGATCATATATTTTATTTCGATAGTGTTCTATCGCCCTCATATTAAGAATCACACTTGAAGGTTTGCGTTTTGCTTTGATTTTAAATAGTGCTGCTACAATTCGGAAAGCTAGCCCTCTATTGTCTTTGGATTTATGTGAACCAAAAATGGTAAAAGTTTTTCCGCTTTGGCTTGGACCCACGCATACAATGAGAGAATTGGCAATCTTGACACTTGTCTTCTCATCCTCAATAGCATCCTTCAGGAAGAACTCTCTGAACATATCTTTCTGTGATACTCCAGTACAAGTTCATCTACAGGTTGACTCCGAGCCCTCTGTGTGTTTGGTACCTCATGGTTTGGGTGCTTCAAATACTTTTCAACCTCATTTAGTTGCTTTCTGTGCCCATTTTTAATGTGATGTTTAGGTTCGATAACCAGGGTTTCGCGAAGACGCAAGATGTACGTATGATGAGGATTCTTCTTCATTATACCTTGTAAAAATATGCTCGTATCCTTTTTAGAAAAAACATAACAGTAAAATTTTTGCTCCTAAATAAAAATACATCTATCAAACGATGAATTTGTAACTGTGTGGCCTTATGACTTTAATTTTCAGATTAACAACACCATTTTTCTTTAATTATTAGATTTTATCCAAAGTACATTAAAATGATATTGATTTTTAGTATTTGCTAGATAATGAATCTTACATCTTCTCTAAATCAATTAAACATACATGTTAAAATAAATTGAAATATGTATATTTCAAAAAGTTTCTCTTCGATTCTTTATGTGTATACCCTTCAAAATATTAGATACTTACTCTTATATTTATACCTATTACATAGTGTTGTGACAGAGACATTTTATATGAACCCAACGAGATTATTACTAAAATAAACTCGGATTTTTGAATACCGAAAATCCAGCACAAAATCTCCTAGCTACACACATGATAAATATTGTAAAGTCTAGGAAATTCTAAAAGAAACTTACTTTCCGAATCCTATAATGTGCTTGGAAAACATCAAGTTAAAATATACTTTAACTTATGTAAATACCATTGCGAGAAGGTTATATTTTATTGTTGGAAAATGTTGATTTTTTTTCTTCGTAAATTTAGCTCTAAGAGCAAAAAGTATTAGCTCTGTAAGCAACGAATATATTTCAGGCTGGCAGAAAGGGTACATACAGTAGTTGTGCATACATTTTGATGATTTATGGGCATTTTTTATGAAGGGTTAGGTCGCTCTGCTCATTTTAATAACGTAAATATACGGCTGAAATGAAAACAGCCTCCATTTTACTCTCTAGGGGAATCCGACAGCTGAAATTTCTCTACAACAGCTTTTTTTACATTGATACTGTATAAAGTAATGCAGTGTTCGCTATTATAATTTTTTTTTATAGGTATAGATGTTGTGCGTGCTAAAATACCAATGCTTGAAAGCTGGTTTGAAGAGATAAAGTAGTAATATCGCGTGATAAGAGGTATGTTGGAAAAAAACCCTAGAATTTAATAATTTTCAACACCCATATTCCTTCTCGAAATGCCACCACTGTGCACAGGTCACTTTCACTACAAATTTAATAGCCACTTCTTTTTGTTCATGAGGTTTGAGTGAACTCCGACCATCCAAGTACAGAGCAGCAAAATTCTGCGCTGCTGGGAATTGAACCCAGGTCTCCTTGCATGCAAGCCAATACTCTACTCCACCCGGCCAGGGTGATTATACAATTAAGCATTCCAACAAGTTAGACAGAAGTTCGAAATGAATCTTTGGTATAAAATCTACTGAGTACCTTTCTTTGGGGTACCTGTGTACTAGTTTTTGAGTTTCCATTGAATGGAGGGTATAACACCCGATGGGATATGACCATATTATAGTTGAAAGAAAAGTTTAACCCAAATTAAAAGAAGAAAATACTTACTCTTACTTATACTGCCAGGACCACACGTCTCTCAGTTGACACTTGGCCTCGACTATGATCTGCTCCAACTGACTGCGTCCAACGTCCATTGCATCTACCTCCGTCATTCTCCTTATGTCCTGTTTCACTCCGTCCCACCATCTTGATCCTGGTCTTCCAAGTGGTCTTCTACCCTCGGTTATTCTTCCATACTTGATTTATTGTAGTATTATTGTAATTATGAACTACAAAGAACTTTACCACTATAGTTCTGGGCTCAATAGCTTTACTTATAAAACTTTGCCCTTATAAGATTATCTACTATTATTATTATCAAATTCCTGACGGTACTACATGTTCTCATCTTTCCCCCGTTCATCGCGTTTTCGCTCCACCACTAGTCCTGGTCATCGTAAAACTTGCCAGCCCCATTCCAGTCCTCGTCTCTCTCGCTTGCGGTGGAAATAATTATGATACTTATGCTTCAACTGTTCCGACGTCATGTTCTATCATTAAAAAACTTCCAGACTTCATGCAAATAATTTTCACAGCGAAAAGTTTGCGAACGGTGCTGGCTTGTATCTTTTCTGTGCAGACATTGCATCAGAGGGGGGGGGGGGGGGATTGGACCTGGGAAGGAGGACATGGAGCCCCGGTGGGGAAGTCCTGAGTGAGAGATGATGAGTCAAACCCCGGTGTAACGACTGGATGAACTCAGAGCCAAGGAACTTGTATGTTCGGAGATTCACAAAATCACCATCAAGTGAATTTGTAAGATATAAAGTTTTTTTTTTATTCTATACGACGTGTAAGATGCTGTTTCTCTAGAGGAACTCACGATGCGTCTGGTTGCGCAGCCAACCGCTGACCATATTCCAGGGTAATGTTAAAGGGTTACTTTGCCTATGCGTTCCCAGGATTCCGTACCTTACGAGTGTGGGAATGTATCAAGCAAGTCCATCCATAGATAATTCTTGAAGATAGTCAGCGGCTGGCTGCGCGATCGACACAGCCAACGCACGCCGGCGCTGCGAGACGCGTCAAGGAATGGCATCTTTACTGCCGTTCAATCTCCGCTGAATTGCATTTTCTTCCCAACGCACGCCAGAAGGTCATTAAAAGCATGACCTTGTCAGTGATTTGAGTCAAAATTACGTCCGAAATTACTTAGGCGAGATTTAGTGATTGTAATAGGCTTGTACGATTGTCATGAGCATATTGATCTCCGAATTACTTATAACGAAAATAAATTTGGTAATATCTTGTCTCAGCCGACAGTCTAAATAAAGCACTACTATACTATATTACTATACTTATCTCAAATTTACGAAAATAATTATGAGGACTTATTTTTAACTTAACTTGGCTTTTCTCTCACAAGAAAAGACTTTGCAGACATTTGAATATTTCTTGATCCCGAAAAAGTTACAGGAAATCTTTCATACATCTCAAAAGTTTACAGTATGAGTTTTACCTGGAATAAAGTGTCCTTGCGTTCTTGGCAGTTCGGCTAAAGGTCTCTTTTGTAAGGTCATTTGAGAGAAGGGTTTTATTTCCAATTGTTGGTAACTCACAAAACAGGAACTGTTGATAACCTTCACCCAGAATGTGTGGGGCCAGGAATAGCTAACGACGCGATGGTTTAATTTCAGAAGTCACCCTCCACATTTGAACCACGCTAAACTGCAACTTTTACTTCAACAATCTAACGAGATTGTTGTATTCTAACTGCGATCAACGGCAGCTAGTATATTCCTACCTTCCCACCGTTTGAAATTAAATTTCTTCACATTCCGCCTCTGATATAAATGAGAAGAACGAGAGGGTTAGAAGATGTACTGAATAAACTACCAGACCTAGAGTGATGTCAGCAGTTTTACTTATACAGAAAAAAAGTGTGCTTGAGGATATCAGTCTAATAATTATGGCAAAGGTATTTACCATGAAATGGCTAATTAGAGTTCATTACATCAAGTGCTTGCGAAAGCTTGCTAAGTGATAATGTACTCATTTGTAGTCAATGTCACTTGTGGTGGCTCTCCTCTTTATCACTGAAGAAACTTTCAATGTTTTTCTATAATAATAATAAAAGACTATATTTAGTGAAAGGTAACCACCAGGCGGGGTTAATGCTCAAGCATTTTCTACCACCTAACCCTCAGAGACTTATTATTCTGTGGTCACAAAGTCAAATTAATAAGGAAAAATTCATGCACGGGTAGGATTCAAACCAACGGTTCCCTACTCTACCGGGATTACCAGAATAGACTTTACTTTAGTAGACGAGATGTAGCATGTCATATGAACCTCCCTTTGGCGCCGAGTAAGGATATCAAAGAGGGTAAATGTGCGGGGCTCTAGGTTTACAAATCTACCGTGAGTATGTATTTTTCTCTTTCTCTAACAACTCGGACAAGGATGCCAATTAAGGTAAAAAAAAAAGCAATAGAGGGTCATGTTGTCGCAAGCCGCATGTTCATAAAATCGTGCACTGCGCATCCATGATTCATATATGACATGCTAGATCTCGTCTACTATACCAGTGCACTTTTTAATTGCGCGCACATAACGGTGCACTACACCATAGATCCTAGGGTAGCGTTGTAACCACGTAAAATAATCTATCTTTGTTGTTAAATGTAAGCGATCTCAACGGGGTCCCGAAAATCGTCTATAATATCAAGCTCCAGTTCCAATGAACAAGAGTCACGTATTATTTTATAAAAATAATCTAACAAGCGCTAGTAATAAATTAATAATGCTATTCAGCCCAGAACAGTTAAAAAAAGTATGAAGTTAACATGGAATTTGAACCAATAACGGCCATGCATCGGTCCCCGTACCATAGGACGGGTTACCAGCTAGTACTTGATACAACTATTTTACTTGGTAGGTTTGTCAGTAACGTCTATATTTCCATTACCACACTGCTAGACCAGAGATCCATAGGACGGGTTACCAGCTAGTACTTGATACAACTACTATACTTGGTAGGTTTGTCAGTAACGTCTATATTTCCATTACCACATTGCTAGACCAGAGACCACCCTATACAAAACTATCATCTGACTGGGGTATTAATTTTCTTACACGAAATATCAACTTAAGCTGCTCTAGAATACTCTAGATGATGTACAGCATTAAAGTGAGGGAGAGAGAGAGAGAGAGAGAGAGAGAGAGAGAGAGAAAGAAAGATAGAGAGAGTGAGGGGGAGAGAGAGGAAAGGTAGAGATTAAATTTATTAAACGATGGAAAGAAACGTTGGTGGGGAATGGAACTAGAAAGAGAGAGATAAATTATTAAGATAGTGAGAAAGATAGAGAGAAATAAATAAATAGAGAGGGAATAATAGACAAAGAGAGTGAAAATGAGAAATAGAAAATGTATTTGAGAGAGAAAGAGAGAGATAAATAAAGAGAGAGGGAATTATAGACGAAGATGGTGAAAATGAGAGATAAGAAATGTATTTGAGAGAGAAAGAGAGAGATAAATAAAGAGAGAGCGAATAATAGACAAAGATGGTGATAATGAGAGATAGGAAATGTATTTGAGAGAGAAAGAGAGAGGGAATAATAGACAAAGAGGGTGAAAATGAGAGATAGGAAATGTATTTGAGAGAGAAAGTGATTAAAATGAGAAGCAACAGAAAGAGTGAGAGAGTAAGAAAAAGAGGGAGAAGAAGAAAGAAGAGAAATAGGAACAGAAAGTGATAGAAGGAAAGAGGGAGAGATGCATTGCGAAGATAGAGAGAAAGCTAAAGTAGAATAGTTCTAGAGAGACAGAAAGGAGAAGATAGTTAAATGAGGACGTCAGAGATAAATTCAAAAGACAAAAAGAGAGAGAGGAGAGAAAAAGTAAGAAGGGGAGAAAGAAAGAGAAAATAGAGAATAGGAAAAGAGAGGGTTGTTGAAGAAAAATCGTAAATATAGAATGAGAAAAGGTAAGAAAGAGAAACAGAGATAGAAAAAGGGACTGATACATTACGAAGATGAATAGAAGAGAAGAACTATTTGAAAGAGAGAAAAGAAGGAGGGACGTTAGAGATAAATTACAAAGATAGAAAGATAAAGAAAAAGTAAATAAAAGAGAGAGAGAGAGAGAGCGAAAGAGAGACAAGGATAAATAAAGGGACTGACACATAACGAAGATGAATAGAAAAGGAAAAAAGAACTTTATGAAAAAGAAAGAGGCAGGGACGTTAAAAATACAAAGATAGAGAGAGGAGAGAAAAAATAAATAAAAGAGAGAAAAAGAGATAGAGAGAGAGAGAGAAGGAGGGAAAGAGCGAAAGAGAGACATGGATAGGAAAATGGACTGACACATAACGAAGATGAAATGAAAAGGAAAGAAGAACTTTATGAAAGAGATATAGGTAGGGACGTTAGATATAAATTACAAAGATAGAGAGAAGAGAAAAAAGTAAATAAGAGAGAGAGAGAGAGAGAGAAAGAGAGAGAAGGAGGGAGAGAGCGAAAGAGAGACAAGGATATAAAAAGGCACTGACACATAACGAAGATGAATAGAAAAGGAAAGAAGAACTTTATGAAAAAGAGAGAGGCAGGGATGTTAGAGATAAATTACAAAGATAGAGAGAAGAGAGAAAAAGTAAATAAAAGAGAAAGAGAGAGACTTATAAATTACGAAGATAGAAAGAGGAGAGAAAATGGAAGATATTGAAGAGAGAGGGAAAGTTGCATCCTTGCTGAATAATTTTTCTTGGGTGCAGTTGGTGCATAACAATTTGCAAAACTTGATGATCAATTACCATGGTGACCCGAGGGTAGAATTTCCATTAGAGTTTTTCTTTATAGCGAGCAGAAAAAAGAAGATGAAATATTTAAAGTAAAATTTGTTGTACGTGACGCAATGAAGAAATTGAGGACACAATAGGGCATCAAGATAGAGGGTCGAAAAAAAGTTAGGGAGTCAGCAAGATTGGTGGTCTTTTTTTCTTGTTGTAATTTAGGTTAAACATCGCTTTCAAAAGCATGGTCATATCACGAAGGAGATTTTACCTCCATTCACTGGAAACTTAGAAACCATAGAAAATTAACCTTACCCAGCCTGAGTGGGGCCGGGAATAACCAGCATCATGAGGTTTGAAATTTGCAAGGTCACCCATCCAATTCTAGTGGTCTACTGGTCAAGGCGCTAGTGTGAAAATTTAGTTAGCGGTTTGATCCGTTAAAAAACCACTTAATGTATAAAAATTTCCTGAAAAGTAGAAGAGTAGGTAACTAGGTACCTGCTTAATAGGAGATATATAATGACAACATAGGTATTAATAAAAAGATAAAATAAAAAAAAATATTATATTATACAAGTTTGGCGTTTGACCACATAATAATATCACCATAAAAACTGCAGAGTAGTTGGCTTAGCGTAGCATGCTCAGCTTGCACTCTAGTTGATGCATAAGCATTAGTTCTCATGATGTCGATGCTACCCAGTGCCGGATTACCCATATGGCGGATTTGGCAGATGCCAAGGGCCCCGCGCTTTAGGGGGCCCCGCGCTTGAGCAGCTTACACTAGATATTATGAGTTGTTTTAAAAGCTTACATTAGGTATTATGGATTTTTTAAAAGCTTACACTAGGTACTTTGAATAATGAGTAAGAAGAAGAAATAAAAGTGAAAAAAACACACTGACAACAAAGTACATAAATTGAAAGAAAAGCGCGGGGCTCCCTATTATTATCTATTCCTTGAATAAACAATGATTAAACATAGAAATTAGCGGATTACCTACCAATATGTCAGATTTGTTAGATGCCAAGTTCCCCGCAATTTTGGGGGCCCCGCCTTTCGGGCAGCTTACATAAATTATAAGTGTTTGAATGACCTTTCACTTGGTTTTTCTGGATTTTAATATTAAATAAAATCACAGCCAGTTGAGCAAAATGTTAAAAGAAAAACCACGGGACCCCCTTAAAATGGACCACATATATGAGAATAGGTAGATCTTTAGATACCTATTACCTTCGGCTCTTTATAATTATAATATAACAAGCGGGCTGTCGCCCGCTTTGCGGGCCGAGGCATGGCCGTGAAAGCAAAAAATCCTTTTTCGCCAATTGCAGGTGTTGTAGTGGGAGTTTCGAAAAATCCCGTCTTATTGCACATCTAGACTATAAGACAAAGCTACCTACCAAATTTCAGCTTCCTAGGACTTACGGTTTGGGCTGTAGAGCGATGATCAGTCAGTGGTCAGTGGTCAGTGAGTGTCTTTGACATTTATATATTAAGATATAATTACTCGTATTTGAAAAGAATAATATTGACAAAGGACGTGATTATCGCCTTAGGTAATCTCTGCCATCAAACTTTTGATCGGCTTTATCGACATCTTAACCAATGATCTTCATTATAGCCGCCTGCGGCGCTTTTAATGAATTTTTCAAGATATCTTTTTCTATCTATTTTCCGAGTACTTTACCCCATAACTTTGCAAAAATTTCGCCTGCGGCACCGTCAAATTTACTTATCTTGATGGTTTGGATTGTTTTTCAAGACATGCAATTCTAGTACCATTAAAAGATAAAGAAAAAAACCTTTGGGCATTTTAAAAGTGCGTTTTGATTGTTTGGAATTAATTTGGAAAGTTACCTTTAAAAAAATTAGCATTCAATACTAGCGATAAAATCTTCATAGTAATCGATGATCTACTTTCTACACATCTTACCTAATGACATCTTTCTACACATATTCTTTTCATAATACATATTTAGATATTTCTACTATTATTCGGAAAAAATGTTGCCTTTGGTGTTATAAACGTTGTTTTGGATACTATTATGGATTGGTGCTCAGGACACTTTGCTTCGATTTCAAGGTTCTAAAAATAGTATTTTAGAATAAACTCAGTACAAATTTGGGGCCCCGCGCCTTGAAATTGCCAAGGGCCCCGCGCAGCCTTAATCCGGCACTGATGCTACCCACTAAAAAGTGTGACATAATAATACAAATAACTAGCTCTTATCTTATCTTATAAAAACTGCAGAAATAAAGAGACACTTTAGTTCGAATTGGGCAGTATGAAAAAAAAAAAATTGTCCGTCAGAGAAGGGCAGACTTGTCACGGTTGTGGAAGCTTTACCTCATTTCATAAAGCCAAGTCTTCTTATAGGTTTGGTTTGCCCATAGACCTCAGCCACATTGGGCCCTTTGTTTGTGGAACCTATACCTAAAATGACACTTTAACAGCGAAGTCATTTTGAGATCGGTTAAAACATTGAGTTTTACCCTCACAAACCTGTTCTCAAGACCTCACCCAGCCTATAGGCTCGGAAAAGTCAGTACCTCATCATAGAAGTGGTTACGAAAGGAGTCTGATTTTTTTGGTTGCCAGTACTACGCTTGCAAGTGGGATTGTTTTATACACCTTCAACCTGTAGGTCAACAGTTCGATTCCCGAGACACGAATTTTTATGTCAGGATTGAGCATTATTGGCATAATGGGACTACTTATCTTGCGCTGTTGGCATGATGGGACTATCTGTCTTGCGCTTATTGTCTAATTAAAGCACTACTTATACTAATTATTTTTGATACACGACTTGTATTTACTCATGCAGAGGGGAGTGAGTCGTGACTTTTTTATGGCCCTGTAATAAATAAAATAATGACGCGAGAAAACTTAGCGATCCCTGAGGATATCTGCGCAGGACAAGGTGGCGAAGTTGTCATTTATTATTATTATTATTATTACTGGTACTAAAGTTTTAATTTACATTTTCTAAGTCTTTGAAGAATATCTTGAAATACATCGGAATTGGTGTGCAATTATTTATAATTTCAATTATTTATAATTTTTCATAATTTCCTTAAAATTACGAAATTCACCTAAATAGATGCTCAGTTTGATCTTCAGACACGAGATGAGAATACCCTGCCAATCATGAACACAATATTTCCTTGTGAATAGTTCACATGGTATATACTTGACAATAAATTTTCATAACTTTTTTATATTTTGAGATATTTTACTAAATCACTGTTATCTCAACAGAAAAATTAATCGGTTCTCTCCAATATTGTGTTTTTTTTTTTTTTTTTTTGCAGAATAGCGTGTTTCTCTGGATCAGTGGTCCGCAACCTTTTCTCCATTCCGGCACCCTTTCCTTGAATCTTAGCCCAGCAGCACCCCAGGAGAGAAAAAAGGTCAGAGGGACCTAGCAGGCCTGTATTCAGAGCATTCAGATGATGAAAAACGTCAGCTAAGTAGGCTAACATAGTTTTTGTGGCACCCCTGAAGGTGACTCACGGGATTTGAGGGTGCCGCGGCACACCGGTTGCGAACCAATTTTTCGGATTTTCCTTAAAATCAGAAGACAAACACAATTTATTCAATAAAAATTTTGAAACAGAAATCTTGTAATGGTGTCTCAATTCCAAACTCTTTTTAGCTTAAACTTGCAACAGAGAATGATAAATATTAAAATTATGAAGAGCGTGTTTTTATACTTTTTATTGCAACATTAGCAAAAAAAGTTTTTTGTAATGAAATATAATACTCTTTTTAATTAAAAAGTTTTTTACAGGGTGAATGTTCAAAGCAACTTGTCATTTTATCAATAGGCACTGTAGCCATCGAATCTAGGCCTCTTCTGGAAATTCTCTCTCTAAAACATATTGCTATTTTGAATTAAATATAATAATAATAATAACGCCTTATTTATACTGCCTTATTAAGACTATTAAGTCCCATTCTTCCAGCAGTAAGCCCAAGACATATTATTATGTGGTAAAAATCCCAAATGGGAGGATAACTTGTCATGTCCCGGCTGGGTTTCAAAATCGCGACCTCTGCAATCTCTAGACTCACAGAGTGCCGCCTTTACCACTGAGCTACCGGGACAGACAATATAGTGTTCTGTGATTCGTTGAAAGGGTTGAAACACCGTCTTGAGGGAGGATCTGGCTTATCTCAAATTTAATCCTGCTTTATAATTCGGCTCTTAAGGGCAAATCACAAAACAGGATTCATTTTAAGAAAATCTAGACTGTCCCTCAAATTAATGGACCGCGACTGTGCGTTGTGATTGTTTGAAACTTCGACTTCAGGCTTATCTCAAATTAAATGCGAATTTTAAAAAAGGGCTCCAGAAGAGACTCGTGTACGGATTGGTTCAGTGAAACAAACATAGTAACGCTTCCAGGTTTATACATTCTATAAATTCTTAAATTTCTCAAGAAAACGCCGGATAGTTTTCCAATTCTAGGACCTCCCCAAACATATGAAACAAGATTTAGAGATAATAACATAAATATGTATATTAACAATTGAACCTCATTCCACAGCGTTATGTGAAAAGAGTATTCAATTTAATGGAGCTAATTTATTTATTGTTTTACCAATAGGGTTGAAAGAAATAAACGAAAAACAATTTCTAATAATATTAAAAGATTTTGTACGGAATAAAGCCTTTTATAATGCATACAAGAATATTTAGATAATTTTGCATAATATGTAACTTAGCAAGAAATTTATAACAATTTTTTTTTTTTTTTTTTTAATACAAAGATAACAATAACATACCTAGTAAATTCGAATAATCATAAACTCATTTTGTTCCCTTAATTTTAAATTTCTAATTATTTATAAAATTGTTTTTTATGACGGGTCCATTCATAATTATATGTCAAGACCATTTGTCATCAATTAAAATAAATCCTGTTTTATATTAATTCTATTATCTATTATTAGGGCCAGATTAAATTTAGATAAGCCAGAGTCTCTCTTAAGCCAGGTTATATTATTATTATAAAACACTTTATTAGATATAAATGGACATTATGTACTTACAAATAATTATTTTTTTAATAATGAATAAAAACAATATATTATATAATAAAAATAAAAAAGAATAGAAAATTTATAAAAACGCTCTTCCACCCAACGCTATAGTGATTGGTTGAAAGTCTGTCCATCTCAAACTTAATCCTGTTTATTAATGCGGTCCTTCTTGTTCTTGTGGGAGCCTGACTTCATTCATTTTCGTAACCAAACACTCGTGGTCTTGAAGATTTAATTATCCGACAAGAACTCAACAACGGTTCTTAATAAAGCAAGATTTAATTTTGAGCTCTTTCAAAATATTCTGCGTACCTGCTCATCTTCAATATGAAAGTTCCCATGTCTATTGTCTAATCAAAAGGATATTTTCCGCTGTTTTGAAACCCACTCTTCTTCGAAAAAAGAAAAGAAAAATCACATAAAAGAGGAAGTTCGGGGATGGAAAGCGCTAGTACAACAAATTTGTTGGCTCTCGTTCTACAAGGAAGAAAGGAAGAAATTAAAATGAAATCTAAAATTAAAATCTTTGTGTTGAACAACTCTCAGTTATTTAGAGAAAGAAAAAAATGCTTTATCAGTTTTATTTTTCATTGCTTTGTAAATTTATCAGGGACGGAATGGATTCGCAGTGCTTCCGGCTGGAACTATTAATATTTGCCACAGGAACTAATATTATTTTTGATTCATGACTATTACATCTCTATGGTTATACAACTTAATTGAAAGAGATGTGTTTAAGGGTTGAGTGAAAGAGGATGCTTTAAGACTCATGCATGGGCGCTATAACTACCCTTAATCAGAAACTTTTGTATTTTCAATGTGGCCATGGCGGAGCTGAATACACCAGTCTTATCCGAAGAAGCAAGTTGTTAAGCAACGTCCAGCGTAATGAGTTAGTGAAGACATGGGTTAGTAACCTTTCCATCAATGGTCATCCTGGTGATTCACGTTCTAATGGGTATTTTTCCTAACTAAGGGATTGCCTTGTATACATTTCATCTAGCCCTAATATTCACCTTAGGAATGGTCAAATACGTATCAACATAAGCAGATATTGTTGTAAAAGACCAATTAAACTTGAACATAAGAGTAGAGTACAGATAAATATAATTGATTTAACTTCGATCTTTTTTTGACATATTTCAATTATTTACTCGATAAATTAGACATATTATGATTTTTTCTGTATTGAAAATGGACAGCCTAGCTACGGTCAAAGTAAAAATATGAATAATTCCCATGACCGCAGATGGGTTGTCAAAAAGGTCTAGGACCTGAATTTGACCGCAGTTGAGATTCACCACTATTATGAATTAAAAAAAAAAAACAAATTAAAAAAAAAATCACACACTGTGTGAATAGGGTGGCGTCATCGTGAACGATGGTAGCTAGACAGTATAGGAATGTCTAGTAAAAAGTAAAAACAGTTTACAAGGAGGCTAATAATTTAAAAGGGCCCCCAGAAACAAGCCAATGATGGCCTACTCCCTGTTTATAGTCCCCCAGCCAGACTGCTGGTCTTCTCCCTGTTTACTGTCCCCCAGCCAGACTGCTGGTCTAATCCCTGTTTATTGTACCCCAGCCAGACTGTGAAAAAAACCAGAGTGGGTATAAACAAATAAAACACAATACTTCTAATTTCTAATATTACAAATTTCTCGGAAGTAAAATGTTTCTCCGGAATTTCATTATTATACTCCTTTATGCATGGTCAATACGAGTACAAAACTCTAGCAGGGCTCAATATAGCTTTTTATGAAAGCTGTAAAGTTATTTTGCTAA